>OY997393.1:0-460000 GCA_963921505.1 Phakellia ventilabrum
GGCCTGGCCTGGCCTGGCCTGGCCTGGCCTGGCCCTGGCCCTGGCCCTGGCCCTGGCCTGGCCTGGCCCTGGCCTGGCCCTGGCCCTGGCCTGGCCTGGCCTGGCCTGGCCTGGCCCTGGCCCTGGCCCTGGCCCTGGCCCTGGCCCTGGCCTGGCCCTGGCCTGGCCCTGGCCTGGCCTGGCCTGGCCTGGCCCTGGCCCTGGCCTGGCCCTGGCCCTGGCCTGGCCTGGCCTGGCCTGGCCCTGGCCCTGGCCCTGGCCCTGGCCCTGGCCCTGGCCTGGCCCTGGCCCTGGCCCTGGCCCTGGCCCTGGCCCTGGCCCTGGCCCTGGCCCTGGCCCTGGCCCTGGCCCTGGCCCTGGCCCTGGCCTGGCCTGGCCCTGGCCCTGGCCTGGCCTGGCCCTGGCCCTGGCCCTGGCCCTGGCCCTGGCCCTGGCCCTGGCCCTGGCCCTGGCCTCTGGCCCTGGCCCTGGCCCTGGCCCTGGCCCTGGCCTGGCCTGGCCCTGGCCTGGCCTGGCCTGGCCCTGGCCCTGGCCCTGGCCTGGCCCTGGCCTGGCCCTGGCCTGGCCCTGGCCCTGGCCCTGGCCTGGCCCTGGCCTGGCCCTGGCCTGGCCCTGGCCTGGCCCTGGCCCTGGCCCTGGCCCTGGCCTGGCCTGGCCTGGCCTGGCCCTGGCCCTGGCCCTGGCCTGGCCTGGCCTGGCCTGGCCCTGGCCTGGCCCTGGCCTGGCCCTGGCCCTGGCCTGGCCTGGCCCTGGCCTGGCCCTGGCCCTGGCCTGGCCTGGCCTGGCCCTGGCCCTGGCCTGGCCCTGGCCTGGCCTGGCCTGGCCCTGGCCTGGCCTGGCCCTGGCCCTGGCCCTGGCCCTGGCCCCTGGCCCTGGCCCTGGCCCTGGCCTGGCCCTGGCCTGGCCTGGCCCTGGCCCTGGCCCTGGCCTGGCCCTGGCCCTGGCCCTGGCCCTGGCCTGGCCCTGGCCCTGGCCCTGGCCTGGCCTGGCCCTGGCCCTGGCCTGGCCTGGCCTGGCCTGGCCTGGCCCTGGCCTGGCCCTGGCCTGGCCTGGCCCTGGCCTGGCCTGGCCCTGGCCCTGGCCCTGGCCCTGGCCCTGGCCTGGCCTGGCCTGGCCTGGCCCCTGGCCTGGCCCTGGCCCTGGCCTGGCCTGGCCCTGGCCTGGCCTGGCCCTGGCCCTGGCCCTGGCCCTGGCCCTGGCCTGGCCTGGCCCTGGCCCTGGCCTGGCCCTGGCCTGGCCCTGGCCTGGCCCTGGCCCTGGCCTGGCCTGGCCTGGCCTGGCCTGGCCTGGCCTGGCCTGGCCTGGCCTGGCCTGGCCTGGCCTGGCCCTGGCCTGGCCTGGCCCTGGCCCTGGCCCTGGCCCTGGCCCTGGCCCTGGCCCTGGACCTGGCCTGGCCCTGGCCTGGCCTGGCCTGGCCTGGCCTGGCCTGGCCCTGGCCTGGCCTGGCCTGGCCTGGCCTGGCCCTGGCCTGGCCTGGCCCTGGCCCTGGCCTGGCCCTGGCTGGCCCTGGCCCTGGCCCTGGCCTGGCCTGGCCCTGGCCTGGCCCTGGCCCTGGCCTGGCCCTGGCCTGGCCCTGGCCCTGGCCTGGCCCTGGCCTGGCCCTGGCCTGGCCTGGCCCTGGCCCTGGCCCTGGCCCTGGCCTGGCCTGGCCCTGGCCCTGGCCTGGCCTGGCCCTGGCCCTGGCCCTGGCCTGGCCCTGGCCTGGCCCTGGCCTGGCCCTGGCCCTGGCCTGGCCTGGCCCTGGCCCTGGCCCTGGCCCTGGCCCTGGCCCTGGCCCTGGCCTGGCCTGGCCCTGGCCCTGGCCTGGCCCTGGCCCTGGCCCTGGCCCTGGCCCTGGCCTGGCCCTGGCCTGGCCCCTGGCCCTGGCCCTGGCCTGGCCCTGGCCTGGCCCTGGCCCTGGCCCTGGCCTGGCCCTGGCCTGGCCTGGCCTGAGCCTGGCCCTGTGGCCCTGGCCCTGGCCCTGGCCCTGGCCCTGGCCTGGCCACCTGGCCTGGCCCTGGCCCCTAGGCCCTGGCCCTGGCCCTGGCCTGGCCCTGGCCCTGGCCCTGGCCCCCTGGCCCTGGCCCTGGCCCTGGCCCTGGCCTGGCCTGGCCTGGCCTGGCCCTGGCCCTGGCCCTGGCCTGGCCTGGCCCTGGCCTGGCCCTGGCCCTGGCCTGGCCTGGCCCTGGCCCTGGCCCTGGCCCTGGCCTGGCCTGGCCTGGCCTGGCCCTGGCCCTGGCCTGGCCCTGGCCTGGCCCTGGCCTGGCCTGGCCTGGCCCTGGCCTGGCCTGGCCTGGCCTGGCCTGGCCTGGCCCTGGCCTGGCCCTGGCCTGGCCTGGCCTGGCCTGGCCCTGGCCTGGCCTGGCCCTGGCCCTGGCCTGGCCTGGCCTGGCCTGGCCCTGGCCTGGCCCTGGCCCTGGCCCTGGCCCTGGCCTGGCCCTGGCCTGGCCCTGGCCTGGCCCTGGCCTGGCCCTGGCCCTGGCCCTGGCCTGGCCCTGGCCCTGGCCCTGGCCCTGGCCCTGGCCCTGGCCCTGGCCCTGGCCCTGGCCTGGCCCTGGCCCTGGCCCTGGCCCTGGCCTGGCCCTGGCCTGGCCCTGGCCCTGGCCTGGCCCTGGCCTGGCCTGGCCCTGGCCTGGCCTGGCCTGGCCTGGCCTGGCCTGGCCTGGCCTGGCCTGGCCCTGGCCTGGCCTGGCCTGGCCTGGCCTGGCCTGGCCTGGCCCTGGCCCTGGCCTGGCCTGGCCTGGCCCTGGCCCTGGCCCTGGCCCTGGCCTGGCCCTGGCCCTGGCCCTGGCCCTGGCCTGGCCCTGGCCCTGGCCTGGCCCTGGCCTGGCCTGGCCCTGGCCTGGCCTGGCCCTGGCCCTGGCCTGGCCTGAGCGGCCTGGCCCTGGCCTGGCCCTGGCCTGGCCCTGGCCCTGGCCTGGCCCTGGCCTGGCCCTGGCCCTGGCCCTGGCCCTGGCCTGGCCCTGGCCCTGGCCTGGCCTGGCCTGGCCCTGGCCCTGAGCCTGGCCTGGCCCTGGCCCTGGCCTGGCCCTGGCCCTGGCCTGGCCCTGGCCCTGGCCCTGGCCCTGGCCCTGGCCCTGGCCTGGCCCTGGCCCTGGCCCTGGCCTGGCCCTGGCCCTGGCCCTGGCCCTGGCCCTGGCCCTGGCCCTGGCCCTGGCCTGGCCTGGCCTGGCCTGGCCCTGGCCTGGCCCTGGCCTGGCCCCTGGCCTGGCCCTGGCCCTGGCCTGGCCTGGCCTGGCCCTGGCCCTGGCCCTGGCCCTGGCCCTGGCCCTGGCTGGCCCTGGCCCTGGCCTGGCCCTGGCCTGGCCTGGCCCTGGCCTGGCCCTGGCCTGGCCTGGCCCTGGCCTGGCCCTGGCCCTGGCCTGGCCTGGCCTGGCCTGGCCTGGCCTGGCCTGGCCTGGCCTGGCCTGGCCTGGCCTGGCCTGGCCTGGCCTGGCCCTGGCCTGGCCCTGGCCTGGCCCTGGCCCTGGCCCTGGCCTGGCCCTGGCCTGGCCTGGCCCTGGCCCTGGCCTGGCCCTGGCCCCTGGCCCCTGGCCCTGGCCTGGCCCTGGCCTGAGCCTGGCCCTGGCCCTGAGCCCTGGCCTGGCCCTGGCCCTGGCCCTGGCCTGGCCTGGCTGGCCTGGCCCTGGCCCTGGCCCTGGCCCTGGCCCTGGCCCCTGGCCCCTGGCCTGGCCCCCTGGCCCTGGCCCTGGCCCTGGCCCTGGCCCTGGCCCTAGCCTGGCCCTGGCCCTGGCCCTGGCCCTGGCCCCTGGCCCTGGCCCTGGCCTGGCCTGGCCCTGGCCCTGGCCCTGGCCCTGGCCCTGGCCTGGCCTGGCCTGGCCCTGGCCTGGCCCTGGCCCTGGCCTGGCCTGGCCCTGGCCTGGCCTGGCCCTGGCCCTGGCCCTGGCCCTGGCCCTGGCCCTGGCCCTGGCCCTGGCCCTGGCCCTGGCCCCTGGCCCTGGCCCTGGCCCTGGCCCTGGCCCTGGCCTGGCCCTGGCCCTGGCCCTGGCCCTGGCCCTGGCCCTGGCCCTGGCCCTGGCCCTGGCCCTGGCCCTGGCCCTGGCCCTGGCCCTGGCCTGGCCCTGGCCTGGCCCTGAAGCTGGCCTGGCCTGGCCTGGCCCTGGCCCTGGCCCTGGCCCTGGCCCTGGCCCTGGCCCTGGCCTGGCCTGGCCCTGGCCTGGCCCTGGCCCTGGCCTGGCCCTGGCCCTGGCCCTGGCCCTGGCCCTGGCCTGGCCCTGGCCTGGCCCTGGCCTGGCCCTGGCCCTGGCCCTGGCCCCCTGGCCCTGGCCCTGGCCCTGGCCCTGGCCCTGGCCCTGGCCCTGGCCCCCTGGCCCTGGCCTAACCCCCTAACCCTAACCCTAACCCCCTAACCCTAACCCTAACCCTAGTGTGAATGCTAAATTTGTTCATTATGCATGAAATGTTCCGGGAATTTTGACTAACCCCAACCAGAGAACAGTAGCCTCCGCTAAGCTTTCACTAACCCTAGTGTGAATGCTAAATTTGTTCATTATGCATGAAATGTTCCGGGAATTTTGACTAACCCCAACCAGAGAACAGTAGCCTCCGCTAAGCTTTCACTAACCCTAGTGTGAATGCAGAAATGTTTCTCTATGCATGAAATGTTATGGGAATTTTGACTAACCCCAACCAGAGAACAGTAGCCTCCGCTAAACTTTCACTAGCCCTAGTGTGAATGCAGAAATGTTTCACTATGCATAAAATGTTATGGGAATTTTGACTAACCCCAACCAGAGAACAGTAGCCAGCTATTGTTCTCTGGTTGGGGTTATAACGTCACTAGGAATGAAGCTAATGATATGCTTTTCTTTCTTTAATTGCAGGAGGTGTTTCCCCGACCTGCCTTGCTTGCATGATCCACCTTCATGGGTTGTAGACACTGCAAACTAAGGACCATATGGTTCTGTGGTGTCTATATTTCATGCTTGTGGAATTTGCTTGAACTCACTCAACCCTTGAACTCTTTGTTCGAACTAATTCTTATTATTTTTCTTTTGTTCATAACTCTATTATTTCCATTTGCCTGATTATATAGTTTCTTCTTCATTTTCTGTTTTTACACATTCTGGAATAATTTCCTGACTCATCCTCCTTAAATATCATCGCTTAATTTGACTCGACCTATATATAATTTTTCATGAATGGTATGCATGAGATAATTACTTAGGGGTATGAGAGCATTACAGACGCACTGTGGAGTGCGCGTGACTCCGCCCACGCCCGAACCTCACCCGGCCCGGTGAAGGCCTTAGCTTACTGCACAAGTGCAACATTTACTGCAATTAAGCAGTATGAGCTCTTTCACTGCAAAATTCTGACTATTTAAAATTATATTGGTACAGAGGTGACATCAAGGCTGCTCTACAAACAGGCTATCCCACGGGTCTATACTGACGGCATAGATCACGTAATGACCATGGCTAGCGCTACTACCCATTGCTGTGATCCCATTTCTGTCACTGTGGTGGACACAGCAGTACAGTGACCGTGTAGCTGACGTGCATTAATGTATTCGAAAGCTATTACAACAACAAGTTTGCACAGAGGGCCGTTATACAGCTAAAACTGAACCGCACCACCATACATTATGCGCCGTTGCTAGGGAGGCCTACGCCCATTTTCTGCCAAAATCGGCCATTTTGCTGTTTTAGGGGTTAAACGTGTACTTAAAGTATAGGCGAAAGCCATGGGTAGCACTGCTAACCATGCTGACGTGGCACTTCTTCTTAAGTACTGTTGTATAGGGAAGTTAATGAGCAAAAACGGGCAGACATTTGCACATAGATCCAACCTAGAGTTGTATTTCATCGGCTTTCGAGTTATAAAGACTGAATTTTTTTGTCCTTCTTTGCAAACTTGCTAAAATTTTTGGCGTGGAATATTTCATCTTGGAGAACGAGATTTTAGGCTTTGCATTACAACTGGAAGTTTCCACTAGCCCCGTTTTCATGCACGAGTAAGAGCTATTTGTACTTGATGGAAACGAGTTGCTTCCACCGCCCAGCAATAGCTACATGGCTAGCAAACGGCTGGCAATCCTACTGAATGGGCGGGGCTCATTGCATGCACGTGACTATTAAGAGGGTACTATACAGTCGTGTTGCAGGAGAGCTCTATCGTATCAAGGTGAGTCCGATAGAATATAAGTCCCACTCTAATATGGGCCTTCATGTAGCCATTACACGGATCGAGCCAGCTCGAGAAGCCCGAGCCCCACCCCTTCTCGGTTTCGGGAAAGGTGGGCTCTCAGCTCCCCCAATGGCTCTGTTACCTTAGCCCAAGCCATCTCTATCTGAAGCAGCATTATAGCGCAACAATGTATGCATAGATGTATGTGCTAGAATTGTCCAGTGAAGCTGAGCTACCAGGGTTTTGATGGCTATCCATGATAGCCACGAAAAACATTAAAATACTCGGAAGGAGCAATGCTATGTATGTATGTATGCATTCATTCATTCCAGGACT
Organism: Phakellia ventilabrum; assembly: GCA_963921505.1. Taxonomy (NCBI): domain Eukaryota; kingdom Metazoa; phylum Porifera; class Demospongiae; order Axinellida; family Axinellidae; genus Phakellia; species Phakellia ventilabrum. The sequence goes on from OY997393.1 coordinate 6,445, forward strand.
CGCTCCAGGAGGTCCTAGCAAGAGCGAGCGAGCACTGGAGAGGCTCGTGTAGGTGAGTCGTCAGGGTTAGGGTGGTCACACAACATGCAGCCTTTGGTTGGCCCGATGATTTCATATCAAGCATCCATCAATGGCTCTTACTATGGGCTGGTATCCGTATGGCAGTGTGGCTTGATAAAGAAATCATCGTGGACTGACTGACTGGCTGTGTGACAGATAGGTATCTAGTGCGGGCACGTAAAACATAAGTCACCCTCTCTGCCTGCCCTAAGCCCGGGCTCTTAAGTACGTACGTGGCCAGTATATCTGCCTTGTGTGGTGTGTGTGTGTGTGTGTCTGTGTGTAGCTGCTAGCCATCTCTATCTGAACAGCATTATAGCGCAGCAATGTATCATAGATGTATGTGCTAGAATTGTCCAGTGAAGCTGAGCTACCAGGGTTTTGATGGCTATCCATGATAGCCACGAAAAACATTAAAATACTCGGAAGGAGCAATGCTATGTATGTATGTATGCATTCATTCATTCCAGGACTCGCTCCAGGAGGTCCTAGCAAGAGCGAGCGAGCACTGGAGAGGCTCGTGTAGGTGAGTCGTCAGGGTTAGGGTGGTCACACAACATGCAGCCTTTGGTTGGCCCGATGATTTCATATCAAGCATCCATCAATGGCTCTTACTATGGGCTGGTATCCGTATGGCAGTGTGGCTTGATAAAGAAATCATCGTGGACTGACTGACTGGCTGTGTGACAGATAGGTATCTAGTGCGGGCACGTAAAACATAAGTCACCCTCTCTGCCTGCCCTAAGCCCGGGCTCTTAAGTACGTACGTGGCCAGTATATCTGCCTTGTGTGGTGTGTGTGTGTGTGTGTCTGTGTGTAGCTGCTAGCCATCTCTATCTGAACAGCATTATAGCGCAGCAATGTATGCATAGATGTATGTGCTAGAATTGTCCAGTGAAGCTGAGCTACCAGGGTTTTGATGGCTATCCATGATAGCCACGAAAAACATTAAAATACTCGGAAGGAGCAATGCTATGTATGTATGTATGCATTCATTCATTCCAGGACTCGCTCCAGGAGGTCCTAGCAAGAGCGAGCGAGCACTGGAGAGGCTCGTGTAGGTGAGTCGTCAGGGTTAGGGTGGTCACACAACATGCAGCCTTTGGTTGGCCCGATGATTTCATATCAAGCATCCATCAATGGCTCTTACTATGGGCTGGTATCCGTATGGCAGTGTGGCTTGATAAAGAAATCATCGTGGACTGACTGACTGGCTGTGTGACAGATAGGTATCTAGTGCGGGCACGTAAAACATAAGTCACCCTCTCTGCCTGCCCTAAGCCCGGGCTCTTAAGTACGTACGTGGCCAGTATATCTGCCTTGTGTGGTGTGTGTGTGTGTGTGTCTGTGTGTAGCTGCTAGCCATCTCTATCTGAACAGCATTATAGCGCAGCAATGTATGCATAGATGTATGTGCTAGAATTGTCCAGTGAAGCTGAGCTACCAGGGTTTTGATGGCTATCCATGATAGCCACGAAAAACATTAAAATACTCGGAAGGAGCAATGCTATGTATGTATGTATGCATTCATTCATTCCAGGACTCGCTCCAGGAGGTCCTAGCAAGAGCGAGCGAGCACTGGAGAGGCTCGTGTAGGTGAGTCGTCAGGGTTAGGGTGGTCACACAACATGCAGCCTTTGGTTGGCCCGATGATTTCATATCAAGCATCCATCAATGGCTCTTACTATGGGCTGGTATCCGTATGGCAGTGTGGCTTGATAAAGAAATCATCGTGGACTGACTGACTGGCTGTGTGACAGATAGGTATCTAGTGCGGGCACGTAAAACATAAGTCACCCTCTCTGCCTGCCCTAAGCCCGGGCTCTTAAGTACGTACGTGGCCAGTATATCTGCCTTGTGTGGTGTGTGTGTGTGTGTGTCTGTGTGTAGCTGCTAGCCATCTCTATCTGAACAGCATTATAGCGCAGCAATGTATGCATAGATGTATGTGCTAGAATTGTCCAGTGAAGCTGAGCTACCAGGGTTTTGATGGCTATCCATGATAGCCACGAAAAACATTAAAATACTCGGAAGGAGCAATGCTATGTATGTATGTATGCATTCATTCATTCCAGGACTCGCTCCAGGAGGTCCTAGCAAGAGCGAGCGAGCACTGGAGAGGCTCGTGTAGGTGAGTCGTCAGGGTTAGGGTGGTCACACAACATGCAGCCTTTGGTTGGCCCGATGATTTCATATCAAGCATCCATCAATGGCTCTTACTATGGGCTGGTATCCGTATGGCAGTGTGGCTTGATAAAGAAATCATCGTGGACTGACTGACTGGCTGTGTGACAGATAGGTATCTAGTGCGGGCACGTAAAACATAAGTCACCCTCTCTGCCTGCCCTAAGCCCGGGCTCTTAAGTACGTACGTGGCCAGTATATCTGCCCTTGTGTAGTATTTTAATGTTTTTTGTGGGTATCATGTGTGTGTGTGTGTACCAGTGTCTGTGTGTAGCTGCGAGAGTGTGTATTATAGCCATGAACTCTAGAAAATTTCACAACAGTACAGCGGTCATTCATACAAAGATAATGAGTGGTTGTTACATACATGTAGGTAGAAGTTTAGTCCTTTTTAACAATCTTATGTATCTCCAAATGTGAGGATCGCAGTGTGTACACACCAGCTATGTTGTCATAAACTACATCGACTGGGAACACTATTGCGTCAAAGCTACATTTGTCTCGACTGGAACTTTGTAGAGCTGGAGCAGTTGCTGAGCCTGGTTTGTCGTCAGTACTGCAACGTTCTTTGCTCCTCGTGACACCAGCCCAGCATCCTTCAGGCAATTCAGGTGCTGAGAAGGGCAGTGTTGGTCTGTGCTCGCAATTTTGTTCTTCCGGCGCTGCTGTGTGGATAGGCTGATGTTTTCAGCGAGTTCGAACTCTTTCATCAAGTTCGCGTACAGTATGTATGTCTCTTCTCCTTCCTGGTAGCAAGGCAGTGTCTTCCCTGCCAGCTCAACTGTTGTTATTTCTGAGGCAGCCATTTACTTGATCGTCTTTGCTACAATTTGCCTCAAAAATGATGGTGGTGCCACTGCCACAGCATTTATACCCATTCAAAGTCACATGTCTGCTCTGTAGTCACACTTTGTACTGCATTTTTCTGCTAGCTAACACTCAAAGTGACACTCATTAGTAAAATATTTCATCACCTCACCTAACAACTGCTAACAATGCATAGCTTTGCTAGCTATTAAGCACTGAAAGTGCCACTAATTAATACAATACTTCAATACCACACTTCGTCTTGCACCCAGACCTTGGCTCCTCCCACTCATTCGGTGAGGGGAGGAGACAAGTTTCTTCATTAAATGCTATTGTGCAGGTACTGCAGCTACATTCCTATCTAGAGGCCTAGAGTGGGCCAGTCCCTAACTAACCATATCCTTGGTTGTGCTATGGTGTGTAGCTAAGTAGCTGTTGTAACCTTTGTAAGGATATACCTAACCCTAGTGTGAATGCTAAATTTGTTCATTATGCATGAAATGTTCCGGGAATTTTGACTAACCCCAACCAGAGAACAGTAGCCTCCGCTAAGCTTTCACTAACCCTAGTGTGAATGCTAAATTTGTTCATTATGCATGAAATGTTCCGGGAATTTTGACTAACCCCAACCAGAGAACAGTAGCCTCCGCTAAGCTTTCACTAACCCTAGTGTGAATGCAGAAATGTTTCTCTATGCATGAAATGTTATGGGAATTTTGACTAACCCCAACCAGAGAACAGTAGCCTCCGCTAAACTTTCACTAGCCCTAGTGTGAATGCAGAAATGTTTCACTATGCATAAAATGTTATGGGAATTTTGACTAACCCCAACCAGAGAACAGTAGCCAGCTATTGTTCTCTGGTTGGGGTTATAACGTCACTAGGAATGAAGCTAATGATATGCTTTTCTTTCTTTAATTGCAGGAGGTGTTTCCCCGACCTGCCTTGCTTGCATGATCCACCTTCATGGGTTGTAGACACTGCAAACTAAGGACCATATGGTTCTGTGGTGTCTATATTTCATGCTTGTGGAATTTGCTTGAACTCACTCAACCCTTGAACTCTTTGTTCGAACTAATTCTTATTATTTTTCTTTTGTTCATAACTCTATTATTTCCATTTGCCTGATTATATAGTTTCTTCTTCATTTTCTGTTTTTACACATTCTGGAATAATTTCCTGACTCATCCTCCTTAAATATCATCGCTTAATTTGACTCGACCTATATATAATTTTTCATGAATGGTATGCATGAGATAATTACTTAGGGGTATGAGAGCATTACAGACGCACTGTGGAGTGCGCGTGACTCCGCCCACGCCCGAACCTCACCCGGCCCGGTGAAGGCCTTAGCTTACTGCACAAGTGCAACATTTACTGCAATTATGCAGTATGAGCTCTTTCACTGCAAAATTCTGACTATTTAAAATTATATTGGTACAGAGGTGACATCAAGGCTGCTCTACAAACAGGCTATCCCACGGGTCTATACTGACGGCATAGATCACGTAATGACCATGGCTAGCGCTACTACCCATTGCTGTGATCCCATTTCTGTCACTGTGGTGGACACAGCAGTACAGTGACCGTGTAGCTGACGTGCATTAATGTATTCGAAAGCTATTACAACAACAAGTTTGCACAGAGGGCCGTTATACAGCTAAAACTGAACAGCACCACCATACATTATGCGCCGTTGCTAGGGAGGCCTACGCCCATTTTCTGCCAAAATCGGCCATTTTGCTGTTTTAGGGGTTAAACGTGTACTTAAAGTATAGGCGAAAGCCATGGGTAGCACTGCTAACCATGCTGACGTGGCACTTCTTCTTAAGTACTGTTGTATAGGGAAGTTAATGAGCAAAAACGGGCAGACATTTGCACATAGATCCAACCTAGAGTTGTATTTCATCGGCTTTCAATTATAAAGACTGAATTTTTTTGTCCTTCTTTGCAAACTTGCTAAAATTTTTGGCGTGGAATATTTCATCTTGGAGAACGAGATTTTAGGCTTTGCATTACAACTGGAAGTTTCCACTAGCCCCGTTTTCATGCACGAGTAAGAGCTATTTGTACTTGATGGAAACGAGTTGCTTCCACCGCCCAGCAATAGCTACATGGCTAGCAAACGGCTGGCAATCCTACTGAATGGGCGGGGCTCATTGCATGCACGTGACTATTAAGAGGGTACTATACAGTCGTGTTGCAGGAGAGCTCTATCGTATCAAGGTGAGTCCGATAGAATATAAGTCCCACTCTAATATGGGCCTTCATGTAGCCATTACACGGATCGAGCCAGCTCGAGAAGCCCGAGCCCCACCCCTTCTCGGTTTCGGGAAAGGTGGGCTCTCAGCTCCCCCAATGGCTCTGTTACCTTAGCCCAAGCCATCTCTATCTGAGCAGCATTATAGCGCAACAATGTATGCATAGATGTATGTGCTAGAATTGTCCAGTGAAGCTGAGCTACCAGGGTTTTGATGGCTATCCATGATAGCCACGAAAAACATTAAAATACTCGGAAGGAGCAATGCTATGTATGTATGTATGCATTCATTCATTCCAGGACTCGCTCCAGGAGGTCCTAGCAAGAGCGAGCGAGCACTGGAGAGGCTCGTGTAGGTGAGTCGTCAGGGTTAGGGTGGTCACACAACATGCAGCCTTTGGTTGGCCCGATGATTTCATATCAAGCATCCATCAATGGCTCTTACTATGGGCTGGTATCCGTATGGCAGTGTGGCTTGATAAAGAAATCATCGTGGACTGACTGACTGGCTGTGTGACAGATAGGTATCTAGTGCGGGCACGTAAAACATAAGTCACCCTCTCTGCCTGCCCTAAGCCCGGGCTCTTAAGTACGTACGTGGCCAGTATATCTGCCTTGTGTGGTGTGTGTGTGTGTGTGTCTGTGTGTAGCTGCTAGCCATCTCTATCTGAACAGCATTATAGCGCAGCAATGTATGCATAGATGTATGTGCTAGAATTGTCCAGTGAAGCTGAGCTACCAGGGTTTTGATGGCTATCCATGATAGCCACGAAAAACATTAAAATACTCGGAAGGAGCAATGCTATGTATGTATGTATGCATTCATTCATTCCAGGACTCGCTCCAGGAGGTCCTAGCAAGAGCGAGCGAGCACTGGAGAGGCTCGTGTAGGTGAGTCGTCAGGGTTAGGGTGGTCACACAACATGCAGCCTTTGGTTGGCCCGATGATTTCATATCAAGCATCCATCAATGGCTCTTACTATGGGCTGGTATCCGTATGGCAGTGTGGCTTGATAAAGAAATCATCGTGGACTGACTGACTGGCTGTGTGACAGATAGGTATCTAGTGCGGGCACGTAAAACATAAGTCACCCTCTCTGCCTGCCCTAAGCCCGGGCTCTTAAGTACGTACGTGGCCAGTATATCTGCCTTGTGTGGTGTGTGTGTGTGTGTGTCTGTGTGTAGCTGCTAGCCATCTCTATCTGAACAGCATTATAGCGCAGCAATGTATGCATAGATGTATGTGCTAGAATTGTCCAGTGAAGCTGAGCTACCAGGGTTTTGATGGCTATCCATGATAGCCACGAAAAACATTAAAATACTCGGAAGGAGCAATGCTATGTATGTATGTATGCATTCATTCATTCCAGGACTCGCTCCAGGAGGTCCTAGCAAGAGCGAGCGAGCACTGGAGAGGCTCGTGTAGGTGAGTCGTCAGGGTTAGGGTGGTCACACAACATGCAGCCTTTGGTTGGCCCGATGATTTCATATCAAGCATCCATCAATGGCTCTTACTATGGGCTGGTATCCGTATGGCAGTGTGGCTTGATAAAGAAATCATCGTGGACTGACTGACTGGCTGTGTGACAGATAGGTATCTAGTGCGGGCACGTAAAACATAAGTCACCCTCTCTGCCTGCCCTAAGCCCGGGCTCTTAAGTACGTACGTGGCCAGTATATCTGCCTTGTGTGTGTGTGTGTGTGTGTGTGTCTGTGTGTAGCTGCTAGCCATCTCTATCTGAACAGCATTATAGCGCAGCAATGTATGCATAGATGTATGTGCTAGAATTGTCCAGTGAAGCTGAGCTACCAGGGTTTTGATGGCTATCCATGATAGCCACGAAAAACATTAAAATACTCGGAAGGAGCAATGCTATGTATGTATGTATGCATTCATTCATTCCAGGACTCGCTCCAGGAGGTCCTAGCAAGAGCGAGCGAGCACTGGAGAGGCTCGTGTAGGTGAGTCGTCAGGGTTAGGGTGGTCACACAACATGCAGCCTTTGGTTGGCCCGATGATTTCATATCAAGCATCCATCAATGGCTCTTACTATGGGCTGGTATCCGTATGGCAGTGTGGCTTGATAAAGAAATCATCGTGGACTGACTGACTGGCTGTGTGACAGATAGGTATCTAGTGCGGGCACGTAAAACATAAGTCACCCTCTCTGCCTGCCCTAAGCCCGGGCTCTTAAGTACGTACGTGGCCAGTATATCTGCCTTGTGTGGTGTGTGTGTGTGTGTGTCTGTGTGTAGCTGCTAGTATTTTAATGTTTTTTGTGGGTATCATGGATACTCATAAGTGTAGTACATTTAGCAATTAATTACCAGTAGCAAGGTGGCCCAGGTATTATTTTCATGCAAATTGACAAAGGAACGAGAGTGTGTATTATAGCCATGAACTCTAGAAAATTTCACAACAGTACAGCGGTCATTCATACAAAGATAATGAGTGGTTGTTACATACATGTAGGTAGAAGTTTAGTCCTTTTTAACAATCTTATGTATCTCCAAATGTGAGGATCGCAGTGTGTACACACCAGCTATGTTGTCATAAACTACATCGACTGGGAACACTATTGCGTCAAAGCTACATTTGTCTCGACTGGAACTTTGTAGAGCTGGAGCAGTTGCTGAGCCTGGTTTGTCGTCAGTACTGCAACGTTCTTTGCTCCTCGTGACACCAGCCCAGCATCCTTCAGGCAATTCAGGTGCTGAGAAGGGCAGTGTTGGTCTGTGCTCGCAATTTTGTTCTTCCGGCGCTGCTGTGTGGATAGGCTGATGTTTTCAGCGAGTTCGAACTCTTTCATCAAGTTCGCGTACAGTATGTATGTCTCTTCTCCTTCCTGGTAGCAAGGCAGTGTCTTCCCTGCCAGCTCAACTGTTGTTATTTCTGAGGCAGCCATTTACTTGATCGTCTTTGCTACAATTTGCCTCAAAAATGATGGTGGTGCCACTGCCACAGCATTTATACCCATTCAAAGTCACATGTCTGCTCTGTAGTCACACTTTGTACTGCATTTTTCTGCTAGCTAACACTCAAAGTGACACTCATTAGTAAAATATTTCATCACCTCACCTAACAACTGCTAACAATGCATAGCTTTGCTAGCTATTAAGCACTGAAAGTGCCACTAATTAATACAATACTTCAATACCACACTTCGTCTTGCACCCAGACCTTGGCTCCTCCCACTCATTCGGTGAGGGGGAGGAGACAAGTTTCTTCATTAAATGCTATTGTGCAGGTACTGCAGCTACATTCCTATCTAGAGGCCTAGAGTGGGCCAGTCCCTAACTAACCATATCCTTGGTTGTGCTATGGTGTGTAGCTAAGTAGCTGTTGTAACCTTTGTAAGGATATACCTAACCCTAACCCTAACCCTAACCCTAACCCTAACCCTAACCCTAACCCTCCAAACCCTCGAACTTGGCTCGAACTCCTCCATTTCCGATTCCAAGCTGCGAACTTTTCTCGATCTCCTCCAATCCCGATTCCAAGCATCGAACTTGGCTCGAACTCCATTTCCGATTTCAAGCATCGAATTTGGCTCGAACTCCTCCATTCCCGATTCCAATCCTCGAACTTAACTCAAACTCTTCCATTCCCGATTCCAAGCGTCGGAACTTGGCTCGAACTCCTGCATTTCCGATTCCAAGCCTCGAACTTGGCTCGAACTCCTCCATTTCCGATTCCAAGCTGCGAACTTTTCTCGATCTCCTCCAATCCCGATTCCAAGCATCGAACTTGGCTCGAACTCCTCCATTCCCGATTCCAATCATTGAACTTAACTCAAACTCTTCCATTCCCAATTCCAAGCGTCGGAACTTGGCTCGAACACCTCCATTTCCGATTCCAAGCTTCGAATTTGGCTCGAACTCTTCCATTCCCGATTCCAAGCGTCGGAACTAGTCTCGAACTCCTCCATTTCCGATTCCAAGCCTCGAACTTGGCTCGAACTCCTCCATTGCCGATTCCAAGCCTCGATCTTTGCTCGAACTCCTCCATTACCGATTCCAAGCATCGGAACTTTGCTCAAACTCTTCCATTTCCGATTCCAAGCCTCGAACTTGGCTCGAACTCTTCCATTCCCGATTCCAAGCATCAGAACTGAGCTCGAACTCCTCCACTTCCGATTCCAATTGTCGGAACTTGGCTCGAACTCTTCCATTTCCGATTCCAACCCTCGAACTTTGCTCTAACTCCTCCATTTCCGATTTCAATCCTCGAACTTGGCTCGGACTCTTCCATTTCCGATTCCAAGTGTCGCAACTTGACTAGAACTCCTCCATTTCCGATTCCAATCCTCGAACTTGGCTCGAACTGTTCCATTCCCGATTCCAAGCGTCGGAAGTTGACTCAAACTCCTGCATTTCCAATTCCAAGCCTCGAACTTGGCTCAAACTCCTCCATTCCCGATTCCAAGAATCAGAATTTGTCTCGAACTCCTCCATTTCCGATTTCAAGCCTCGAACTTGGCTCAAACTCCTCCATTCCCGATTCCAAGCGTCAGAATTTGGCTCGAACTCCTCCATTTCCGATTCCAAGCCTCGTCTTTGCGCGAACACTTCCATTCCCGTTTCCAAGTATCGAAATTTTACTGAAACTCCTCCATTTCCGATTCCAAGCTTCGAAATTTGCTCGAACCCCTCCATTCCAAATTCCAAACGTTGGAATATTGCTCGAGCTCTTCTATTTCTGATTCCAAGCCTCGAACTTGTCTCGAACTCCTCCATTTCCGATTCCAAGTGTCGAAAGTTGGCTCGAACAGCTCCATTTCCGATTTCAAGTGTCGGAATTTTGCTCGAACTCCTCCATTTCCGATTCCAAGCATCGAACTTTTGCTCGAACTCGTCGATTTCCGATTCAAAGTGTCGGAACTTCGCTCGAATTCCTCTATTTCCAATTCCAAGCCTTGTACTTGACTCGAACTCCTCCAATTCCGATTCCAAGCTGCGAATTTGTCTCGAACTCCTCCATTCCCGATTCCAAGCTTCGAACTTGGCTCGAACTCCTCCATTACCGATTCCAAGTGTCGGAACTTGGCTCGAACTCCTCCATTTCCGATTCCAAGCCTTGAACTTGGCTCGAACTCCTCCATTTCCGATTCCAAGCTGCGAACTTTGCTCGATCTCCTCCATTCCCGATTCCAAGCATCGAACTTGGCTCGAACTCCTCCATTTCCGATTCCAATTCTCGAATTTGGCTCAAACTCCTCCATACCCGATTCCAAGCATTGGAAGTTGGCTCGAACTCCTCCATTTCCGATTCCAATTCTCGAACTTTGCTCGAACTCCACCATTCCCGATTCCAAGCCTCGAACTTAACTCAAACTCTTCCATTCCCGATTCCAAGCGATTCCAAGCCTCGAACTTGCTCGAACTCTTCCATTCTCGATCTCCAGCTGCTTCAGAACTTGTCTCTCCATTTCTGATTCCAAGTGTCGGAACTTGGCTGGAACTCCTCCATTTCCGATTCCAAGCCTCGAACTTGGCTCGAACTCCTCCATTTCCGATTCCAAGCTGCGAACTTTGCTCGATCTCCTCCAATCCCGATTCCAAACATTGAACTTGGCTTGAACTCCATTTCCGATTTCAAGCATCGAATTTTTCTCGAACTCCTCCATTCCCGATTCCAATCCTCGAAATTAACTCAAACTCTTTCATTCCCGATTCCATGCGTCTGAACTTGGCTCGAACACCTCCATTTCCGATTCCAAGCATCAAACTTGGATCGAACTCTTCCATTCCCGAGTCGAAGCGTCGGAACTAGTCTCGAACTCCTCCATTACCGATTCCAAGCGTCGGAACTTTGCTCGAACTCCTCCATTTCCGATTCCAAGCCTCGATCTTGGCTCGAACTCCTCCATTACCGATTCCAAGCGTCGGAACTTTGCTCGAACTCCTCCATTTCCGATTCCAAGCCTCGAACTTGGCTCGAACTCTTCCATTCCCGATTCCAAGCATCGGAAGTGAGCTCGAACTCCTCCATTTCCGATTCCAATTGTCGGAACTTGGCTCGAACTCTTCCATTTCCGATTCCAAGCTTCGAACTTTGCTCGAACTCCTCCATTTCTGATTTCAATCCTCAAACTTGGCTCGAACTCCTCCATTTCCGATTCCAAGTGTCAGAACTTGACTAGAACTCCTCCATTTCCGATTCCAAGCCTCGAACTTGGCTCGAACTCTTCCATTCCCGATTCCAAGCATCGGAAGTTGACTCAAACTCCTGCATTTCCGATTCCAAGCCTCGACCTCGGCTCGAACACCTCCATTCCCGATTCCAAGCGTTGGAACTTGGCTCCAACTCCATATTATAAGGAGTCCTACTTATTATAACGGAGTCCTACTTATTATAAGGAGTCCTTCATATTATAAGGAGTAGTACTTATTATAACAGAGTCCTTCTAATTACAAGCACTCCTACTTATTATAAGGAGTCCTACTTATTATAACAGACTCCTTATTATTATAAGGAGTCCTACTTATTATAAGGAGTCCTACTTATTATAACAGAGTCCTTCTTATTATAAGGAGTCCTAATAATTATAAGGAGTCCTACTTATTATAACAGAGTCATTCTTATTATAGGGAGTCCTACTTATTATTAGGAGTCCTACTTACTATAACGGAGTCCTACTTATTGTAAGGAGTGCTACTTATTATAAGGAGTCCTATTTATTATAACAGACTCCTTCTTATTATAAGGAGTCCTACTTATTATAAGGAGTCCTACTTATTATAACTGAGTCATTCTTATTATAAGGAGTCCTACTTATTATAAGGAGTCCTACTTATTATAAGGAGTCCTACTTATTATAAGGAATCCTACTTATTATAACAGAGTCCTTATTATAAGGTGTCCTTCTTATTATAAGGAGTCCTACTTATTATAAGGAGTCCTAATTATTATAACAGACTCCTTCTTATTATAAGGAGTCCTACTTATTATAAGGAGTCCTACTTATTATAAGGAGTCCTTCTTATTATAAGGAGTCCTACTTATTATAAGGAATCCTACTTATTATAACAGAGTCCTTATTATAAGGAGTCCTTCTTATTATAAGGAGTCCTGATTATTATAACAGACTCCTTATTATAAGGAGTCCTACTTATTATAAGGAGTCCTACTTATTATAAGGAGTCCTACTTATTATAAGGAGTCCTATTTATTATAACAGACTCCTTCTTATTATAAGGAGTCCTACTTATTATAAGGAGTCCTACTTATTATAACTGAGTCATTCTTATTATAAGGAGCCCTACTTATTATAAGGAGTCCTACTTATTATAAGGAGTCCTACTTATTATAAGGAGTCCTAATTATTATAACAGACTCCTTCTTATTATAAGGAGTCCTACTTATTATAAGGAGTCCTATTTATTATAACAGACACCTTCTTATTATAAGGAGTCCTACTTATTATATTTGTTCGAGCAAAGTTCGAGGCTTGGAATCGGGAATGGAGAAGTTAGAGTCAAATTCCGAAGCTTGGAATCGGGAATGGAGGAGTTCAAGCAAAGTTCGATGTTTGGAATCGGTATTGGAGGTGTTCGAAAAAAGTTCCGACGCTTGAAATCGGAAATTGAAGGGTTCGAGCCAAGTTTACGGCTTGGAATCGGGAATCGAAGAGTTCGAGCTCAGTTCCGATGCTGGGAATCGGGAATGGAAGAGTTTGAGCAAAGTTCAAGGCTTGGAATCGGAAATGATCGAGTTCGAGTCAAATTCCAATGCTTGGAATCGGGAATGGAAGTTCAAGGCTTGGAATCGGGAATGTAGGAGTTCAAACCAAGTTCGTTGCTTGGAATCGGAAATGGAGGAGTTCGAGCCCGATTCCGAGACTTGGAATCGGGAATGGAGGAGTTCGAGCTTGGAATCGGGAATGGAGGAGTTCGAGCCCAGTTCGAGGCTTGGAATCGTAAATTGAGGTGATCGAGCCAAGTTGCGATTCTTGGAATTGGAAATGGAGTATTTCGAGCTAATTTCGAGGCTTTGAATCGGGAATGGAGAAGTTCGAGTCCAGTTCCGACGCGGGGAATCGGGAATGGAAGAGTTCGAGCAAAGTTCAAGGCTTGGAATCGGAAAAGAACGAGTTCGAGTTAAATTCCGATGCTTGGAATCGGGAACGGAAGTTCGAGGTTTGGAATCGGGAATGTAGGAGTTCAAACCAAGTTCGTTGCTTGGAATCGGAAATGGAGGAGTTCGATCCCGATTCTAACTCTTGGAATCCGAAATGGAGGAGTTCGAGCCTAGTACGAGGCTTGGAATCGGGAAAGGAGGAGTTCGAGCAAAGTTCGAAGTTTGGAATCGGAAATGGAGGAGTTCGAGCCAAGTTCTGACGCTTGGAATTGGAAATTGAAGGGTTCGAGCCAAGTTCGAGGCTTGGAATCGGGAATGGAGGAGTTTGAGCCAAGTTCGTGGCTTGGAATCGGAAATGGAGAAGTTCGAGCCCAGTTCCGACGCTTGGAATCGGGAATGGAGGAGTTCGAGCCAAGTTCGAAGCTTGGAATCGGAAATGGAGGAGTTTGAGCCAAGTTCCGACGCTTGGAATTGGAAATGAAGGAGTTCGAACCAAGTACCGACACTTGTAATTGGGAATGGTGGATTTCGAGGCTAGTTCCGAGGCTTGGAAGCGGGAATGGAGGAGTTCGAGCCAAGTTCCGACGCTTGGAATCAGGAATGGAGGAGTTTGAGCCAGGTTCCAACGCTTTGAATCGGAAATGGAGGAGTTCGAGCAAAGAGCCGAACTCCATTCCCGCTTCCAAATCCACCAACCCACCCCTCCATAATTAAAGAGCCTTGTATGTGTATGTATATATGCATGTATGTATGTCTGCGTATATATGCACACGTACAGTACATAGATACATACATACATACATACACTCACCCCCTTGGTAAAGTATTCACGGCATAAGGCTGTCATTGGCATGACTGCACTTCCCCCCCACAGCGTCCAGCGCTCCCCGAGTACATGTGAGGCGATAATATTAATACTGGAGCACTGTGACCTAAGGCGGCCCAGCACATTTTTAATTTTGCCCTCTCTTGTTTTTGCTTCATTGACTTTTGATGTGATGCGACCAGATACGACCGGATGAGGAGGGGCCGGTCCTGATTCAGTTATAATAAGTAGGACTCCTTATAATAAGTAAGACTCCTTATAATAAGAATGATTCAGTTATAATAAGTAGGACTCCTTATAATAAGTAGGACAATAAGAATTACTCAGTTATAATAAGTAGGACTCCTTATAATAAGTAGGCCTCCTTATAATAAGAAGGAGTCTGTTATAATAAATAGGACTCCTTATAATAAGTAGGATTCCTTATAATAAGTAGGACTCCTTATAATAAGTAGGACTCCTTATAATAATTAGGACTCCTTATAATAAGTAGGACTCCTTATAATAAGAAGGACACCTTATAATAAGGACTCTGTTATAATAAGTAGGATTCCTTATAATAAGTAGGACTCCTTATAATAAGTAGGACTCCTTATAATAAGAATGACTCAGTTATAATAAGTAGGACTCCTTATAATAAGTAGGACTCCTTATAATAAGAAGGAGTCTGTTATAATAAATAGGACTCCTTATAATAAGTAGGATTCCTTATAATAAGTAGGACTCCTTATAATAAGTAGGACTCCTTACAATAAGTAGGACTCCTTACAATAAGTACGACTCCGTTATAGTGAGTAGGACTCCTTACAATAAGTAGGACTCCATATAATAAGAATGACTCTGTTATAATAAGTAGGACTCCTTATAATAAGTAGGATTTTTTATTATAAGTAGGACTCCTTATAATAAGAAGGACTCCTTATAATAAGGACTCTGTTATAATAAACAGGATTCCTTATAATAAGTAGGACTCCTTATAATAAGTAGGACTCCTTATAATAAGTAGGGCTCCTTATAATAAGAATGACTCAGTTATAATAAGTAGGACTCCTTATAATAAGTAGGACTCCTTATAATAAGAAGGAGTCTGTTATAATAAGTAGCACTCCTTATAATAAGTAGGACCCCTTATAATAAGAAGGTGTCTGTTATAATAAATAGGACTCCTAATAATAAGTAGGACTCCTTATAATAAGAAGGAGTCTGTTATAATAATTAGGACTCCTTATAATAAGTAGGACTCCTTATAATAAGTAGGACTCCTTATAATAAGTAGGGCTCCTCATAATAAGAATGACTCAGTTATAATAAGTAGGACTCCTTATAATAAGTAGGACTCCTTATAATAAGAAGGAGTCTGTTATAATAAATAGGACTCCTTATAATAAGTAGGACTCCTTATAATAAGTAGGACTTCTTATAATAAGTAGGACTCCTTATAATAAGAAGGAGTCTGTTATAATAATTAGGACTC
Organism: Phakellia ventilabrum; assembly: GCA_963921505.1. Taxonomy (NCBI): domain Eukaryota; kingdom Metazoa; phylum Porifera; class Demospongiae; order Axinellida; family Axinellidae; genus Phakellia; species Phakellia ventilabrum. The sequence continues at coordinate 22,136 of OY997393.1, forward strand.
CTTATAATAAGAAGGACTCCTTATAATAAGGACTCTGTTATAATAAGTAGGATTCCTTATAATAAGTAGGACTCCTTATAATAAGAAGGACTCCTTATAATAAGTAGGACTCCTTATAATAAGTAGGACTCCTTATAATAAGAAGGAGTCTGTTATAATAATTAGGACTCCTTATAATAAGTAGGACTCCTTATAATAAGAAGGACTCCTTATAATAAGGACTCTGTTATAATAAGTAGGATTCCTTATAATAAGTAGGACTCCTTATAATAAGTAGGACTCCCTATAATAAGTAGGACTCCTTATAATAAGAATGACTCAGTTATAATAAGTAGGACTCCTTATAATAAGTAGGACTCCTTATAATAAGAAGGAGTCTGTTATAATAAATAGGACTCCTTATAATAAGTAGCACTCCTTACAATAAGTAGGACTCCGTTATAGTAAGTAGGACTCCTTATAATAAGTAGGACTCCCTATAATAAGAATGACTTTGTTATAATAAGTAGGACTCCTTATAATTATTAGGACTCCTTATAATAAGAAGGACTCTGTTATAATAAGTAGGACTCCTTGTAATAAGTAGGACTCCTTATAATAAGAAGGAGTCTGTTATAATAAGTAGGACTCCTTATAATAAGTAGGACTGCTTGTAATTAGAAGGACTCTGTTATAATAAGTACTACTCCTTATAATATGAAGGACTCCTTATAATAAGTAGGACTCCGTTATAATAAGTAGGACTCCTTATAATATGGAGTTGGAGCCAAGTTCCAACGCTTGGAATCGGGAATGGAGGTGTTCGAGCCGAGGTCGAGGCTTGGAATCGGAAATGCAGGAGTTTGAGTCAACTTCCGATGCTTGGAATCGGGAATGGAAGAGTTCGAGCCAAGTTCGAGGCTTGGAATCGGAAATGGAGGAGTTCTAGTCAAGTTCCGACACTTGGAATCGGAAATGGAGGAGTTCGAGCCAAGTTTGAGGATTGGAATCAGAAATGGAGGAGTTCGAGCAAAGTTCGAGGCTTGGAATCGGAAATGGAAGAGTTCGAGCAAAGTTCCGAATATTGGAATCGGAAATGGAGGAGTTCGAGCTCACTTCCGATGCTTGGAATCGGGAATGGAAGAGTTCGAGCCAAGTTCGAGGCTTGGAATCGGAAATGGAGGAGTTCGAGCAAAGTTCCGACGCTTGGAATCGGTAATGGAGGAGTTCGAGCCAAGATCGAGGCTTGGAATCGGCAATGGAAGAGATCGAGCAAAGTTCGATGCTTGGTATCGGAAATGGAGGCGTTCGAGACTAGTTCCGACGCTTGGAATCGGGAATGGAAGACTTTGAGCCAATTTCGAGGCTTGGAATCGGAAATGGAGGTGTTCCAGCCAAGTTCCGACGCATGGAATCAGGAATGAAAGAGTTTGAGTTAATTTCGAGGATTGGAGTTGGGAATGGAGGAGTTCGAGCGAAATTCGATGCTTAAAATCGGAAATGAAGTTCAAGCCAAATTCAATGCTTGGAATCGGGATTGGAAGAGATCGAACAAAGTTCGCAGCTTGGAATCGGAAATGGAGGAGTTCGAGCCAAGTTCGAGGCTTGGAATGGGAAATGGAGGAGTTCGAGCCAAGTTCCGACACTTGGAATCAGAAATGGAGTAATTCGAGACAAGTTCTGAAGCTTGGAATCGGGAATGGAAGAGTTCGAGCAAAGTTCGAGGCTTGGAATCGGAAATGGAGGTGTTCCAGCCAAGTTCCGACGCCAGGAATCGGGAATGGAAGAGTTTGAGTTAAGTTCGAGGCTTGGAATCGGGAATGGTGGAGTTCGAGCAAAGTTCGAGGATTGGAATCGGAAATGGAGGAGTTCGAGCCAACTTCCAATGCTTGGAATCGGGTATGGAGGAGTTTGAGCCAAATTCGAGGCTTGGAATCGGAAATGGAGGAGTTCGAGCCAAGTTCGATGCTTGGAATCGGGAATGGAGGAGATCGAGCAAAGTTCGCAGCTTGGAATCGGAAATGGAGGAGTTCGAGCCAAGTTCAAGGCTTGGAATCGGAAATGGAGGAGTTCGAGCCAAGTTCCGACACTTGGAATCGGTAATGGAGGAGTTCGAGCCAAGTTCGAAGCTTGGAATCGGGAATCGAGGAGTTCGAGACAAATTCGCAGCTTCGAATCGGAAATGGAGGAGTTCGAGTCAAGTACAAGGCTTGGAATCGGAAATAGAGGAATTCAAGCGAAGTTCCGACACTTTGAATCGGAAATCGACGAGTTCGAGCAAAAGTTCGATGCTTGCAATCAGAAATGAAGGAGTTCGAGCCAAATTCCAACACTTGAAATCGGAAATGGAGCAGTTCGAGCCAACTTTCGACACTTGGAATCGGAAATGGAGGAGTTCGAGCCAAGTTCGAGGATTGGAATCGGAAATAGAGGAGCTCGAGCAATATTCCAACGTTTGGAATTTGGAATGGAGTGGTTCCAGCAAAGTTCGAAGCTTGGAATCGGAAATGGAGGAGTTTCAGTAAAATTCCGATACTTGGAATCGGGAATGGAAGTGTTCGCGCAAAGTTCGAAGCTTGGAATCGGAAATGGAGGAGTTCGAGACAAATTCTGATGCTTGGAATCGGGAATGGAGGAGTTCGAGCCAAGTTCGAGGCTTGGAATCGGAAATGGAGGAGTTCGAGACAAATTCTGATGCTTGGAATCGGGAATGGAGGAGTTCGAGCCAAGTTCGAGGCTTGGAATCGGAAATGGAGGAGTTCGAGACTAGTTCCGACGCTTGGAATCGGGAATGGAAGAGTTCGAGCCAAGTTCGAGGCTTGGAATCGGAAATGGAGGAGTTCTAGTCAAGTTGCGACTATTGGAATCGGAAATGGAGGAGTTCGAGCCAAGTTCGAGGATTGGAATCGGAAATGGAGGAGTTAGAGCAAAGTTCGAGGCTTGGAATCGGAAATGGAAGAGTTCGAGCCAAGTTCCGACAATTGGAATCGGAAATGGAGGAGTTCGAGCTCAGTTCTGATGCTTGGAATCGGGAATGGAAGAGTTCGAGCCAAGTTCGAGGCTTGGAATCGGAAATGGAAGAGTTCGAGCAAAGTTCCGACGCTTGGAATCGGTAATGGAGGAGTTCGAGCCAAGATCGAGGCTTGGAATCGGCAATGGAGGAGTTCGAGCCAAGTTCGAGACTTGGAATCGGAAATGGAGGAGTTCGAGACTAGTTCCGACGCTTGGAATCGGGAATGGAAGAGTTCGAGCCAAGTTCGAAGCTTGGAATCGGAAATGGAGGTGTTCGAGCCAAGTTCCGACGCTTGGAATCGGGAATGGAAGAGTTTGAGTTAAGTTCGAGGATTGGAATCGGAAATGGAGGAGTTCGAGCCAAGTTCGATGCTTGGAATCGGGATTGGAGGAGATCGAGAAAAGTTCGCAGCTTGGAATCGGAAATGGAAGAGTTCGAGCCAAGTTCGAAGCTTGGAATCGGAAATGGAGGTGTTCGAGCCAAGTTCCGACGCTTGGAATCGGGAATAGAAGAGTTTGAGTTAAGTTCGAGGATTGGAATCGGGAATGGAGGAGTTCGAGCCAAATTCGATGCTTGGAATCGGAAATGGAGTTCGAGCCAAGTTCGATGCTTGGAATCGGGATTGGAGGAGATCGAGAAAAGTTCGCAGCTTGGAATCGGAAATGGAGGAGTTCGAGCCAAGTTCGAAGGTTGGAATCGGAAATGGAGGAGTTCGAGCCAAGTTCCGACACTTTGAATCGGAAATGGAGTAGTTCGAGACAAGTTCTGAAGCTTGGAATCGTGAATGGAAGAGTTCGAGCAAAGTTCGAGGCTTGGAATCGGAAATGGAGGTGTTCCAGCCAAGTTCCGACGCTTGGAATCGGGAATGGAAAAGTTCAATCCAAGTTCGATGCTTGGAATCGGGAATGGAAGAGTTCGAGCCAAGTTCGATGCTTGGAATCGGGAATGGAAAAGTTCGAGCCAAGTTCGAGGCTTGGAATCGGGAATGGAGGAGTTCGAGACAAGTTTGAGGCTTGGAATCGGAAATGAACGAGTTCGAGCCAAGTTCCGACGCTTGGAATCGGGAATGGAAGAGTTCGAGCCAAGTTCGAGGCTTCGAATCGGGAATGGAGGTGTTCGAACCCAGTTCGAAGCTTGGAATCGGAAATGGAGGAGTTCGAGACAAATTCTCATGCTTGGAATTGGGAATGAAAGAGTTCGAACCAAGTTCGAAGCTTCGAATCCGGAATGGAGGAGTTCGATCCCAGTTCGAAGCTTGGAATCGGAAATGGAGGAGTTCGAGACAAATTCTGATGCTTGGAATCGGGAATGGAGGAGTTCGAGCCAAGTTCGAGGCTTGGAATCGGAAATGGAGGAGTTGGAGCCAAGTTCCAACGCTTGGAATCAGGAATGGAGGAGTTCGAGCCAAGGTCGAGGCTTGGAATCGGAATGGGAGTTGCAGGAATCGGTTTGAGTTCGAGCCAATTCGACGCTTGGAATCGGGAATGGAAGAGTTCGAGCCAAGTTCTGTTCTTGGAATCGGGAATGGAGGAGTTCGAGTCAAGTTCCGGGCTTGGAATCGGGAATGGAAGAGTTCGAGCCAAGTTCAATGCTTGGAATCGGAAATGGAGGAGTTCTAGACAAGATCCGACGCTTGGAATCGGAAATGGTTGAGTTCGAGCAAAGTTCGAGGTTTGGAATTGGTAAATGGAGGAGTTCGAGTCAAATTCCGACGCTTGGAATCGGGACTGGAAGAGTTCAAGCCAAGTTCTTGGCTTGAAATCGGGAATGGAGGAGTTTGAGCCAATTTCCGACGCTTGGAATCGGAAATTGAGGAGTTCGAGACACGTTCAAGGCTTGGAATCGGAAATGGAGTAGTTCGAATCAAATTCCGACGCCTGGAATCGGGAATGTAAGAATTCGAGCAAAGTTCAAAAACTTGAAATCGATAATGATGGAGTTCGAATCAAGTTCGAAGCTTGGAATCGGAAATGGAGGAGTTTGAGCAAAGTTCTATGCTTGGAATCAGGAATGGAGGTGTTTGAGCCAAGTTCCGACGCTTGGATTCGGAAATGGAAGAGTTCGAGCCAAGTTCTTGGATTGGAATCGGGAATGAAGGAGTTTCAGCCAAGTTCCGATGCTAGGAATCGGAAATGGAAGAGTTCAAGCCGAGTTAGAGGCTTGAAATCGGGAATGGAGGAGTTCGAGCCAAGTTAGAGGCTTGAAATCGGAAATGGAAGAGTTTGAACCGAGTTCGAGGCTAGGAATCGGAAATTGAGGAGTTTGAGCCAAGTTCCGACGCTTTGAATCAGAAATGGAAGAGTTTGAGCCAAGCTCGATGCTTGGAATCGGGAATGGAGGAGTTCGAGCATAGTTCGAGGAATGGAATCGGAAATGGAGGATTTCGAGCCAAGTTCCGGCACTTGAAATCAGGAATGGAAGAGTTGAATCCAAGTTCCGACGCTTGAAATCGGGAATGGAAGAGTTCTAGCTAAGTTCGAGGATTGGAATCTGGAATTGAGGAGTTCGAGACAAGTTCAAGTCTTGGAATCGGAAATAAAGGAGTTCGAGCTTAGTTCAGACGCTTGGAATCGGAAATGGAGGAGTTCGAGCCAAGTTCAAGGCTTGGAATCGGGAATGGAGGAGTTCGAGCTTAGTTCGATGCTTGGAATCGGGAATAGAGGAGTTCGATTCAAATTCCGTCACTTGGAATCGGGAATAGAAGAGTTCGAGCTAATTTCGAGACTTGGAATCAAAAATGGAGGAGTTCGAGCAATGTTCCGTTGCTTTGAATCGGGAATGGAAGAGTTCGAGCCAAGTTTGAGGCTTGGAATTGGAAATTAAGGAGTTCGAGCTAAGTTCCGACGCTTTGAATCGGAAATGGAAGAGTTCGAGCCAAGCTCGATGCTTGGAATCGGGAATGGAGGAGTTCGAGCTTAGTTCGAGGAATGGAAAACTTGGCTCGAACTCCTTTATTTCCGATTCCAAGACTTGAACTTGTCTCGAACTCCTCAATTCAAGATTCCAAGACTCGAACTTGGCTTGAACTCTTCCATTCCCGATTCCAAGCGTCGGAACTTGGATCGAACTCTTCCACTCCTGATTTCAAGTGCCGGAACTTGGCTCGAAATCCTCCATTTCCGATTCCATTCCTGAGCCAAGTTCTGGTCTTGAAATCGGGAATGGAGGAGTTCGAGCCAATTTCCGACGCTTGGAATCGGAAATTGAGGAGTTCGAGCCAAGTTCAAGGCTTGGTATCGGAAATGGAGGAGTTCGAATCAAATTCCGACACCTCGAATCGGGAATGGAAGATTTCGAGCAAAGTTCAAAACTTGGAATCGGTAATGATGGAGTTCGAATCAAGTTCTAAGCTTGGAATCGGAAATGGAGGAGTTTGAGCAAAGTTCTAGGCTTGGAATCGGGAATGGAGGAGTTTGAGCCAAGTTCCGACGCTTGGATTCGGAAATGGAAGAGTTCGAGCCAAGTTCTTGGCTTGGAATCGGGAATGAAGGAGTTCGAGCCAGGTTCCGACGCTAGGAATCGGAAATGGAAGAGTTCAAGCCGAGTTAGAGGCTTGAAATCGGGAATGGAGGAGTTCGAGCAAAGTTAGAGGCTTGAAATCGGAAATGGAAGAGTTCGAGCAAATTTCCGACGCTTCCAATCGGGAATGGAAGAGTTCAAACCAAGTTCGAGGCTAGGAATCGGAAATCGAGGAGTTCGAGCCAAGTTCGAGGCTTGGAATCGGTAAATGAAGGAGTTCGAGTCAAATTCCGATGCTTGGAATTGGGAATGGAAGAGTTCGAGCCAAGTTCGAAGCTTTGAATCGGAAATGGAGGAGTTCGAGCCAAGTTCGACGCCTGGAATCGGAAATGGAGGAGTTCGAGCCAAGTTCCGACGCTTGGAATCGGAAATGGTGGAGTTCGAGCCAAGTTCCGACGCTTGGAATCGGAAATGGTGGAGTTCGAGCCAAGTTCGAGGCTTGGAATCGGAAAATTGAGGAGTTCGAGTCAAATTCCGATGCTTGGAATCGGGATTGGAAGAGTTCGAGCAAAGTTCTGGTCTTGGATTCGGGAATGGAGGAGTTTGAGTCAAGTTCCTGGCTTGGAATCGGGAATGGAAGAGTTCGAGCCTAGTTCTGGGATTGGAATCGGGAATGGACTAGTTCGAGCCAAGTTCTGGACTTGGAATCGGTAATGGAGGAGTTCGAGTCAAGTTCGATGCTTGTAATCGGAAATGGAGGAGTTCGAGCCAAGTTCGAGGCTTGGAATTGGTAAATGGAGGAATTCGAGTCAAATTCCGATGCTTGGAATTGGGAATGGAAGAGTTTGAGACAAGTTCGAAGCTTTGAATCGGAAATGGATGAGTTCGCGCCAAGTTCGAGGCTTGGAATCGGAAATGGAGGAGTTCAGAGTCAGGTTCCGAGGCAATTGGAATCTGGAAATGGAGGAGTTCGAGCCAAGTTCGACGCTTGGAATCGGGAATGGAGGAGTTCGAGTCAAGTTCGAGGCTTGGAATCGGTAAATGGAGGAGTTTGAGTCAAATTCCGACGCTTGGAATTCGGGAATGGAGGAGTTCAAGCCAAGTTACGATGCTTTGGAATCGGAAATGGATGAGTTCGAACAAAGTTTCGATGCTTGGAATCGGAAATGGATGAGTTCGAGCCAAGTTCGAGGCTTGGAATCGGTAAATGTAGGAGTTCGAGACAAGTTCCGAAGTTTGGAATCGGGAATGGAAGAGTTCGAGCTAAGTTCGAAGCTTTGAATCTGGAAATGGAGGTGTTCGAGTACAAGTTCGAGGATGTGGAATCGGAAATTGAGGAGTTCGAGCCAAGTTCCGATGCTTGGAATCGGAAATGGTGGAGTTCGAGCCAAGTTCGAGGCTTGGAATCGGTAAATTGAGGAGTTCGAGTCAAATTCCAACGCTTGGAATCGGGATTGGAAGAGTTGAAGCCATGTTCTCGGCTTGGAATCAGGAATGGAGGAGTTCGAGTAAAGTTCTGGGCTTGGAATTGGGAATGGAAGAGTTCGAGCCAAGTTCGATGCTTGGAATCGGAAATAGAGGAGTTCTAGACAAGTTCCGAGGCTTAGAATCGGAAATGGTGGAGTTTGAGCCAAGTTCGAGCCATGGAATCGGTAAATGGAGGAGTTCGAGTCAAATTCCGACGCTTGGAATCGGGAATGGAAGAGTTCGAGCAAAGTTCTGAGCTTAGAATCGGAAATGGAGGAGTTCGAGCCAAGTTCTGGTCTTCTAATCGGCAATGGAGGAATTCGAGCCAAGTTCGAGGTTTGGATTCGGAAATAGAGGAGTTCGAGCGAAGTTCCGACGCTTGGAATCAGGTAATGGAAGAGTTCGAGCCAAGTTCGAAGTTTGGAATCGGAAATGGAAGAGTTTGAGCCAAGTATCGAAGCCTTGGAATCTGGAAATGGAAGAGTTCGAGCAAAGTTCGAGGTTTGGAATCTGGAAATTGAGGAGTTCGAGCCAAGTTAAGACGCTTGGAATCGGGAATGGAAGAGTTCGAGCCAAGTTCGAGGTCTTCGAATCGGAAATGGAGGAGTTCGAGCCAAGTTCGACGCTTGGAATTGGGAATGGAAGAGTTCGAGCCAAGTTCGAAGTGTTGGAAGCGGAAATGGAGGAGTTCGAGAGTTCGAATCTTGGAATCAGAAATGGAGGAGGTGAAGCCAATTTCCGACGCTAGGAATCGGGAATGGAGGAGTTCGAGCAAAGTTCGAAGCTTGGAATCGGAAATGGAGGAGTTCGAGCAAAGTTCGATGCTTTAGAATCGGGAATGGAGGAGTTCGAGCCAAGTTCCGATGCTTGGAATCGGGAATGGAGGAGTTCGAGCAAAGTTCCGAGGCTTGGAATCGGGAATGGAGGAGTTCGAGCCAAGTTCGAGGCTTGGAATCAGGAAAATGGAGGAGTTCGAGTCAATGTTCCGATGCTTGGAATCGGGAATGGAAGAGTTCGAGCCAAGTTCGAGGCTTGGAATCGGAAATGGAGGAGTTCGAGCCAAGTTCGACAATTGGAATCGGAAAAGGAGGAGTTCGAACCAAGTTCCGACGCTTGCAATCGGAAATGGAAGAGTTCGAGACATGTTCGAGGCTTGGAATCGGCTCGAAATGGAGGAGTTCGAGCCAAGTTCCGAAGCTTGGAATCGGGAATTGGAAGAGTTGAAGCCACTTGGTTCGAGGCTTGGAATCAAGGTCGGAACTTGGAGGAGTTCGAGTCCTGAGTTCTAGGCTTGGAATCGGGAATGGAAGAGTTCTGAGCCAAGTTCTAGGAAGCTTGAAATCGGGAATGGAGGAGTTCGAGCCAAGTTCCGAGGCTTGGAATCGGAAATGGAGGAGTTCGAGCCAAGTTCCGAAGCTTGGAATCGGAAATGGAGGAGTTCGAGTCAAATTCCGACGCTTGGAATCGGGAATGGAAGAGTTCGAGCCAAGTTCTGAGCTTAGAATCGGAAATGGAGGAGTTCGAGCCAAGTTCTGACGCTTGGAATCGGGAATGGAAGAGTTTGAGCAAAGTTCTAGGCTTGGAATCGGGAATGGAGGAGTTCGAGCCAAGTTCTGTGCTTGGAATCGGGAATGGAGGAGTTCGAGCCAAGTTTGAGGCTTGAAATCGGAAATGGAGGAGTTCGAGACAAGTTCGAGCCTTGGAATCGGAAATGGAAGAATTCGAGCCAAGTTCCAGGCTTGGAATCGGGAATGGAGGAGTTCGATGCAAGTTTTGGGCTTGGAATCGGGAATGGAAGAGTTCGAGCCAAGTTCGAGTCTTGGAATCGGTAATGGAGGAGTTCGAGCCAAGTTCGAGGCTTGGAATCGGAAATGGAGGAGTTCGAGCAAAGTTCGACGCTTGGAATCGGGAATGGAAGAGTTCGAGCATAAGTTCGATGCTTGGAATCGGAAATGGAGGAGTTCGAGCCAATTCCGACGCTTGGAATTGGGAATGGAAGAGTTCGAGCAAAGTTCGAGGCTTGGAATCGGAAATGGAGGAGTTCGAGCCAAGTTCGACGCTTTGGAATCGGGAATGGAGGAGTTCGAGCCAAGTTCCGACGCTTGGAATCGGAAATGGTGGAGTTCGAGCCAAGTTCCGATGCTTGGAATCGGAAATGGTGGAGTTCGAGCCAAGTTCGAGGCTTGGAATCGGAAAATGGAGGAGTTCGAGTCAAGGTTCCGATGCTTGGAATCGGGAATGGAAGAGTTCGAGCAAAGTTCTGGTCTTGGATTCGGGAATGGAGGAGTTTGAGTCAAGTTCCTGGCTTGGAATCGGGAATGGAGGAGTTCGAGCCTAAGTTCTGGGATTGGAATCGGGAATGGAGGAGTTCGAGCCAAGTTCTGACGCTTGCAATCGGAAATGGAGGAGTTCGAGTCAAGTTCGATGCTTGGAATCGGAAATGGAGGAGTTCGAGCCAAGTTCGAGGCTTGGAATCGGTAAATGGAGGAGTTCGAGTCAAATTCCGATGCTTGGAATTGGGAATGGAAGAGTTTGAGACAAGTTCGAAGCTTGGAATCGGGAATGGATGAGTTCGAGCCAAGTTCGAGGCTTGGAATCGGAAATGGAGGAGTTCGAGCCAAGTTCGAGGCTTGGAATCGGGAATGGAGGAGTTCGAGCCAAGTTCCGACGCTTGGAATCGGAAATGGAGGAGTTCGAGCCAAGTTCGAAGCTTGGAATCGGTAAATGGAGGAGTTCGAGCCAAGTTCCGATGCTTGGAATCGAGAATGGAGGAGTTCGAGCCCAAGTTCGAAGCTTGGAATCGGAAATGGAGGAGTTCGAGCCAAGTTCGAGGCTTGGAATCGGAAATGGAGGAGTTCGAGCAAAGTTCGAGGCTTGGAATCGGTAAATGGAGGAGTTCCAGTCAAATGTTCCGATGCTTGGAATTGGGAATGGAAGAGTTCGAGCAAAGTTCGAGGCTTGGAATCGGAAATGGAGGAGTTCGAGCCAAGTTCGAGGCTTGGAATCGGAAATGGAGGAGTTCGAGCCAAGTTCCGACGCTTGGAATCGGAAATGGTGGAGTTCGAGCCAAGTTCGAGGCTTGGAATCGGTAAATGGAGGAGTTCGAGTCAAGTTCCGACGCTTGGAATCGGGAATGGAAGAGTTCGAAGCCAAGTTCTCGGCTTGGAATCAGGAAATGGAGGAGTTCGAGACAAGTTCTGGGCTTGGAATTGGGAATGGAGGAGTTCGAGCCAAGTTCGAGGTTTGGAATCGGAAATGGAGGAGTTCGAGACAAGTTCCGAGGCTTGGAATCGGAAATGGTGGAGTTCGAGCAAAGTTCGAGCCATGGAATCGGTAAATGGAGGAGTTCGAGTCAAAGTTCCGACGCTTGGAATCGGGAATGGAAGAGTTCGAGCAAAGTTCTGAGCTTAGAATCGGAAATGGAGGAGTTCGAGCCAAGTTCTGGTCTTTTAATCGGCAATGGAGGAGTTCGAGCCAAGTTCTAGGTTTGGAATCGGTTATGGAGGAGTTCGAGCCAAGTTCTGTGCTTGGAATCGGTAATGCAGGAGTTCGAGCCAAGTTCGATGCTTGGAATCGGAAATGGAGGAGTTCGAGACAAGTTCGAGCCTTGGAATCGGAAATGGAAGAATTCGAGCAAAGTTCCAGGCTTGGAATCTGGAATGGAGGAGTTCGAGGCAGGTTTTGGGCTTGGAATCGGGAATGGAGGAGTTTGAGCCAAGTTCTTGTCTTGGAATCGGTAATGGAGGAGTTCGAGCCAAGTTCAAGGCTTGGAATCGGAAACGGAAGAGTTCGAGCCAAGTTCTGTGTTGGAATCGGGAATGGAGGAGTTCGAGCCAAGTTCGAATCTTGGAATCAGAAATGGAGGAGGTGAAGCCAATTTCCGACGCTAGGAATCGGGAATGGAAGAGTTCGAGCAAAGTTCGAGGCTTGGTATCGGAAATGGAGGTGTTCGAGCCAATTTCCAACGCTTGGAATCGGGAATGGAAGAGTTCTAGCCAAGTTTCAATGCTTGGTATCGGAAATGGAAGAGTTCGAGCCAAGTTCGAGGCTTGGAATCGGGAATGGAGGAGTTCGAGACAAGTTCGATGTTTGGAATCGGAAATGGAGGAGTTTGAACCAAGTTCTGACGCTTGGAATCGGGAATGGAAGAGTTCGACCGAAGCTCGAAGCTTGGAATCGGGAATGGAGGAGTTCGAGCTTAGTTCGAGGATTGGAATCGGAAATGGAGGAGTTCTAGCCAAGTTCGAGGCTTGGAATCGGGAATGGAAGAGTTCGAGCCTAATTCTGTGATTGGAATCGGGAATGGACTAGTTCGAGCCAAGTTCTGGGCTTGGAATCGGTAATGGAGGAGTTCGAGTCAAGTTCGATGCTTGTAATCGGAAATGCAGGAGTTTGAGCCAAGTTCGAGGCTTGGAATTGGTAAATGGAGGAGTTCGAGTCAAATTCCGATGCTTGGAATTGGGAATGGAAGAGTTTAAGACAAGTTCGAAGCTTTGAATCGGAAATGGAGGAGTTGGAGCCAAGTTCGAGACTTGGAATCGGAAATGGAGGAGTTCGAGCCAAGTTCCGACGCTTGGAATCGAAACTGGTGGAGTTCGAGCCAAGTTCGAGGCTGGGATTCGGTAAATTGAGGAGTTCGAGTCAAATTCCGACGCTTGGAATCGGGATTGGAAGAGTTCGAGCCATGTTCTCGGCTTGGAATCAGGAATGGAGGAGTTCGAGTCAAGTTCTGGGCTTGGAATTGGGAATGGAAGAGTTCGAGCCAAGTTCGATGCTTGGAATCGGAAATAGAGGAGTTCTAGACAAGTTCCGAGGCTTGGAATCGGAAATGGTGGAGTTTGAGCCAAGTTCGAGCCATGGAATCGGTAAATGGAGGAGTTTGAGTCAAATTCCGACACTTGGAATCGGGAATGGAAGAGTTCGAGCCAAGTTCTGCGATTAGAATCGGAAATGGAGGAGTTCGAGCCAAGTTCTGGTCTTCTAATCGGCAATGGAGGAGTTCGAGCCAAGTTCTAGGTTTGGAATCGGTTATGGAGGAGTTCGAGCCAAGTTCTGTGCTTGGAATCGGTAATGCAGGAGTTCGAGCCAAGTTCGATGCTTGGAATCGGAAATGGAGGAGTTCGAGACAAGTTCGAGCCTTGGAATCGGAAATGGAAGAATTCAAGCAAAGTTCCAGGCTTGGAATCGGGAATGGAGGAGTTCGAGGCAAGTTTTGTGCTTGGAATCGGGAATGGAGGAGTTTGAGCCAAGTTCTTGGCTTGGAATCGGTAATGGAGGAGTTCGAGCCAAGTTCAAGGCTTGGAATCGGAAATGGAAGAGTTCGAGCCAAGTTCTGTGTTGGAATCGGGAATGGAGGAGTTCGAGCCAAGTTCGAATCTTGGAATCAGAAATGGAGGAGTTAAAGCCAAGTTCCGACGCTAGGCATCGGGAATGGAAGAGTTCGAGCAAAGTTCGAGGCTTGGTATCGGAAATGGAGGTGTTCGAGCCAATTTCTGACGCTTGGAATCGGGAATGGAAGAGTTCTAGCCAAGTTTCAATGCTTGGTATCGGAAATGGAAGAGTTCGAGCCAAGTTCGAGGCTTGGAATCGGGAATGGAGGAGTTCGAGACAAGTTCGATGTTTGGAATCGGAAATGGAGGAGTTTGAACCAAGTTCTGACGCTTGGAATCGGGAATGGATGAGTTCGACCGAAGCTCGAAGCTTGGAATCGGGAATGGAGGAGTTCGAGCTTAGTTCGAGGATTGGAATCGGAAATGGAGGAGTTAAAGCCAAGTTCCGACGCTAGGCATCGGGAATGGAAGAGTTCGAGCAAAGTTCGAGGCTTGGTATCGGAAATGGAGGTGTTCGAGCCAATTTCCGACGCTTGGAATCGGGAATGGAAGAGTTCTAGCCAAGTTGGAGGAGTTCGAGCTTAGTTCGAGGCTTGGAATCGGGAATGGAGGAGTTCGAGCCAAGTTCGAGGCATGGAATCGGGAATGGAGGAGTTTGATTCGAATTCCGAAGCTTGGGATCGGGAATGGAAGAGTTTGAGCAAAGTTCTATTCTTGGAATCGGGAATGGAGGAGTTCGAGCAAATATTCGAGACTTGAAATCAGAAATGGTGGAGTTCGAGCCATGTTCCGATGCTTGGAATCGGGAATGGAAAAGTTCGAGCCAAGTTCGAGGCTTGGAATCGGAAATGGAAGAGTTCGAGCCAAGTTTTGTGTTGGAATCGGGAATGGAGGAGTTCGAGCCAAGTTCGAATCTTGGAATCAGAAATGGAGGAGTTCAAGCCAAGTTCCGACGCTAGGAATTGGGAATGGAAGAGTTCGAGCAAAGTTCGAGGCTTGGTATCGGAAATGGAGGTGTTCAAGCCAATTTCCGACGCTTGGAATCGGGAATGGAAGAGTTCTAGCCAAGTTCCAATGCTTGGTATCGGAAATGGAAGAGTTCGAGCCAAGTTCGAGGCTTGGAATCGGGAATGGAGGAGTTCGAGACAAGTTCGATGTTTGGAATTGGAAATGGAGGAGTTTGAGCCAAGTTCTGACGCTTGGAATCGGGAATGGAAGAGTTCGACCTAACCTCGAAGCTTGGATTCGGGAATGGATGAGTTCGAGCTTAGTTCGAGGATTGGAATCGGAAATGGAGGAGTTCGAGCCAAGTTCCGGCGTTTGGAATCGGAAATGGAGGAGTTTGAGCTAAGTTCGAGGGTTGGAATCGGGAATGGAGGAGTTCGAGCTTAGTTCGAGGCATGGAATCGGGAATGGAGGAGTTCGAGCCAAGTTCGAGGCATGGAATCGGGAATGGAGGAGTTTGATTCGAATTCCGAAGCTTGGGATCGGGAATGGAAGAGTTCGAGCCAAGTTCTATTCTTGGAATCGGGAATGGAGGAGTTCGAGCAAATATTCGAGACTTGAAATCAGAAATGGTGGAGTTCGAGCCATGTTCCGATGCTTGGAATCGGGAATGGAAAAGTTCGAGCCAAGTTCGAGGCTTGGAATCGGGAATGGAGGAGTTCGAGCCAAGTTCGAGACTTGGAATTGGAAATGGAGGAGTTCGAGCAAAGTTCCGATGCTTGGAATCGGAAATGGAGGAGTTCGAGCCACGTTCGAGGCTTAGAATCGGGAAGAGAGTTGTTCCAGCTTAGTTCGAAGCTTGGAAGCGGGAATGGAGGAGTTCGAGCCAAGTTCCATTCTTGGAATCAGGAATGGTGGAGTTCTATCCAAGTTCGAGGCTTGCAATCGGGAATGGAGGAGTTCGAGCATAGTTTGAGGCTTGGAATCGGAAATGGAGGAGTTCGAGCCAAGTTCCGACCCTTGGAATCGGGAATGGAAGAGTTTGAGCCAAGTTCCGATGCTTGGAATCGAGAATGGAAGAGTTCGAGACAAGTTCGAGGCTTGGAATCGGGAATGAAGGAGTTTCAGCCAAGTTCCGATGCTAGGAATCGGAAATGGAAGAGTTCAAGCCGAGTTAGAGGCTTGAAATCGGGAATGGAGGAGTTCGAGCCAAGTTAGAGGCTTGGAAATCGGAAATGGAAGAGTTTGAACCGAGTTCGAGGCTAGGAATCGGAAATTGAGGAGTTTGAGCCAAGTTCCGACGCTTTGAATCAGAAATGGAAGAGTTTGAGCCAAGCTCGATGCTTGGAATCGGGAATGGAGGAGTTCGAGCATAGTTCGAGGAATGGAATCGGAAATGGAGGATTTCGAGCCAAGTTCCGGCACTTGAAATCAGGAATGGAAGAGTTGAATCCAAGTTCCGACGCTTGAAATCGGGAATGGAAGAGTTCTAGCTAAGTTCGAGAATGGAAGAGTTCGAGACAAGTTCGAGGCTTGGAATCGGGAATGGAGGAGTTTGAGCCAAGTTCTGGGCTTGGAATCGGGAATGGAGGAGTTTGAGCCAAGTTCTGGGCTTGGAATCCTTAATGGATGAGTTCGAGCCAAGTTCGAGGCTTGGAATCAGAAATGGAGGAATTTTCCATGGATCGGAGGGTCGAACTGGGACCCTGAGCTATGTCTTTGAGGT
Source organism: Phakellia ventilabrum (assembly GCA_963921505.1). Classification (NCBI taxonomy): domain Eukaryota; kingdom Metazoa; phylum Porifera; class Demospongiae; order Axinellida; family Axinellidae; genus Phakellia; species Phakellia ventilabrum. The sequence continues at coordinate 38,055 of OY997393.1, forward strand.
GGGGCCATGATACTGAAACTTCCTAGGGCCCGGAATTCCTTTCTTGAATTGGCAGGTGGTAGTAGAGTACCGTAGAATCGGGATAGTAAGCACCCATAGAAAGTAAGCACCCTATGAATATAAGCACCCAATTGAATTACAACAATCGCCTCCCGTTTATAGGCACCCACACGAAAGTAAGCACCCTACAAGAATAGGCACCCAAGCCAAAGTAGTGTAGCAACAGAGAGAGACTACAGCACTTACCAGGAAAACTGCCTTCTACAACTGGAAGCTTCACTATCCTACGGAGAGCACACGAGCAAACAGCAAGTGCGCGCAGAACAGAGTAAGGTCAATGGTATAATAAAATTCATGAAAACTATGCATACAACATTGTTGCAGCACCGCCTTCTTCACAGTAGTTGTAGTGCTTCTTGCCAGCTGTGCATCGCTGCCTGTTAGGTATTCATTGCATTGTAATGAGCCAATCTAGAAATGAATATCTTTCCTAGAGCCAAACCCACAAGTGTAATGGTCGTACCTGTAGTACAAAAGCAGCTATACCGCTACGCCATATATTCACGCGATTGTAAGCACCCCATTAAAGTAGACACCCCTCGAATGTTAGAACCCATTCCTGCTGCTAATTTCGAAAGTAAGCACCGGTGCTTACTATCCCGATTCTACGGTATATTTGTCTAGAGCTATTTTAATCAAGTGTGAGCCTACAAATAGTAATAGTACACTACTACAGGTATCTAACTAGAACAGCGGAAATAACTATCTTAGAGTTAACCGCCAGTTAAGTGAAACTGATGAGAAAATAGCCAATAGGCTAGGGAACGCTTAGCAAAAGACTAAATTGTAAAAACTGCGTTCCTGCCCGTACTAGAGCTAATTTAATGAGGTTGAAACTTAGACGGTATGGATAGGGTATTAATACAGGTGCCGTAGTGGGCAGGCCCCATTCCCATGAGTTGGAGGGGCAGTCTGGGATCCACAGCTATGTCTGAGGGGTGGGGCCACGATACTGATTACTTCCTAGGCCCGGAATTCCTTTCTTGAATTGGCAGGTGGTGGTAGAGGATATGTTTCTAGAGCTATTTTAATCAAGTGTGAGCCTACATAGAGTAATAGTACACTACTACGGGTATCTAACTAGAACAGCAGAAATAACTATCTTGGAGATAAGAGTTTGAGTCAAGTTCGGACGCTTGGAATCGAAAATGGAGGAGTTCGAACCAAGTTCCGACACTTGGAATCGGGAATGGAGGAGTTCGAGCCAAGTTCTGACGCTTGGAATCCGAATTGGAGGAGTTCGAGCCAAGATCCAACACTTAGAATCGGGAATGGAGGAGTTCGAGCCCAAGTTCGGACGCTTGGAATCCGAATTGGAGGAGTTCGAGCCAAGATCCAACACTTAGAATCGGGAATGGAGGAGTTCGAGCCAAGTTCGGATGCTTGGAATTGGAATGGTTGAGTTCGAGCAGAGATCTAATGATTGGAATCGGGAATGGAGGAGTTCGAGCCAAGTTCCGACACCTGGAATCGGGAATGGAGTAGTTCGAGCCAAGTTCCGACGCTTAGAATCGGGAATGGAGGAGTTCGAGACAAGTTCCGACGCTTGGAATCGGTAATGGTTGAGATCTAGCCAAATTCCGACGCTTCAAATCGGGAATGGAGGAGTTCGAGCCAAGTTCTGACAATTGGAATCCGAAATGGAGGAGTTCGAACCAAGTTTCTAAGCTTGGAATCGGGAATGGAGGAGTTCGATCCATGTTCGGATGCTTGGAATCGGGAATGGAGGAGTTTGAGCTAAGTTCTGATGCTTGGAATCGGAAATGGAGGAGTTCTAGCCAAGTTCCGACGCTTGGAATCGGGAATGGAGGAGTTCCAAGCCAAGTTCGATGTTTCGATTCGGGAATGGAGGAGTTCGCCCAAGTACCGACGATTGTAATCGGAGTTCGAGCCAAGTTCCAAAGCTTGGAATCGGGAATGGAGAATTTCGAAACCCAAGTTCCGATGTTTGGAATCGGGATTGGAGGAGTTCTAAGCTAAGTTCCGACGCTTGGAATCGGGAATGGAGGGTTCGAGCCAAGTTCCGACGCTTGGAATCGGAAATGGAGGAGTTCGAGCAAAGTTGGGACGCTTGGAATCAGGAATGAAGCCAAGTTGCGATGCTTGGATTCGGCAATGGAAGAGTTCGACCAAGTTCCGATAATTGGAATGGGAAATAGAGGAGTTCGAGCCAAGTTCCGAAGCTTGGAATCGGGAATGGAGAAGTTCGAACCCAAGTTCCAACGCTTGGAATCGGCATTGGAGGAGTTCTAAGACAAGTTTCAACGCTTGAAATTGGAGTTCAAGCCAAGTTGCGACTCTTGGAATCGGAAATGGAGGAGTTCGAGCCAAGTTCCGACGCTAAGAATCGGGAATGGAGGAGTTCGAGCCAAGTTCAGACGCTTGGCAGCGGGAATGGAGGGGTTCGAGCCAAGTTCCGACACCTGGATTCGGGAATGGAGGAGTTCGAGCCAAGTTCCGACGCTTGGAATCGGAAATGAAGGAGTTCGAGCAAAGTTGGGACGCTTGGAATCAGGAATGAAGGAGTTCCAAGCCAAGTTCCGACGCTTGGATTCGGGAATGGAAGAGTTCGACCAAGTTCCGATGATTGGAATGGGAAATAGAGGAGTTCGAGCCAAGTTCTGTCGCTTGGTAGCGGGAATGGAGGGGTTCGAGCCAAGTTCCGACACCTGGAATCGGGAATGGAGGAGTTCGAGCCAAGTTCCGACGCTTGGAATCGGGAATGGAGGAGTTCGAGCCAAGTTCGGATGCTTGGAATCGGAAATGGAGGAGTTCGAGCCAAGTTCCGACACTTGGAATCGGGAATGGAGGAGTTCGAGCCAAGTTCGGACGCTTGGAATCGGAAATGGAGGAGTTCGAGCCAAGTTCCGACGCTTGGCATCGGGAATGAAGTAGTTCGAGCCAAGTTCCGACGCTTGAAATCGGAAATGGAGTTCGAGCCAAGTTCCGACCCTTGGAATCGGGAATGGAGGAGTTCGAGCCAAGTTCCGACAATTGGAATCGGAAATGGAGGAGTTCGAGCCAATTTCGTACGCTTGGAATTGGGAATGGAGGAGTTCGATCCACGTTCCGACGCTTGGAATCGGAAATGGAGGAGTTCGAGCCAAGTTCCCACGCTTGGAATCGGAAATGGAGGAGTTTGAGCCAAGTTCCGAAGCTTGGAATCGGGAATTGAGGGTTTCAATCCATGTTCCGATGCTTTGAATCGGGAATGGAGGGGTTCGAGCCAAGTTCCGTCGCTTGGAATCAGAAATGTAGGAGTTTGAGCCAAGTTCCAACGCTTGGAATCGGGAATGGAGGAGTTCGAGCCAAGTTCCGTCGCTTGGAATCAGAAATGTAGGAGTTTGAGCCAAGTTCCAACGCTTGGAATCGGGAATGGAGGAGTTCGAGCCAAGTTCCGACGTTTGGAATCGGGAATGGAGGAGTTCGGGCCAAGTTCCGACTCTTGGAATCGGGAATGGTGGAGTTCGAGCCTAGTTCCGAAGCTTGGAAGCGGGAATGGAGGAGTTCGAGCCAAGTTCCGACGCTTGGAATCGGGAATGGAGGAGTTCGAGCCAAGTTCCGACGCTTGGAATCGGGAATGGTTGAGTTCGAGCCTAGTTCCAAAGCTTGGAAGCGGGAATGGAGGAGTTCGAGCCTTGTACCGACGCTTGGAATTAGAAAGGGAGGAGTTCGAGCCAAGTTCCGACGCTTTGAATCGGGAATGGAGGGGTTCGAGCCAAGTTCCGTCGCTTGGAATCAGAAATGTAGGAGTTTGAGCCAAGTTCCAACGCTTGGAATCGGGAATGGAGGAGTTCGAGCCAAGTTCCGACGTTTGGAATCGGGAATGGAGGAGTTCGGGCCAAGTTCCGACTCTTGGAATCGGGAATGGAGGAGTTCGAGCCAAGTTCCGAAGCTTGGAAGCGGGAATGGAGGAGTTCGAGCCAAGTTCCGACGCCTGGGATCGGGAATGGAGGAGTTCGAGCCAAGTTCCGACGCTTGGAATCGGGAATGGTTGAGTTCGAGCCTAGTTCCAAAGCTTGGAAGCGGGAATGGAGGAGTTCGAGCCAAGTTCCGACAATTGGAATTGGAAATGGAGGAATTCGAGCCAAGTTCCGACGCTTGGAATCGGGAATGGAGGAGTTCCAAGCCAAGTTCCGACACTTAGAATCGGGAATGGAGGAGTTCGAGCCATGTCCTCTAAATCACTATCTTTCACAAGCCAGCGTTGTTTACCACGTAGACCATGACCTGGTTCAATGTAACCAAGTGTTGAAAGCTTTGCAGGAAGTTGGTCTTTAAATGTTTCCAAGATATGAGACTTTAATTCCGCAACAGAATCCGTCCACGCCCCCCCTCCGGCGAACGTTCGCCGGGAGGGCGTGAACGTCTGGGCACGAGACTAGGCGGTACGGTGCCGCCCATACACTTAAGTGCCTCTGAGTATAGGAGCTTCCTCAAAGTGCGTTAGCTGCGGGTTGTGCCGTTAAAAAACGTTTGCAAATTGGCAACGCCAACGTTGGATCGCAAGGACCAAGATTCAGGTTTGAGGTGAGTTGGTCGCTTACAGTAATTTTAATGTATAAGCTTACCGCACTCTTGCCCTATAATTTCGTATGATCTATCTAAAAACAACCGCTGTACCGTTCAGCACAAACACAGTCACTTCTGGAAGTAGCGTGTCCCGTAGCTAGCGGCGCTGTTTTAATAGTCCAGGCCTGTGAATAGGGCAGTGTTTAATGTCGTTATTACTGACCGTATCGGTCTGTTCTGTAGGGTGGCATCAAGTCTCGTGAAGTGGCCTACTTTGATATTAGCTGGGAAGAATGGCTTGGGGACTGCTGTTGGTGTGTCTGCTGGGAATGACAGGTGTAGCGACCAGCCAGCAGAATTTTATCCCCACTGAGGCCCCAATATTTACATGCCAGCCCATCACAGAGATCACAGTGTGTGAGAATGTGATGTACGCAAATGCTTCCTTCCCCAATTTTCGGAACCAGATGACCCAGACTGAGGCCAACGCAGAGCTGAATAACTTCATACCCCTCATCCGCCTCAACTGCTCTGGGGCCATAGTACACATGCTGTGTGCTGTGTATGCTCCTTTTTGTGAGGCGACTTTTCTTGACCTGCGAGGGCGTATCAGGCCCTGTAAGAACCTATGCGAGTTTGTGCGTAGTGGCTGTGAAGACGACCTCCAGGATTTTGGCTTGTCGTGGCCCCCTCATTTGCAGTGTGACGACTTACCCTCCCGTGGTCCTAATGTGGTCTGCTTTGGCCCTCCAGACCCTAGCACACTTACCATCCCCCCTATTGATAATGTAGTCATCACTGGTGCGAACACCAATGACACCCCCACCATTGAACCCCCCCGTGCACAGGCAATGTGCCCCGCCAACCAGCAGGTTCCACCCACACTGGTGAACAAGAGCTATTCTTTTGCCGATATCTCCAACTGTGGCGTCGGTTGCTCGGGAATCTACTTCTCTGAGAATGAGAGAGACACAGTTGCCCCGGTATTCATCCTCCTCTTTGCCATTTTGTGTGTGCTGTTTACCCTCTTCACAGTGGCCACATTCCTGATTGACCGAAGAAGGTTTCACTATCCGGAGCGCCCTATCATCTTCCTATCTTTCTGCTACCTCATCATTTCTTTGGCCTACATTGTGGGTGCCATCTCCAAACTCGTGGGTGGTAGCAACTCATCCTTTGCCTGCACAGAGCCCCCAGAATCCAGTCCAGTTCAATCTCTAAGTTTCGTGTTCCAGCGTCTGCCAAATGATGACACCTCCTACCGCAGTGCCAGCTGTGTCATACTTTTTGTACTGGTGTACTACTTCCAGATGGCATCCGCCATTTGGTGGGTGATCCTCACACTCACCTGGTTCCTAGCGGCTTCTCTCAAGTGGGGCGAAGAGGCAGTAGAGCGCCTCTGGTTGCTCTATCATATGGTAGCCTGGAGTGTGCCTGCCATTCAGGTCATCCTGGTGCTGGCCCTGCGGCTCGTGGATGGGGACCAGCTCTCGGGGGTCTGCTACACTGGTAACTTTCACACCATTTCCTTGGGGGTTTTTGTGTTCTTCTTCCTGGCCAGCTATCTGCTGGTAGGGCTGGTTTTCCTGGTCATCGGATTTGCGGCGCTGGTCAATATCCGACGACAACTGCAGAGAGACCCCGTCAAGTCTCGTAAGCTGACCCGTCTCATCATGCGCATCGGGATCTACTCCGCCCTCTATGTCATCCCCAACCTGATTCTGCTACTGCTCTATATTTACGAGATCTCTGAGCGTGATGACTGGGAACAGGACGTCATCTGCCCTGAGCGTGACCCCACGGCCTGCACTACTCAGCCGTCCTTTGGTGCCTTCCTGCTCCGATACATCATGTTGTTCACGGTCGGGATCTGCTCTACAGCCTGGATCCTCTCTCAGAAGACTTTCAATGCGTGGCAGAAGTTCTTTTCGAGCTGTGGATGTCGAACCCAGTCGTATGACATGCCCATGCATGCCAAGCCCATGCATGTCAAACCCATGAACCCCCACCAGACTGCTGTATAAAATGTTTGCTGCCCCTATCACAATTAGCCACATCCATTATGTCCTGTGTTAAGCAACTCTACACTGATGTATTCATTGCTTGTATCACACTCTTTCAACATGTACAGCTGCACACTTGTAACCACAATATAGTAGCCTTTTACTTTTGTGTAGTCCCAATGTAGACTGGTATGTGGTTTAGTCGTTTTTGCAATCTTGCATCAACCCTTAGTTACGCTGCGCACTTCAAAGGAATCCTGTTTACACAAAGGTCGTTTTGATGTTTATTGTCCCTTAGACAGCATGGCAACAGTAAAAGTACTTGATAGGTTTCAGTCAGGTAGCTAGTGCGCATGCGTAATTTACTGATCAGCATTCCTTTTGCACATACATGTATATTGCTTCGCGCAGGGGAGGGGCTAGCAAATGGACCACGAAGTGTTCCTGCATAAGTATGTCATATGACTGTGTCTCCAGTTGAGTGACGGCGACCTTTCGAGATGTATCTTCGAAGATCCCTGTGGCTGCTCGCGATGCTCAGTCTCTTGAGTCTAGCCGGTAGCCTCGCACCGCCGAATTGCAATGTGAGGGAAGGTGAGTTGTGGGAGAACATAATTAGCTAAGGCAACGGTTTACCTAGCTGTATGTTCAATCAAAATTACGTTAAATAAGCCATCGATCCTTGGTTTGCTACGCACTTAATAGGGCTGTACTGTTGTATAATGAATGGACACTAACTTACCGAAGCCGTACTTATTTTCCTAGCTAGCACATACATGTAGCTAAAAAATTATGTGGGGTAGCAGGTTTTGTCTCCACAGTGTGCCTACTATCATCAGAGGCTCTTCTGAGTCTTGCCATGAGCCCCATGCCAGTCCAGATCCTTGGCACTGGGGTTACCTCCACCCCTCCCCTACCCAACCTGCAGGCACAACATGTGTGGGCGATCCAATTGGGACATTTGCTTCAGGTGATAGCGCTCAAGAGGTGCTGGATGAGCTCCATGATCAGTTCTGTGGCTGCACACACATTACTGGCAGCATTCAGATTGACCTGCAGCTGAGCACCACGGAGGTTGACCCTCCGACCCTCACCGAAGATGACTTTAACTTCCTCTATTTTGTGGAAGAGATTTCGGGTGTGCTGCGCTTCCAGAACATCTCGACAGTGGACCGGATTGTGCTGCCTAATCTCATCATCATCCGTGGCGACGAGCAGGTGCCCACGAGTGAGGGAGACAGATTAGTCCTCATTGTAAGGAACACAGTGATTGGAGAACTGATCATGCCACAGCTGAGGGAGATATCGGATGGGGATATTCTGTTTGAAAACACGGGGGACCTCTGCAATTACAAGACCGTTAACTGGAATGACATACTGAATAATGGACGTCTGGTGGAGGTTAATGCCTGTGATGTCCTTCCTGGAGGTGAGAGCTAGGAATATGTCCTCATTTGCACTTCAGGTGCTGTTTGTTTGCGCCACAAACTATGAAATAGCAGCTACCTATTACACCAAATTAGGAGACCACTTGCCTTTTGAATATGTGCTAATTTGGAAGGGTGGGGCAGTAAGAGGGTGGGTAATCATGGGGGAGTAATTAGGGCATGTACTTATAAAGTAATGTTACTTTGTCCCCTCCCAGCTCTCCCTGACTGCAGTGCCTGTTCTGATAACCACTGCTGGAGCCCACTCCACTGCCAGACCCGTGAGTGTCTCTCTAGATCTGAGTGCATGTACATATCCCCAAACGCCACTGACTTGACAAGCAATGTAAGCCTGGCCTAGCATGTAATTTGGTCCTCAGAGATGTCATCAGTGACTTGTGCACTCTGCTTTTTGGAGACACTGATCATGTGTACAGTCATACTAAAAGGTTGCAATGTTTGTAGCTACATTTATAGTCTTATTGATCTAGAATTGTTTTGAACAATTTTGGAGTGCAGAGCCTTGTGTTAATAATCCCTTGAGCAGCCTCCCCCGGTTCAACCACCACTGCATGTGAGCAGCAGGGAGACTGTCTTGAGTGACTCACTGCCAGCCCTCCCCTCCCTCAGTGTCCAAGCTCCCCTGTGCAGAGTGTGGGCTGGACCGTTGCTACCTGGCCGGAGGTATCTCGTTGCAGTGCTGCAACCCACAGTGTGCCGCTGCCTGTAATGGGTCACGTCCAGATCAATGCTTTGTGAGTACAACTTGGGTCATGTGAGTGCCACTCGGGTCATGTGAGTACCACTCGGGTCATGTGAGTGCTACTTGGGTCATGTGAGTGCCACTTGGGTCATGTGAGTACCACTTGGGTCATGTGAGTACCACTCGGGTCATGTGAGTGCCTCTTGGGTCATGTGAGTCCAACTCGGGTCATGTGAGTATCACTCGGGTCATGTGAGTGCCTCTTGGGTCATGTGAGTCCAACTCGGATCATGGACACTGCATGAACTGCCTTTCACAATGCAGAGAATGCAATCCTAGAATTGTGCATGTCCATCCTTGCCATACTGTAGCAATGGGCTATACACAATGTACCGGCCACACAAGTTGTGGTACATGTATAATTATAGGCAAGAGATCGTTGGCGGCATTTGGCAGCTCCTTAGTTATATACATGTATAGCTGTTGCCAGTGCCTGGCCTGGCCCAGTGCTGAGCCAGACCTCATTTGTAATTAGTAATTACCATCACTAACACTCTTTGCCTTCTCCACCTTTCTCTCTCTCTCTCTCTCACACACACACACACACTCTTATACCCCTCTCCCCTCCCCTATCATCTACCCCTCCCCTCAATCTTTCCTCTCTACCCCACTCCCCCTCCCCCCTCCCCTCTACCCCACTCCGCCTCCCCCTCCCCCCTCTATCCCACTCCCCCTCCCCCCTCCCCTCTACTCCACTTTCCCTCCCCTTCCTCCCTACCCTCTTGCAGGCCTGCAAAGACTTTGATAACAATGGAACTTGTGTCTCCCAGTGCCCACCAGAGGTAGTGTACGACCCTGACCTGTTCCAAGTAGTGCCCAATCCCGACTTTCGCCTCGCTGCAGGGGATCTGTGTGTGGAGGAGTGCCCAGGTGAGGGTTGGGGGAGGGCTAGGTGCTGAATGAGGGAGGGGTGAGGACTGACGGCACATATCGGACACTATACATTCAGATGCTCAGCTAGTACAGCAAAAGTTACTACAAACTAGGATTGTCGTTTCTAGCTGTTGTAGTAACCAAAGGCTACCCCCACAGGGTTATGGTTAATGAAGCATGCATGTGTGCACTTCAGCAGTTTCAACACCCCCTTGTCTCTAATATGCAACAGTTACTGAAGGCAAACCAGATTCCTTAGAGAATGTATTAAGGAAAGCGCTAGCTGTCTGGCCCTCCAATACACTATTCATGGCGTGTTGACACTTCACTGGTATATACATTGTATAATCACGATGATGACATCACAATATTTATTGTGAAAGGTGTATATTGTTATTCCACATGCATCCACATGTACATGTATATACATGTACAGTGATTATTGTTCCACAGTGATACAGTGGGTTGCACTAACTACATAGTAGCAAGAGCCTGTGGACGAGGCTAACTATATTGTCTGATTCACCACTACGTGCACCTGCTAGTGAACCCTGATGTTTTCTTCTTCCTGTGCTACTTCTTCCAGAGGGTCTGTTTGAGCTGAGTGGCAACTGTCTGCTGCGCTGCCCGACTGACTTCTTTTCTAATGAGCAGGGAGAGTGCATCCGCTGCAATGGACCATGCCCCAGAGGTCAGTGAAATGACTGCTGCTAATATGAAAGCCTTCACACCAGCTATCATCCTGCACATGAGGGGTCTGGCTGGCACTGGTGGTCCTAGTGATCACTCCCTGCATGTGTGTTCCATTACAGAGTGCCCAGGGTTGATGTTGGGTCAGAATGTTGATGCCACCACCTTTGAGCAGTTTAGAGACTGTACCATCGTGGCTTCAGGCGGGCTCTACATTAGTAATGCACCATCAACGACTACATTCACGAGGTGAGACTGCCTGTACTGCATGCATGAGTTCCTGCCCTGGTATGCCCATACCCCATACCCTACATTATCACTCGCTCTTGACCCCTCCCCCTCCTGTTGCCCTGACCCCTCCCCCTCCCCTCCACCAGCCCTGATGACCTGGAAGTGCTCTCAACCATCCAAGAGATTCGAGGTCCCCTCAACATTGAGAATTGGAGTGATGGGACGTCCTTCCCTTACCTCCGTAACCTCAGGGTAGTGGGTGATGAGAATTCCACTAGAAATCTGCCATGTTCTGGGGTTGACAGTAAGCACTGGAGTATACGTGTTATGTCATGCTGTCTGTCTACTCAACGTTGACTGTCTCACCACTCCTCAGCTGACTTCAGCTTCATCATCGCCTTCAATGTTGACCTGGTGGAGATAGATCTCAGCTCTCTGGAGGAGATCCGAGGTGGTGGCTATGCATGGTTCAACAACCCCCAGCTCTGCTTCACTGGCAACTACAGCAACTACCTGGTGGACCTGAACGAGACACAGTGTGTCAGTACATCCCTTCCCCCCAGGAGGGATGGGGAGGCATGCAGTGAGTCCACCCTCTAGATACCCCTCCAGCCCACATGTAATGACTTAGTTCTTAATTCTTAGTTTTGCATGCGATATCACAATCACGTCGCTTTTCTGTTATCTTCTGCTCATAGAAACAAGCTCAATACTTCAGTACATGTGTGTCAACTGTTGCTGTGCAATAGTTATCAGGAAGGATAGATTTAGCCACCTAGAACATGGGAGTGACAACATCTTCTGGATCTTGTATATTGTGTAATTGTAGCATTCTGAAAAAAGCTAATTAGTATTCAGGAAGCTTTGTAATTAAGTCATGTCTCTAGGTTTTGTATGGAAGTAATAGCAGGGGAAACTCCATAACAACAGTTGCCAAATTGGTGGGCAATTAATAATCCATGTCATACTGAATGTGCTCATAGCTTAACAGTACATATAAGAGAATCACTGGGTAGTGCCCTTCCCTCCTGCAGTTGCTGACGGCTTCACCTGCCATGAACAGTGTGCCTCCAACTTCAGCTGCTGGGGGAGAAATGACACTCAATGTGACGGCTGCCTCAACTTTGAATACCGAGGCCGCTGTGTGCAGGACTGTTCCTTTGTGGAGCTAGCTAGCGACAGCAGGTGGGTGGGACCAGTGGGTGGAGCCTCGTCCTGCCTGAGGAGCACTGACCAATGTCCCTCCTTTCCCCCTGTAGTGGTCTGTTCCAGAATGAGACCAGCATGATCTGTGAGGACTGCGACCAGCAGTGTCTGGGGGGCTGCACTGGTGGAGTGGTGAGTCATTGGAGCAGTACATTCACACCAACATCAAACGTCTCTAGAATAAACACTTCTGTTTGTGCATTTGCAATGCCTTCCTTGTCATAATAAGGAAATTTGTCCAAACATAGGCAGTGATTAGTGCCAGATGATGTAATCTCAGGTTACAGGATTAATGTGGTGGGTAAACTGATTGTCATCAAAAGCTATCACTCCTGCCCCACCCCTCAGGGCCCAGAGAACTGTATTAACTGCCGCACCTACTTCATCAATCTGATGACAGGCCGGCTGTGTGTGGAGGCGTGTCCCCTTGGGACGTACCTGAACTCCACCACTGGCGAGTGTGCCCCCTGCTTTGAGGCCTGTGTGGGTGGCTGTGCCGGGCCCCTCCCCTACGTCAATTTCACCCACGGCTGCCTGCAGTGCAGCCGAGTGGAGCTGGACAGGAATGGAGAACAGGTACAATCTTCACCTAGATGTTTGATAGCATCACCATGGATACTGTAGCTGGTTATGATTACATGCAGGTGTACAAACAAATCGTGTAATTTGCAATAGTAGCTGCATGTGAAGTTGGCAGTAATATTGCCAGTATCTCTTGTAGACCAGATTAGCTCATAAGATTTCTATTCTCTCAACCCTTATACTAGCACTCCCCCTGTAGCTGACCATCTCTGCGCCCCTCAGGGTAGCTTCCTGTCCATGTACAGTGGATTTTACATGCATTACAGTGGAACCCCTCTATTACGGACACCCCTGGGACCAGCTCCAGTGTCCTGATTACTGGGAGTGTCCTCATTTCAGGGGTACACATTCATATGAGTTGGGACCAAAAAGTGATGTCCTTATTAGTGAGGTGTCCTTATTTCAGGGGTCCTGATTAGAGGGGTTCCACTGTATGTCTTACTGTAGTCGGCCAGGTTTGTCACACGCTCTGCACTGTCATCCTCATCAGGTGACCTGCCTCCGCACTGGCTGTAACGTGGGAACCTATTCAGACCTGCTGGATGCTGCCATAGGTGATCTGCCAAGCGACAGTGAGGTCTGCCGGCCGTGCAATGAGCTCTGTGAGGTCTGTATTGGGCCGGGCACTGCATTTAATTTCTGTCCTGCTTGCACATATGCATCACGGATTGGGGAAGGCTGTGTACGGGAATGTGACCCAATTGAAGGTGAGTAACTGCAATTGGGTGTCAGTGAGAGGGAGGGAATGCCAGTGAGAGGGGATGGGAGGGGAGTGCCAATGAGGGGGGAGGGGAGGGGAAGGGGGAGTACCAGTGAAAGGGCCAGTGAGAGAGGAGGGGAGTGCCAGTGAAAGGCGGAGGGGAGTGCCCGTGAAAGAGAGAGGGGAGTGCCAGTGGAAGGGGAGTGCCAGTGAGGGGGTGAGAGGGGACAGAGTGCGAGGGAGAGGGAGGGGGGGGGGTTGTGCCAATGAGAGGAGATAGAGTGCTAGTGAGGGGGACATACAGCGGCAGTGAGAGGAGTACTAGTATGGCTACCCTCCTCCCACAGAGTACTTTGAGGCAACCACTCGCTTCTGCCTGTCTTGTGTTCCGGCCTGCAGTGGGTGTGATGGACCCTCACCGTCCGACTGTCTGCAGTGTGCTACCAACTTCACGAAAGAGTTCTCTGATGTCGATGATACCAAGTATGCTACTCCTTCCTTCAATGCCAGCCATGTTGTAATGGCCCCTCCCCTTCCCCCAGCTTCATCTGCCGTGACGGCTGCCCCCTCAACGACTACATCTCCTCTGAGAATGTGTGTGAGGACTGTGATCCGCTGTGTGAGCAGTGTGTGGGGCCTGGCTCTGCCAACTGCACCTCCTGCAGGGATGAGAGGTAAGGGAAGCTGAGGGCGTGTAAGGGCTGCAGTTAGAGAGATTTAGCTGGACCTCACTAGCTGGCAGGGTGAAGAGGACTGGACTTTCACTGACACTGATATTGCACCAATCATACTTTAGTTTGCTGCATTACATTTATATATATATACAATATGTATGTACGTTTCTGTCACAAGCCTGAAACATACTTAGACCTGAGACTAGACTGGAGACCGTGCTTTATGGGCCTGATACCATTTGCCTGTTTGATCCCCATGCTAGGTTTATGGAGGTTCTAGGCCCAGTGGACACTGGTGCGGGTGAGACTATCCTCGTGGAGTGTTTCAACTGTGTGACAGGGCAGCAGCTGGTGAATGGCACATGTGTGGAAGAGGAAGACACTCCTGCCCCTCGGAGCCAGCAGACCCCTCTGTGAGTCAGTGCATGCCCTGGTGCTGACTCCGCTGTAGTTGAGAGCCCCTCCCCTTTTCCTGTAGGGGTGCTCTGGTAGGTGGGATTGTAGGGGGGGTGTTGGTTGTGCTGGTTGTGGCCCTGGTGGTGGGGGGTGCCGGCCACCTCTACTACAAGTCTCGATATGGCCTCATCGCAGGTATTGACAAGGTGAGGGCACACTCTGCTTCTACGGTGCCATGTGGTCCTCTCATACACACACACACACTCTGCCCTCCACATACACACACTATCCTGTGCCCTACAGGAGCGAGGCCTCTTCGAGAACCCAACCTACGGTGGTATGGAAGACCTGCTTGGGCTGAAGGAGGAGGTGTGTCCCCCGCTACCCTTGTATACTCCCTACCCTGAGCAATCACTGTGACCTACTTGTCTTGTCTTGATCTCCTCTACTTTCCCTCTATAGTTACAACCCCCAAAGGTGCCCCCAAACCAGGCCCGTCTCATTGTTACCCCGGAGTCATCACTGGAGTTCGGAGATGTGCTAGGCTCAGGAGCCTTTGGCACTGTGTATGAGGTGAGGATCAAGGGTGGGTGGAGCCTTATCAAGGGTGGGTGGAGCCTTATTTAGGCCTAGAACTAAGTGTTTTTCTATTGTGACTGATGTAATATGCCTCCCTCAGGGGTACTGGCAACCAGAGGGCGACGCCCACCGCTACCACGTAGCCATCAAGGTCCTCAATGAGGAGACAGCCTCACCGGTGGCCAGCAAGGAGCTGCTGCAGGTAAGACCACACCCACTACCATGCCCATCCCTCAGCTCTCAGCTCATGCATTCCCTCTCTGTCACCCTCAGGAGGGTGTGGTCATGGCTGGCATGGACCACGAGAATGTGGTGCGGCTCTACTGCGTGTGCATGGGGCAGCAGATGATGTTGGTCTCACAGTTTGTGCCCCTGGGCGCTCTGATCTCCTACCTCAAGAAGAGCAAGAACACACTCAACGCCCACACAATGCTGAGCTTCGCTGTGCAGATTGCCAAAGTGAGTGCTGGGGACAGTTGAGGAGTTGGTAGGCATGGGATACCAATAATGTTGGGCTCAGCTGGGGATCAAATCCAAGACCTTTGATCTTTAGACTACTAGTACTGGAGCCCCTACGTAGAGGAAGGAGGGCTTCTATTGGAGATTGGGGCCCCTGGGTAGAGGATAGAGAGCTGCTACTAGTATTGCCCCTAGGCAGAGGAGGGTGGGCTGCTATTAGAGCCCCTTGGCAGAGGATCTGAAAGAGGGCTGCTATTGGAGCCCCTGTTCAGAGGAGGAAGGACTGCTATTAGAGCCCCTTGGCAGAGGATCTGAAAGAGGGCTGCTATTGGAGCCCCTGTTCAGAGGAGGGAGGGCTGCTATTAGAGCCCCTTGGCAGAGGATCTGAAAGAGGGCTGCTATTGGAGCCCCTGTTCAGAGGAGGAAGGACTGCTATTAGAGCCCCTTGGCAGAGGATCTGAAAGAGGGCTGCTATTGGAGCCCCTGTTCAGAGGAGGGAGGGCTGCTACTAAGCCAGCTGATAGTACTGGCCAGTAGCCAATTCCAACTGTACTCTCAACCATCACTTAATGTGGTGGGCTGTGGGGTGGCTGGCACACCTGGTCAGCTGTGGTCTGTAGCTGGCAGTTGCCCACAGGCATTATGTGCACATCATTACTACATATGGTGGGAACTGGGCTCTCCTAAATGTACAATGTCATGGGCTATTATAACCGTTATATTCACTGGCATCCTACAATGGATATGCGTGGACACTAAAGGGTGCTCATAATAGACCATCCGTAATAGGACACTCCATAATAAGACACTCCACAATGATGCTCGTTGTATGGCTTCTTGAGCTAATTCCAAGATGACCAAAAGTTGTAAACTATCGCCAAATGTTGAACGGAGGCATACAGTATGTGTGGCTGTGCAGCAGTGCCAAAAATAGTTTCTAAAGCTATAATTTATGGTTTAGTGTGCACAGCTTGTCAACAGACATTCACACTAACAACTGTGGCATGACAACAACAAATAACCAACTCTCCTGGCATCGGGTCTGCTGTTTATCTAGCAGAGCCTGCTACACAAAACCACAATTGAATGCACGAATGACATTAGCACAAGTGTACTGTTCTAGCCAATTATTCAGTCCCTTCCTTTGTTGCAAGCAATCTGCAGTAGCATGCTGTTTCCGAATGTGAGAGTGGTCATGAGTTGCCATCTCTCAGCAGCTGGACTTGGTGCTCAAAGCTGACCTCTGACCCCCCTCCTCCCGCAGGGCATGGACTACCTTGAGGAGAAGCGCATGGTGCACAGAGACCTGGCGGCCAGGAACGTCCTGGTGCAGTCACCTCGCTGTGTCAAGATTACAGACTTTGGGCTGACACGCATCATTGAAGTTGGAGAATCCCACTACACCGCGTCAGGAGGAAAGGTACGGCATTAGGTATGACATCATTGTGATACCTTATGACATCACCATAGTTGTCTGCCAATGTCAAAAGATGGTACGTATGCTCCTTCGGAGCCGTGCTACTGCTATCAGCTGTAATTAACTTTAGAGAGATCTTGGACAATGGGAGGTAGATCTAATAGGCGAAACCAGCCAATGTTTCAATCACATTTTGGACCTCCTTAATGTAGCGTTTAATATTTCCTTCCCATTTATGAGTAGTTACACACATGTATGTAATTGATTTCTTGTATATACATGTAAGCCGGCTGAAGATTGCCAAAGTGTGATTGGTTTTCCCTATTACTGCCTTTTGTCCAAGATCTATCTACAGTCAGTCAGGTGACAGTACCTCCACCCCACCCTAACCGCAGGTGCCGGTACGGTGGATGGCCCCAGAGAGTCTCAAGAAGAAAGTGTACACTCACAAGTCAGATGTGTGGAGCTATGGTGTTGTGGTGTGGGAGATACTAACCTTTGGAGCCCGGCCCTACCAGGGCAAGAAGGGGAGGGAGATCCTGACCATGTTGGAAGGTGGTCATCGCCTCGAGCAACCCCTTACCTGTACCATTGACATATACGCCCTGCTTCTGGAATGTGAGTGCTCGTGAGCTGGGATGAGTATGGTACTAGCTCTGAACAATATCACCAAGGGAACACCAAACATGGCACTGTAGATGAAACCTGAGCTGTCTCTGCAGTTTAACGAGTTATTTGTTAATTATCTATTGCTGCAGAGGCAAGGTAGAGGGCATTTATGGAGTTCGTTAGAAAATGCTTTTTACACAAAACAGATGAACCTCTCGAGATGGTACTACTTACAGAGAAACATTCTCCATATACAAATGTACATATGGCCAGACGATCATGCCTTGGGTTTAGCTTGTACCCAGAACTTAATTCCATGCCCAGAAAACCCTTTCGGGCGTAAAAAGCCCAAGTATGAGGCCACCTTGGGCCCAAGCTCTTGTTTCCTTGCATTAGGTGGCTAATGATATTATGTGTTGTTCTACAACGATTGTACAAGCTGTGAAGATTTCTTTCTCTAATTAATTCACACCTGTCCCCCGCCAGGCTGGCTACGCGATCCTGACAGCCGGCCTACTTTCAGTGACTTGGCCTGGAAACTGGAGGAGATGCTACAAGACCCTCTCAGATACATCCTCACCACTGTGAGTATTGTGTGGGGATAGGAGTGGAAGGGTTCTATGCTACTTGCATGAAGCACTGGTGACGTTTGTGCTTTCGTCTACAGTCAGATGGGCTGGTGTCCGACTATGACAACCTTCCCACCAACATCACAGCCAGTGGGGAGTTTGCCTATGAGCACCCCTTCCTGCAGACCTTCACCCTGTCTACCTCTGCCGACTCGGCTGGACTCAACCCCTATGACAACCCTCCGGCCGGCCCAGTGGAGTATGACAACACGGATATCACATCTCCTGATAGCCCAGGAGAGTATGACAACACTGTGTCTCCAGCCAGCATCGTTTCTCCCGCGGACAAGGTGAGTAAATGAGTGCTTCTAATGGGCACAGCTCACTGAATGTGTCTTCCTCCCCTGGCCCTAGCTTGGTGTCGATGAGATTGAAGCCAAGGGCCGCCAGAGAAGACCTAGTGAGTATGAAGAGCCGACGAGTGCACCTGGCCCTAAGGAAGGACGGTACGTCCCCCAGCCAAAGGGGAAGAGGGTGGAGCAGGAGGAGGAGCCTCATGAGTACAACATCCTCAATGAGCAACAGGCTTTGCTGGTAAGCTAGCTGTGAGATCTGGGGAACACCAGTGTCTCAACACCATGCTCTCTCACCCCCCTCAGTCTGAGCCTCCCCATGAATACAACTATATTGAGGATGATCCCAGCCCTGCCATGCCACAGGTTAGAGCTCATTGTTGAGCACAGTGGTTGGGCAGGGTTCTAAACGTGACAAACGTCCACAAGAAATGGTTGCTTTCCTTAATTCATTTAAACCAAGTATTCTCAATTCCAACCGAGAATTTCCCTTCAACACTGCTCCACTAATTTTGAAAACGTTCATTGTCACTTTGTCTAACTGCCTCACTGTATTAGATAAGCGATTCAAAAGTAGGCATTCTTATCAAAGCTGCCAACCTTTCAACTACATGATGCCATACTCTTCAGGGGCACATTTGATGTGCCCTGAAAGACTACAGCATTGTAGTCAAAACATCGGCAGTTATGATGGGAAATTTGGGTTGGAATTGAAGAAACTTCATCATTATGAGTCAAACAGAATTCCCAAAGCAATATGTACTTGGCAGTGGTGGTAGTCACATGTTCTCTCCTTAGGACACAGGCCGACACGAGTATGAATACATTGATGACAATACTACCACGACCACAACACTCGTAGAGTACAATGAATACCATGAGATTGAAGATGAGCTCCTAGCCCCGCCCAACCAGCAACCCAACCCCGCCCACACACCAGAAGATTATGACGACCCTGATGAACTTCTCCCCCAGCCTAGCAGCATTCAAGAGTACCATGAGTACCACGAAGTTCCAGAGGAGCTCCTGATCCTGCCTTCCCATCGAGTGGGACGGGCCGCCTCCCCTCAGTACGAGACCCCAGTGGATGCAAAGGTGAAGGCCCAGACCCTGGCTATACCAGCAGAAAGAGGCAGAAACAGGGCGAGCGATTATGAAGCACCTGTAGACGCTGTCTCAACACTCTGACCAACTGTCTCTTATGATGTCATTATCCACTGTACATGCATGTGTGCAGCAGGTCCTTTTGTCCGGCTGATCACTTCTCAGAACTATACTCTAAGTAACGCTACAGTCCTTTTGTGTCCATCCATACAGCAGTCCGTAGTAAGACGTGATATACACAACATGTATAGCACGCTTAGTTTTTTAATCCATTCTATGTTTAAGCACAGAAATGTTTGCAATCAGTGTTTTTATTATAGTATGTGTCATCAAAAAATTTATATTTTATTGTCACAACTCGACATCTGTGATAAGATGCAGTTCTGGAATGGTTCTCAGGATCTGCAGTTGGTTTGGGTGGCAGACAGTATAGCACCAGGCTTCTGCCAGGATTGGAATGGGGACATGAGAGGCCTTTGCTGGGACGTGGGAAGTCCACCTGGCCTCAGCAGAGATGACCGGGTTACTGGCTTATGCTGCGATAACAACAGAGGGCTGGGAGTTGGATGTTGGATCACTGACCCCTGACCCCCACTCAGGGGTGTCCGCCTTAGGCTGGAGGGTGGAGCTATCTGTTTGGTGGGTGGGGCTTGCTGTGTCAGCTGACGTGAGATGGGGACCCGTGGGGAGGGTGAAGGGGGTACCAGTTTGGCAGGCATGGGTGGTACCTGGGGTGGTGGTGGGAGGAGCAGCTTCCTTTGTGCTATAGGAAGGGACAGGTGGGCTGGGGTGTCGGTGTCCATGGGGCTGCTCTGTGCACTGAAGGCCACACCTCTCTGGCAAGCTATCGACATCAGTGCTTGGGCCTCTCTCTCCAGACATTGGCGGTATGCCCTGAGGGCATGGAGCCCTGAGCTATTGCCACGGTGATGACATAGATGCAAGTACCGATGCACAAGACTAGATCTGCATGGAGGGATTATGGGACAGTTTTTATCACAATGTCACGTATGTTGACTGCAATGTCTAGCCAGATTCCAGACCCTCACACTTGGGGTGCCAGCGTCTCACTGCACCATCTCCTTTCAGGAACACTCCCAGGTCTGGTACGAGACCCAGAGTTTTGAGTAGCATATAAAATATTAATTTTAGATCCAGTGAGTTTTCTGGTATTGAAATATAACCTATGGGACTGAGTGGTCTGCAACTGAAACACAACTGGTGGGACGACCACCATATTCATGCTAATTACAGCGCTACAAAAACATTCCACTGTCGGGTGGCATTTAAAATACCCTACATGGCTCTAGATGATGCTGTAATTAGAACACGTCTGGTACCAAGACCTGGCCAAACAGCTAAGTGACTTGGTGCTCAGACAGACATGCATGGGGCTGACCTCTTGCGGCCCTCTGCAGCCTTCGTCCGGTGCTTTTGCTCAAACTCCAAGCCCTCTGCCGCCTTCCTGAAGAGGACAGCCGGGTCTGTGAAGTATGGGGACAGACTGGGGCTCAGGTTGGGGACCAGGCGGATGGTGGAACACTGCAACTTGCACACCGGGCACACACCTTCCTGCAGTGCATGAAGGGGAAGGATAGTAATATTACCACAAAGATAGTACTGTAGCTACCACGTGTACCATATAAACATACCTGCGCGCGCCCCTTACAGATCCCGCACAAAAGGTGGCTACAACTGGTTAGGAAGAAAGATCTTCCAGAGCCTTTTTGTGGAAGCACGCAGCAGCAGTTACAGTGAACCCACTCCATCACGCGCAGTATAGTATACGTTTGCAGCTGTCTTCACTTGCGCAAACCTAGCCGGCCTGGCAAGTTGTAGTCTCGTGCCCAGACGCCCGCCTCCCGGAGGCGGGCGTGAGGTTCGGTTGCGCACGTGCACATTACATAACCACTCGCACTCCGCAAACATATTTCCTGTGGGCGTGGCATTATTGTGAGCGCAACTCGAGGCTCTCAGACTCTGTATGGAATATCATATATGCCCTAGTTATTGTACTAAATACAGTCAGACACACACATACACAACCAGACTCATACAACGCACAGAAACATACATGTGGAGAGTTTTGTACAAAACCATTTCATTCATGAATAATATAATGTTTCTGGGATATAAAAGAAATTCGGAAATGGTATAAGGGTGGTACAATTGGGGAGGGTCATCATACACAGGTCTCGGTGTGGCTGAGGGAGGTCTGTCTAGCAGTCCCCTGGGCACTACTGGGACGACGAATTAGGTGGGCATGGTTGTCAGACAACCTGCGGTCAAACTCCCTCTGAGAGTGCACACGTTGGACCTGATGAAGTCCAGACTGCACTGACTATAGGAGGGATGGGGAAGGAGACGGGGGGGGGGGGGGGGGGAGGGGAAGAGAGACGGGAGGGGGGAGGAGAGGGAAGGACAAGGGGGAATTAAGACAGAGGGAGGGGAAGGAGGCAGAGGGACAGGGGGAGGGGGGGGGGAGAGAAGGAAGGGGGAGGAGAGACGGGAGGGAGGGGGTAGAGGAGGAATAGTACAGTGCCTTTCTACTTGTGTGCAGGCCTTTGTCGCTACTGGATACCCGATAATAGAGAAGAGGGGGGAAGCTTGAGGGATCTATGATTTACCTGTGAGTGTGAGACTCGATCCATCTGCTGCAGTACCGACTGTCGCTGCTGTAGCTTCTCCATCTCTCTGTGCCTTCGTGCTATGCTCTGGTACTTGCAGGACAGCCTCAGGTAGCGCTGCTCCAGACGCCGATTTCTAGAAATGCAAGCAGCAGCAGAGAGAGAGCAATGCATGCAGTGGGACACAAGAGTTCGATGAACAGGGCAAGACTATTCCTCTGTTATTAACCACACCCTCTCAGCAAGCCCGCCCCTCACCTGTCCATAGTATGGGCCAGCTTTGTCTCTGCCTCCAGCCCTCGCTGCTCTGCTAGCCGCAGCGACAGTCGGAGGTGGTGGTCCGAGTGGTGGAGGCAGTCCAGCGACTGCTGCAGGTCCTCTAGCTGTCGGCGAAGGCTGGCAATTACCTGATCTTGGAGGTCTGGCAGCCGACCCTCAGGGCACTCCGACTTCACCTGGAGAGGGACAATGGCCGGCACGTAACTACAAGTGTGGTGTCTACGTTGAGGGAATCCTAGGAGCGTTTCTGTCATAGGCAACTGCTAAACTCTGGCTTCACGGAGCTACAGTCCTCTCTGCATTCACAAGTAGAGTGCATATTCTATAAGTGTGTGTACATGTGAAGCTGCACAACTGTAGTGATGTAATCTGGAATGGATAGATGCTGACAGATCTGGTGCTTCATGCTGGCCATGATGACTGGAGGGTCTTAATCACTGCCTAACTAATGGGGTTCCCTTAAACAAAGGGGGCTCTCTGCCAGTCTCCAGACACTACCTCAGTGCTCATGGCCTGCAGGTATGGAGAACTGCTGGAGAGCAGCTACGATTTGTGGATCAGCTCTCTCCTTTCATTGCTTGAGGCCAGAACTGCTCCTGCCCACCTATACTCTCCCCCTCCCCTCCTCTCTACCTGATGTAAACAACATCAGAGTTCCCCCAAGACTGCACAGGTAACTGAAACAGTGTAGCCTGGCACTAAAAGTTGCAACCCTTAACTTACTGAGATACACAAGGGGCTGCCCAACACTCACCAGTAGCTGGAGGTGGTTGTGTAGCATCTCTAGGGCTTCCATACCTCCAGGGCGATACTCTGGCTCAGGAGGAGGGTGAAGTGCCTCTGGGCAGGCTGAGGAGGGGAAGGGGGTAGCATGTGGGTACAGAGCAAGCAGTGGCTGAGATGGAGGGTGTGGCATACCTTCCATGCTTTGAAGAGGCCCGTCCCTCTCATCTCGCTGGGACACACTGTCCCGCTGTGCAGGGGGAGGGGGAGAGGCTGAGTCAGCAAGCCAGGCTCTGCAGTGATCAGCAGACACTGTGTGCCCTCTTCCATGCTAGGGTGGCTACGTACACAACTCTAGCTAATGGAGGACTGGCACTGGCGGTGCTAATATTACACACTGCCACTGTGTTTTACACGACTCCAGCTCTTGATACAGAGGCCCCACCCCCTCACCTCTGAGGAGAATCCAGAGTCTCTGTGGGTGGGGCGGCCAGTGCGATCCTGTCGACGGTGGGCGGAGTCAAAGCTGGAAGGGGGTATGGGAGGGAGAAGAATATGGTAGATTTCTGTAGCTGGCCCCATGTACACACATGTGAGACTGTGAGGTCCATGTACACACATGTGAGGCCATGAGGTTCATGTACACACATGTGAGGCTGTGAGGTCCAAGCCAGTGCTGCAGTTTATATCTCCCTGCTTAAATGATTTCCTTATCAGACACAATACTAACTACTGAAAGAAGAAAGCAGGCGTACTACAGCATGAGGAGGTTGTGTGGTGTCTGAACTTGTGTACCCTTAGAAGGCACTTTAGTCTTCCCTCCATGTTGCTATGGGACACAATTGATCTGTTGATGAATCGAAATTGCTGACCATACTATCACAGCCACCAACCTACTGGGCACAATGGGAGACTACTCCAGCCAGTTTGGCAGAAATGGTGTGCTACCATTAGCAACCCCACTGTTGCCCCCAGCAACCAGTCTGTTGGCCCTGGGGTTTGCAAGTTTCTGTGTTGGTCAGCCCCTCAAATAAAACCCCTTTCTTACTCGAGACAAATACGCTCAGTGGTCTAATGACAAGACTAGCAACCACACATGATTGACATGCCACAGCACACTCCAGGATGAGAGCTCCCACCCCTTGTGGCAGATCTTACAGGCAGCCTGCAGGTAACCAACACATTGCTAGCCACATGCCACAGCACACTCCAGGATGAGAGCTCCCATCCCCTTGTGGCAGATCTTACAGGCAGCCTGCAGGTAACCAACACATTGCTAGCCACATGCCACAGCACACTCCAGGATGAGAACTCCCACCCCTTGTGGCAGATCTTACAGGCAGCCTGCAGGTAACCAACACAGTGCTAGCCACATGACCACAGAAGAGATCTGCCATGACTATCCTGTTCTAGCCTCGTACCCAGGCCTGGGTACGAGGCTAATCCTGTTCCAGCCTTGCAGTCCAGAATGGAAGCAGGAAAGAAGCAAAGCCTTACACAGACTGTGGCTTGAGCCAGGCCACAGGCAGGTCCCCACCACAGGCAGGGGCTGGGCTCTGGAGAGCCTCACCACCACACACTTACAACCCTACATGGTAAGTGGGGTGGTAGTAAACACACCAGGACTAACACAGGCTCAGGACAAAAAAGTCTCATGCCTGAACCAGGACCCGGCAGTCTCATGCCAAACTCCGATACCTAAACTGCTCTGGAGTGAATGCTTTTGTTAGTGACTACAAACTACCTGCAACGCATACTGTAGTATTGAAGGTGAAATCCAGTCTTTTGTGGGGAGGTATGGTCTGGGAACAAGGCTAGGGACTACTGTACCATGGAACCGCTGACGTGGAATGGGACTTCTCCTGAGAAGACATACCTTGTAGTTTTGTCTCCATGCTTGCTGTTGCCCACGTCTGGATGAGAGGTGCCTGATGTGCCTCGGGGCTGATGTGCATGTGTGTGTGTGTGTGTGTGTGTGTGCATGAAGAAGTGAATGTAATACCAACAGGAGCGCAGGAACTGCTCTGAGTCCCAACACATTTATTGGTTTGAGTCCCAACACATGCACCACTATCAGCTGCTCAAAGGCATGAACACAACCCGACCTAGCCACTGGGTACATGACTACTTCAGCGCTTCATTGCTACCTACTGGTCTCCCCAGGTGCCACATACGACTGAAGGCCTCAGGTTTTGCAATGGAGTACTCTTGTACATGTCTAAATGAGAACAAAGCAGCTTATAGCAGGCAGTGAGATTTCCCAGTAGGTTTATAAACACAACATTCTTGTGGTATTGAGGGTTCACATGCACTATTACAACAAGACCTCACACCCACATATAAGCAAGGTTCTAGCTGCCAGAAACACTCCGCCACTTGAGACACACCCTATTAGACACACTATATTCCAGCAGCAATTAGTGAAATACGCCATCTAGCAGGTCTTATTATTCAGCCAATAGCTATCAGAACTTGGAGAAGCATCAGACAATTGTATCACTTGCGTGTGCCAATGTTGCCCCTCATGGTAACTGGCCACAACACTCAGGAATGCAACATTCCAGACAGAAACAGTGCAGGTTGACCGGGAAAACACAGTTTCCTTCTCAAACTTCTAAGTTAGTTCCTAACTAATCTGGTCAATTATCCCAACATGAAGCTAATATGAAGAGGCTATTGTTCCAGCAGCCAGCAGGCCGATGATTTAGTTTTTGTTAGGGTTAGGGTTAGGGTTAGGGTAGGGTAGGGTTGGGGTGGGGGTATGGAGCCAACTGTGAGCTGGTTACACTGCGATCATTGTGCCAGTATCGATGTGCATGCACATGCGTTCCACATACATAACTGTATGCACTTCCTGTTGGACCAACAGCCAAGTCCAAATTAATACCATAATTGCATTATCTATCCACCTGCTGTTGTGCTAATGACTCGTCTCTTCCACAGTGACATGGGTTGTTGAGACAAGCTAAACACCTGCTTCTATATATAAACCAGAACTAGAAACAGGACTGTTAGTCTGCATCTAATACTGCGCCAGGGAGGGCTTCTTTTACGCCAATTTACAACAGATCCGTCTGTCATAAATAAATATACAGGCAAGATACATCGCAGGGGAACGTACAGAGAACGGGTCCTCGTGGTCACTGCTAGAACTTCCGTACTCGTCCTCATCTGCAGAGGACACTTTCCGGGTCCCCCCGCGCACAAAGAACCTCAGCAGGGAAGGGCTCTTCGGCCGAGACTTCTTGAAAGAGCCTCTCTCGCTGTTCCTTGCGATGGCAGGTTGGGGTGGAGGCTGCACGGCTGGGTAGATGTCGCCGCACGCCATGGGATTTGCCAGTAGCAGGTCAGGGCTGTCCCTGCCGACGTCGATGCGCAGATGTTGCCTCGTGCTACGCTCTTTCTTGTGGGCCTCCATCGCCTGAGGTTGTCAACGAAGCCCGCTAGTTACATTCGTGCCCTGTGGGTCGATGGGGGCGGGTCCTGCGGTTGCCTAAGTGCGTGGGCTGCACACAACGTACGTAATTAACTAGCGCATGAGCGTTGGGTTAGCCCCTTATCATTAGTGGCTGACCAGTTCCTCTGCAAATTAATACAGTCACATACTGCAGCTCACGCTAGTCTACTATGCCATGGTCTGTGTCAGTTCTTAGAGTAGGGTAATTTTGAACAGAGCAGGTTTGCTGCTGACCAGAGATTCACGTTGTTTGCAGCTGGGGTTCGGCTAATTTGTTCAACAGCTCAGGAATATTCAATTACGAGCGTCAATTTGGTAAATTTTGGTAAGTGAAAGTCGTGCATGTGCATCAGTGGAGTGTGTAGGCGGTGCATGTTCGAGTGTTGAAGCTATGAGGGGGGTTAATACCGCTTGGTGCAGGAGTCATAGCCAGGCCTGGTCATATCACTGAGCCATGTATTGAATATGCTTGACCAACCACGCGCTAATGATGTGCGTGGGCTTTAGGCTGAAATGACTGGGAGCCTCCAGGGAATACTCTGGTGGTCGTTATGAGCCGTTTAATATTGGAGTTACTAAACTCCAGTAATAGAAGATAAACTATTCTAATGTTCTCCCAGGGGTGGGGGCCATTTAGTAAAGGGTTAATTTTTGAGCTGGATGACCTGACTCCAGTGTCCTTAGATTATCAGTGTGTTTCGGTCAGAACGTGACTGTGTAGCATGTGGTGTGCGCATGTTTGTATATCGTACCATAGATTATAGAGTAGAATAATCGATGACCGTTCCCAGGGCTGGTGTATACAGTGTTTTGCAAACTGTGTGAATGCTGGCCCATGTGTGTGGATGCACATGCTACACTGTTACGCTCATTTGAAGCAAACAGTATGATCCAGTTGGGCCACGGACTTCTGAAGCTGGTAATACGTTGTGGGGGCCCTCTTCAGATGGAACAGTGTAGTGGACCAACACAGTCCACTGACTCTGAACGCTCTGGCCTGTCTTGATATAGCCTTACCCCTTACACAGTTGACAGAGTATTTGGTTACACTGTGACAGTACTTCCTGGCCACGTCTCTATAATTTATACTCCTTCAGACACGCCCTGTTTTCTCCACCCCAGACCCCATGAGTGAGCTACGAGTGCCGAGCCGCTCCCTCCCCCAGCCCCACTACTCCACAGAGGGTCAGGAGGATGCAGTGGTATGTTAACTCACAGAAAGACGAGGAAGAGCCTATGATTGTAGCGTACTGTGATCTCCGAGATATGGACTAGGGCTCACGGGGAATACACAGTACTGTATTTTCTGCTTGTAGCATTCCATGTTTGCATTCCGAAGTCTTCAATTTCAAGCTGAAATACTCTTCAAAATCTTCATCTAATGCCGACATTTTGGTTACTGTGTAGCCTTTTTTCAGGGTGCCATGCAAATTTGGGGAATGCAAAATTGGGGAATACGTATGTACAAAGCCTTATATACTCACTCAGAAAGCTAATTGTCTCATTCCCAGTCTCCACTCCCAGCTGCATGAGAGAAAAGCTGGGAGTGGAGGCTGGGAACAAGGCTAAGCAAAGTAGGCTTTGGCTTCAGTTGGGCTTGAGTCAACTTTATTTTGAGTCAGCTTTGCTCCGGCTTCAGCTTCCAAAGCTGAAGCCAAAGCCAAGCTAAAGGAAAGCTGACTCCAGCTGAACTGTCAGTTTTGTATGAGAAACAGGTCTAGGTGGCAGAGAAAGCTATTCAAGAACCAACTGAGAAGCCCCCTCTTCTGGTCTAGGTGACAGTAATACATGGATTGAATAGCTCTGATCTGTGCCTTTGACTGCTACTGCTTCTTACAGCACCAGTGCCCAATGGCAACTGACCCTTGTGACCCTTGCCTTCTGCTTCCTGCTCAATCAATTCTCTTTGCCCTAGAAGGAAGTGATTTGCAGTTAAAAACTCTATGGCTTCTGTTTATCTTGGGAGCTTAAGATAATGGCTTTCACTTTTGTGGCTGCATAACAACAAGCTATAGCATGCAGTGAATGTTACATATGATGGGTGTGGCACCGCTAGGGCTGGAGTACAGTGGGTGCTGGGCACGTGACCTTGTTAGGTAGCAATCATGTGACCTAATCAGTACTTGAGTAGTTGTCACATGACCTGATTCTCTTCCCCCAGAGCGGGTTCTTGAACCGTAAATGTGTACAGGAGGTGGGCGCTAAAAGGAGTAAGGACCGCTCCTGGCAGATCTTCTGGTGCCAAGTCAAAGGGTCCATTCTTGAGTTGTACAAGGTCAGTCCTGTCACGGAACCATGAAGGAATGGCTCAAGTCCTAATTTATTCCCTTGTCCTGATGTATAGGTCGAGGGTGTTCGTCCTAAACCCCAGGGGGAACCCCCTCCTCGAGACGTCTACCCTCCTCCCAACATGGTAGGTCTCATACCAGGAAGGGTGTGGTCTGTGGCTGCATGCCATCACGCTCTCCCACCCTCCCCCCTACCTTCCCCCCAGGGCAGGGTGAGGGTATAGGGTGGGGGCAGGGTGAGGGTACAGTTGGGGCAGGGTGAGGGAAGGGTCCACTCGCTATATCCTCACCCTGCCCCCACCCTTCCCTCACCCTCCCCCACCCTGGTCTGTAAACCTGATCAGTCCTGGAGCCAACACCAGACCATGCCCCTTGGATAGCTATAGTCTGTACAGTGTAGCTATCTGGGTACATATACTCGAACCAAAGGTCTGGGGATGGGACTATTGGTTTAACAGAAGGGTACAAGTCTCATTCTCGGGAGGGTATAGGAATGAGACGTGTAACATGAAAACTAAAGGAAGCCTCAGAAGTCAAGAAACTGTTGTGTAAATGACTTTAACCATAGTGAAAGGGTATCCTAACAGCTTCAAATTCTATATGCACTCACTTAGTTTCAACCACTAACACCACACAACTGGACATAGTACTGGCTGCCATGAATACAAGGTTAAGTCTGTTTCCAGTAGGAAGGAAGCTCAGTTTATGACAATAATTATGGCAGTGCTGTTATCAGAAGACAGAACTCCTGCATGATTCCCTGTACCCCTAGGGAGGGACTCCTGTTACTACACCCTGGGCCATGTATGGTTAGTCCTTCAAGTGTACATTTGTAAAATGAAGTTGCATTTCCTTCTCTGTACAGATGTAGTGATCACTGTTTCTTGACTGTACATCCCCTCACACCTGCACACATCCTGTCCCTCACATCATCACCTCCCCACATTCCCTCCCTCCCACACTCCCTCTCTCCCACACTCCCTCCCTGCCTCCCTCCCTCCCACACTCCCTCCCTCCCACACTCCCTCCCTCCCACACTCCCTCCCTGCCTCCCTCCCTCCCACACTCCCTCCCTGCCTCCCTCCCTCCCACACTCCCTCTCTCCCACACTCCCTCCCTGCCTCCCTCCCTGCCTCCCTCCCTCCCTAACCCAGATGAAGTACAAAGTTGGGTTTATTGATCTGGAGGATGTCCTAGTGGAACTCGACTACACCTCTCAACTTCATAAGGAGCTACAAAAGCGACGCAGACACCTCTTCCGCCTGGTCCTGCCCAACGACATGGAGTACATCTTCCAGGCCCCCTCTAACCACCAGAGGACCACCTGGTAGGCATGTGACCACCATGTGATGTGTACAGGTGGACCACCTGATAGGCATGTGACCACCACGTGATCATAAGCTGACTGCAAGGTCTTCATACACACACATGTACTAGATTAACATCTATGTTACCTGTACCAGCAAACTCTAGCCTCATTCCCAGCCCAGCGAAATCTAGCCTCATTTCCAGCCCAGCGAAATCTAGCCTCATTCCCAGCCCAGCAAACTCTAGCCTCATTCCCAGCCCAGCGAAATCTAGCCTCATTCCCAGCCCAGCGTGTGCATTTCACTTTAGCTAGCTGTGGGCCTAGTATTTTTTCTCACATGTGGGTCGTGTAGGGTAGAAGGTTGAGTTTTGTGTGGGTGAGGACAGCTGCAATTTTCAGACAATCTAGGAGGCAGCAAAATCCATTTTTCTTGTAGCTAATCTTTGGAGCCCGTTTGTACCACAGACTGAGCACTGAAACACTATCACCAGCAAAAGGTAGAGAAGTGCAACCATCTTTCGAGCAGTCCTGCCCACACACAATTATAGAAGTTACGAGAAAAAAACGGGTTCTCCAGTGTAAAATGTACACGAGAGCCTGGGGACGAGGCTAAGCAAACTCAATGACTGAAGTGTTCACCTCCTGTACACAAATGTGCACACACACATGCGTACAGGGTCGTTGCTCTCCAGAACAGCGCCAGAAGGTTTGAGGGTGATGACAGTGAGTGTAAGTGATACTCCATTCATCCCAGCTGAGACTGGCAGGACTCACTAGCCTTGCCATAGCTAGTGAGGTGTCCCAGCTGAGACTGGCAGGGCTCACTAGCCTTGCCATAGCTAGTGAGGTGTCCCAGCTGAGACTGGCAGGGCTCACTAGCCTTGCCATAGCTAGTCAGGTGTGCCAGCTGAGACTGGCAGGGCTCACTAGCCTTGCCATAGCTAGTGAGGTGTCCCAGCTGAGACTGGCAGGGCTCACTAGCCTTGCCATAGCTAGTCAGGTGTGCCAGCTGAGACTGGCAGGGGTCACTAGCCATAGCTAGTCAGGTGTGCCAGCTCCGGTAGTAATGGAATGAGAAAGACAGCCATGGCATGACAGTTTAGTCTGCTGGTCCTTAACAGTAGCTGTGAATTAAATGGAGTGTAGCAGACCGGACAGGCCTAAGTCATCCACGGCATGTGAGCCAGCGATGGCAGCCTAAGGCTCATTGCCTCATGGCTATATTAGTCCTCAGCCCACCTCAGGATGCTCTGTGCGGAGAAGCCTCTTTAGGAGCTGCCAAATTTGGACACATGCTACCTTTAGTGACTAGCGGTTCCCTGCATTCCCTTCCCACAGTCGACAAGCTGATCCACCAAGAGATCAAGATAAAGGCTGCTCGCTGCTCCATCAGGCAGAGAAGCCGGCAGAATGTGTAAGTGAGAGAAGGACTGGTTTCAGAAGGCATGACTTATGCTCTGATTAGGTCTCCTCTGTCATTTGATAGTGTTTATGACCAGTTTGCATGAAGCTGTTTGGTAATTAGCATTAGCTGGTGGTCAGGGATCTGCCCAGTGTTCAGATGTGCTACTCTTGTCTCCATACAGCCACTCCCTCAAGAGAGTGCCTCTCAAAGGTATGCACTAATCACTTTCTGCACAATGTCAGTCTTGAATGGTGACAGTGCACAGCAGCTCATGTTGAGCCCTCCCCTCCCCTCCCCTCCCCCAGCTGCTGGCTCATTCGATGAGGACTATGACTTTTCTCCGATGACAGAGGTTATAGGTGACCCCCGACTACTAGTATTAAAGGTTAGTGTACTATACATCTATGTACACCGAACATGCTGATCATCACGTGACTGTCACCTGACCAGCACCTGACAGTCACCTAATTTACTTATCCCCTTTTCAGAAACGCCTGCAGAGCAAGAGAGATCTCCTGCAGCAGATTGAGACGATGTACAGCAGCTTCGTTGGAGAGAACATCTCCAGTGAGTCACCCTAACACCCTCACACCCTCACTCACCCACTCACCCACTCACCCATCCCACTCACCCACCCCTTTACAGTGTACACAGATGCTCTCCCCTTCAAGCCAAAACAGGACAGTGGTGGAGGGGTGCCAGTGGGACAGAGGGAGGGAGTGAGGCTCAAGGAGCACAGACGCTCACTGCCTGAGGCCCAGCTCAACACTACCCTAGAAGACAGTGGTTGCCATGACAATGGAAACCGGCGGGCCAGCACAGGCGGTGCGACTGTACCCATCATCAAGCGAATGCCAACTGCAGGAGAAGCTACTGACCCCAGTATTGGTGAGTGTGTGTGTGTGTGTGTGTGTGTTTGTGTGTGTGTGTGTGTGTGTGTGTGTGTGAGTGTGTGTGTGTGTGTGTGTGTGTGTGTGTAGCGTTGGACACCTCAAGGCTATGTCTGGTAGATAAACAATGGTATTTGGCGTTCACTGATGTCAGGTGGCTAGTGATGACTGCTCCATTTTTGAAGGTCTGATGTTACTAAAAAATAGAGCCATTTTAGTGTAATTGTTAAGTACGACCAAGGCAAAAATAATTGCGCAATGCCATGTCTCGATGTACATGTATATGTACCCACACTGAATTATCATCATTCTGTATTCAAGTGCATGCACGTGCATTAAACACAAGTCATGACATCACTATGACATCATTGGGACACAAATAAGGATGTTCACAAGGTCATTAAAGGGGGTATGCTATCGTGATAGAGGATATCACATGCTTACCCTTCCCTCCTCCCCTCCTCAGGTACCATCACCAAGCTAGTCCGAGACTTCTACCTGGTGCCGGGGGCGGAGTGGTCACTGGTGAGGGAGGGGCAGAGTGTGAGTGTGCTGGGGAGGCTAGCCAACGGCTGGTACCGCTGTGTTGCTCTGCGGGAAGCAGAGTGCCAATTAGAGCCCATCTACGCCCCCTCACATTCTGTTATCAGTGGTCTCTCTGAACTGAGTGCTGACTCTGGGCTGCCTCCCAGTGAAGGTGAGAGAAAGTGTACGTGCCTTGGTACAGGTGGGGAGGGGGTGCCATCGATAGACAGGACGTTTCCATAGAAACCAGCAGCTCCCACCTGTCATTATTATTTCCTGCCTTTGCTCTTCTCTCAGGACACTCGATGGTGGGCGTTGAGCCAATGGCCCCTCCCATTCCTGAGGAGGGGGCGTATCCCGAGGACAGTGACGTATTCCATGACAATGTATTCACTGAGGAGCCACACCCACCTACCATGGTAGGTGGTGGGCAGTGTACAAGTCATGTGAGCCCTTCCAATGGTCATGTGACCCCTCCTGATGGTCCAGTCCCCCCTCCTGTCATTGTACGTAAGAAGCGTCGCTCATCCAGCTTGGAGCGTCCCCTCAGCTATCAAATGGCAACAGAGGAAGTGACACTGTATTTTGAGGAGGAGTGTCTGCTGACATCAGCCACTGCCCACTCCCAGGAGCACCTCGTTGAGCCAAGCGGCGTGCCCTTGGGAGGAGGTGGGGACGGGGAACAGGGAGACCAACTGCAAAGAGAAGGCTGTGCCCAGGAGGTGAGCAGCCAGGCCTCTCAGGAGGGAGACGTTGCTACTGGCCACACCTCTCCGGGCTCCAGCGATGCCAGTCCCAGTCATGTGATGGACAGTACCCACAGCTCCCAAGAGGAGGCTGGTGTGGGTGGTCTAGAACCTCCCGATTTGGGCCCCAGTCTTCGGCCATCGCTGGCCAGCACAAGAGACTCACAGGTATGCCTCATGGTAGGGTGTCATACAGGGGTTGTGTGCCCTCTGGACATCATGGGTATGGTTGGGTGCGCCCTCTTAAAAACCTTAGCTTTCGAGCATGGAGTTGTGATGCTTAAGATTCAGCTTGAATGCTGTAGTGAGCTTGCAAAACATTTTTTGGAGTAATGCTGCTGAAGGTACTCAGATTCTGCCAATGCTAAACATCGAGCTGCCTCCCTGCCAGTATTACATCATCAGACGGTGTGGCACACGTGGTGCCTTCCAACCTCTGCTCATTGGTATTTAGTGGTTGTTGTGACTCTCCCCTCCCCTCCCCTCCCCTCCCCTCCCCTGGTACTCAGGCCAGCAGAGACTCACTTGGTGTTAATGTCAGGGACTCTGTGGCCAGCTCACAGACTTTCCTGGTACTGCTGCCCCCTGACCCCGCTCACCTCCACCTGGCCCCCTCCCATCCCCAATCTCGGCTGATGAGCCTATTAACGAAGGAGCACCGCACAGGCCGCTACTCCCTTCCCCTCCTGGGCTGCATCCCACCCTCCGCTCTCCAGCCTTTCACTCCACAACCAGCACCAACCTCTCCCCCCATCTTCCCCACCCACCGGCCACCCTCCCCTTCCTTTTCACCCACCCCCTCTCCCACTCCGTCCCCCGTCCATCACCCGCTGTCTCCTCACATGAAGCGACGCCCAGTGAAGGCTGCGTCCATTGACGTTGATCCTTGTGCATCATACACATGTGAGTGTGACCGTGTTGGGGTGGTCAGTTACAACACACTGTAGCCATGTTCCCAGGCTCTGCATGCTTGATGGCACAACACAAAATGGGAGAGTATATATATTGTGATGTCATTACATGCCACGCCGCTATAGTGTGTGTAATGGGTACGATAGCCATGGCTGTCCTGTTCCTCAAATGGGGCGACCCTGTTAACGAGGCTGCTAACGAGACTGTGTCATGCTGCGTGGCCCATGTACATGTATATCAAAGCTAGCAAACGTTTTCATTTATTGCTAACTTGGTTTTACTGCAGAACTTGCTATTTCTGGCGACTTATAATTAGCACAGCAGCAGAGATACCTAACATGGCAACTATAGAGCACTGAGATCAAAGTTTGCTACTCTTGGCATGCATTCCAGCTATTTTAGCATTTCTGAGCAGTATACCGGTATCGGTATCGTAATGACAGCTTTCAACCTCTTGCCACTAGTACACGTAATACCCTTGAACTGTGCCAACTGTTGCCACACATACATATCCACACATGTACTCATGGTTTGTGTATCTATTGAGTTGGCCCCTCCCTCTACAGCTGCTGACCACACCCACAGCAATGGGACCCTTCTGCCCCCAAGAGATGACCACACCCATGACCATCACTCAGATGATGAGGTTGGCATGGAGATGCCCATCAAACAGACACGGAGCCGTTCCCTCCCTCCCCCCCTCATCCACCACTCCCCCCCACACTCCCCCTCCGATGGTCCCATTGAGAGCAACCTGGACCATTCCCCTCAGGCCTACCACCGCTACAGACCACAGGTGAGACGATGTTGCTATGGCAACATTGGAGGGCATTACATCATACTAGCCTCGTACCCAGGCCTCCCCTCGCAGCTTTTTTTTCCACGGTTGCGAAAAAAAAGCTGCGAGGGGAGGCCTGGGTACGAGGCTAACATCATACCACTTGATCATGACACAGCAGCCTGGAATCCTCACTTCCAGTAGCTACATGCATGTACTGGCTAGTGGGAATCACATTTCCCTCTCTCCTTGCTTTGCAGATGTCCCTGTCACATCACCTCACCAGCTCAACGCCAGGAAAGAAGTCTATGTCCTCAAAGGTCCACTCCTCCTCAGCCAAGAGCCCAACCAGCAGCCCCCAGCGTGCTGGCCGCAGCCCTCGGAGAAAGCCATATGAACCCATCATGATACTCCTGGACTCTGGCCCCATGCTGCTCCGGAAGCTGTTCACTCGCAAGAAGACAATCCCCAAGCAGATGTCAGTGCCTGAGGATGAGGTCAGTTGAGCAGGCGTGGTGTGGTGACAACACCCTTAGTCCCATTTCCCAGACTATACCTTAACCTCATTCCCAGACTGTGCCTCGGTTACAGTGCCTTAAGAGAATGTATTCTTGCCTCACTCTGTGGTAGAGGGTCATCTGAGGGACCTGGTACTGGTAGAGGGTCATCTCAGGGACCTGGCATTCATCTCAGCTAGCTCTGTCCTTTCCCCCCAGTCCCTGACAATCCCAGAAGACCACCGCCACCACCCCTCTCCCTCCCTCGTCCCTCCGCCTCCCGCTGTCCTGGATGACGACCTTGGCCCTGGACTGAGAATGCAGAGGGTGTCGAGTGTCAGTGGCCGCCCAGTGAGGTCAACGGGCATGGGGCTGGTCATCGGAGAGGAGAGTTCCTCAGAGTCTGAGTCTGAGTCAGAGGAATCAACCAGTGAGTGATAGTGTGCACGGTGTGCAGTGTGTGCAGGTGCGCAGTGTGCAATACACAAGGAGGAGAGGGTGTGCAGTATGCCGGAGAGTTCCCTAAAGTCTAGTAAGCAAGCTGGGGTGGACTCTAGTAAGCAAGCTGGGGTGGACTCTAGTAAGCAAGCTGGGGTGGACTAATGTCCCAACTTTACAAGAC
Source organism: Phakellia ventilabrum (assembly GCA_963921505.1). Classification (NCBI taxonomy): domain Eukaryota; kingdom Metazoa; phylum Porifera; class Demospongiae; order Axinellida; family Axinellidae; genus Phakellia; species Phakellia ventilabrum. The sequence goes on from OY997393.1 coordinate 74,320, forward strand.
TCTGACAGTGCAGCTTTAGAGCTTTTGGATGACTAGCTGCACATCTTATCTTGCCCTCTTAGCGGTGCTTTTCTTCCCGTCTTATCCCAAGCCGACCTGGGAAGGAAACTATGTATAGTATTGGTTGTGAACCTCAGCAGAGTGTTGCTGCTCATCGCCTCACATCTCTCCCTCTCCCTAACACAGCATCTCCGACCACTAGCCTACATGAAGACAGCCTCCCCTCCCCCCCTCACACCTCCCGTGAACCAGGATCACTACCAAGATCAGTTGATGACTCCAGTGTCTTTGCTTCTCGTGAGAACACACCCACTGGGAGCCTCATCAGATCAGGTGGGTACTAAATGGAACAATAGCGGCAGACTGTTTAGATTGTGCCATATCCTATATTGCGTCACACTCAGCCACAGAAAGTGGTGTGGTCTGTATTGTAACTGGTGACACAATGCAGTGGCTCTGATTGGACAGAGAGTGTGCCATTGTTTACCACCTGAACAATGCCTGCACAAACTCCACCAGTCTCTAGAGTAAACTGGCTGCAGCTCACATGAGCCAACATGAGTTAGCAGTAGTCATGTGACCTCAAGCCAAGAAAGCCCCTGGACTGGAGGCAATGCTTCAAGGTAGCTACCTGTCACTTCCTAGGTGTAACCTGTTGAGAGAGGTAATTACCTGTGCTAATGAGGGGTGGGAGGAGGGAGATGAAGTAAGAGAGCTTGCAGTGGCTAGCCTGTAGCCTCAGGTGACTGTTGAGATAAAGCAGTTTGCAGAATCTGTACCTGCTTTGGACAGGATTCCACAAACAGAAGTGAGGCTCTTCAGAGTAGACACACAAGGCTAATGGTGGGGTGAATGGTTAACTAATACTCCTCACTTTCCTTATTGGAAATCTGTCTGCAACAGGCCAAACTGCTGTGACACTTGGTGGACAGGCAAGGAGGGTCCAGAACAGTAGCACACCTGTCAGCCACCCGGCTGGCCTACTGTGCAGACCCAACTTCCATCTTCCTTGCTTGCTTTTCCAAAGAAAAGGAAAACATATAAGCAAGCTCTTACTGGCTGTCTTGATTGAAGAGTACGCCTGTAAGATGTATTCTTGTAGTGGCATTCCTAGCCTCACAGTTGTAGAGAGCAGGCCTATCTCTCCTGCTTTTCTGCATGACTGCAAGTAAAGTCTGGCTGGCTGTTCCTGTGTTCTGGTGTTCTTCTGCTGCCCCCGGCCTTCTCTCTGAAACCATGGCAACTACAGTGGTTTAGTGGGTGTGGCCATCTCATTTATTAATAGAGGGTGGGGCCGCTCATGAGTGTGTGTTCATCTGAATCTCACTGCAGCTTCAGAACATGACTCTCTGAAACTGAGGGCGTCCCCTGAGCGAGCCCCGCCCACTACCCAGGTCCCACCACTCAAGAGAAACACCACTCTCCCCGCTGCCTTCCGCATGGCAGCCCTCACGTGAGTCCCACCCTCACTAGCACCACAGTCACCACTCCCTCACCTCCTCCCTCCCTCCTCCCTTCCGTCTTCAGGTCAAAGCAGCGGACACATTCGGAGAACGTACCTTCCCAGAAGGCTCGGTCAACCCGCAGGAAGAAGCGTCGTTCATGGGGAGACGCCACGGCACTAGAGCCACCCAAAGTGTGAGGAATCCATACTAACTTTGGTGCAGCCGGCTGTGAACCACAGTGACGGCTGAGAAGACTTCTAGCTGCAACACAAGCTAATTGGTTTGCCTTGTAAGGCGAACGTTCTCGTTCATTCCGGTCAAGGCAGACATGCCTGCAGTTTATGTCGAGTTGTGTAGTGCTTCGCTGTTTGGGTTTAGTAATTAGCTTTGTTTTGATGGAGTTTGTCAATCGCCATCACAAAGCATGAAGCCCTCACCCCCACGGCACAGTCCCATGCCAAGACCTCTAGGCCATGCTTCAGTGGGGACTGGGCATGAGACCGTATGGTGTTGTCTTGTTTCTAACTCTAGTGTATTCACACACACACACACACACACACACACACACAGGACTGGTATTTTCCGGGAGCCCCCACGAGGGGAGAAGCGTTTTGTATTTCTCGACCCCCAACAGCCAAAGTTTGGCTTCCGACTGGAGGTGAGTGTCTGCCTGTTTGGGAACTGTAGACTGTCTCGTCAGTGGACCCCACCCATACCTATGGTTTCCATAGTAACCACACCCCTCCCTCTCCAGAGTTACGGCCGCTACAAGGAGAAAGGGAGAGTGTTGCAGACTTTCGTGCAGAGTGTTGCCCCAGGCAGTCCCGCCTTCATGGGGGGGCTGTACCCAGGGGACGCCATCATGGAGGTCAATGGAGTCAGCGTACGTTACGCTCCAGTGGAGGAGGTGGTGCAGAAGATCTCCAGTGTCCCTCACACCAGCTCCGACAAGTAAGGACACTGAATACTACTTGATATTGCCGTGATACTATACTATGGTTAGCCTTTTTTGAAATGCTGTACAAAAAATGCTGGGGGGATGGAACTAGTTTGATGAATTAGTATGACATCTGCTCACCAAGTTAGAGCAAGCATGCAGTCTTGCACATTCAAACACAAGACTTTCCCAGCAACCACCACACTACCTGTGTCATCATCCAAGGGTATGTAGTTGAGACTGTCTCCAGTGGGTGTGACCTCACAGTCGGCTTTCTTCCTTCCCGTCCAGGATCAAGCTGATGGTAGAGTTTGTGGATGGTGTGACTCGCTTGGAGCGTATGAAGAAAGCAGACGAACTGAAGGTATGTATGATGTAGGATCCCTGGGTCGCCATCCTCACACCTGGCTGGGACTGAATATCAGGTTTTATAGCAGGCTGTCTTGTAGGCCCCAGCTAACTCAGCGACACTGCCAAGAGTGTTGCAAACACGGGACATGGTGGTAGCCTCGCACCCAGGCCTCCCCGCACAGCTGTCTTCTTTGCAACCGTCAAAAAAACAATGCCACGTTTTTTTCTATGGTTGCAAAAGAAATTGTGAGCGGTGGCTTGGGTACGAGGCTACCAAGGTGGGTCACATGACTAGTGGACTTGGGCGAAGTATCATAGTCCACAGCCGTCTATTGTGTCAGTGAGAGTTTATTGTTGGCATATTCCCTATCTCTGTTGGGATTACTTCCCTCCCTCCCTCCCTCGGCCTCCCTCCCTCCCTCCATACCTCTGTCCTCACCCACAGTACCAGATGCGTACCAAGCAGGCCAGACTCAAGGAGCTGATTGCTCAGGAGCAGCAACACCTCTCCCCCAACCCTCACCTCCCCTCCCCTCACAGCATCATCCTGGCACACGAGCTCTCAACTTGGGGGCAGACCCCGCCCATTACTGACCCCGGCACTCGGCCCTTCCCTCACAGCAGGTGAGGATGCCCCTGGGCTAGGCTATTGTAATAGTACTTTGTAGTCCCTGTCCAGACGTGCTGGAGCCTGCCATCCCGTGCTGCTTGGAGTGCTTGCTGTGTCACTATAATCTGTATGATTTGATCTTTCCAGAGGTGCCACTTTCGAAAGGAAACCCCTTGTGAGAATTATTAGTACAGGCATCAGTGGAGAATTTAGGATTGCTGCAAATAGTTTGCCCCAGTGGGCGTGTATGATTACTTTTTGCTACGAAGAATATCACACCCTTGCAAAATGGCCTACCTGGATTATCAACAATAAAGTGTCTACAATATGTAGTTTTGCAAAACTGCTGTGGTTGAATTTTTGGACAGGCACTGCTCTCTTGTATTGCATATAATTTTGTTGTAACGTGCAGTGTTGCCATAGCAACTACTGTTTTCTCCAGGCACCTGAACAATGTTGTGTCACTCTACCAAGGTCATGTGACCAGCTTAGCATGTGATGCCCTAGTCATGCCACTGTGTGCTGTCCAGGAGCCAACCAATGAGAGAAGTGAGTCCTACGTTGGTGTTGTAGCTATAGGTACATGTGGCAGTCCCAGGTAGAAACCAAACATTATTCCGTTTCGCATTTTCACGTTAAGTGCAGGGCTCATATACGTTACGTAGAAGTATTGAGACTATTATGCCGTGCATATGAGCCCCACCCTTAACGAAAGTTTAGAGATACTGAATTCAGTGATGACCAATCGGAATACGTGACAGAATAATGTTTATTTTCTACCTGGAACTGCCACATGTAATACGGTGGCAGTCCAATCCTCCCGTGCCCAGTTTAGTTATCTCAGTTCTCAGACTGGCAGGCAGCATTTATTGTATTCAGTAACCGGACAATGCCAGCAGTTGCCTGTCTTAGCTCTCTGACTGTTTCAATGACCTCATATGAGACTGCCCCACCTCCAGCACTACACAACCTCCTGAGCTGTGGGGGGAGTGACCTCCTGGATGAGCTGGCTCTGGCCAAGCAATGTCGGTTGGGGACCAACATCACCACCAGGGGACACCAGCTTCCTGTCCTCAGTGAGTCCACCACACCTCCGCTACCTACCCTGCCCAATACCGTACCAGTATAGTATGTTTTCTAATTAATGCTCACTGTTTTAAGTTCCGGATCAGCGCTGTTTAGCAAACAGTGAGTGTCTTTGTCTCTTGTAGGGCTGCGTTGATAGTGAGGACAGCCTTTCACTTGAATTACGTGTGAGACATTGCTATCATATGTCTTCTCCTGCTCTCCTCCCTCCCTCCCTCCCTCCCTCCCTCCCTCCCTTCTCAGGGATCTACCACTGTGCTTTTGGAGACCTGGAGGAATCTCTCCTCAGCTGCTGCCGACAAGCACTGGAGAGTGCCAACCATCAGAAGTACAACACCATCACATTCTGGATTGATGGCTTCACCGCTGCCAAAGGTATGCGCCACCATTCCACACCATGCAGTGTCTACTTTCCAGTCTACATTCCGCATCATGTAACGTCTACATTCCAGCCCATGTAAATGTACATGTCTCCTGTCCCTCCTCCGCAGTCTCCCCGCATGTTGTGCTTGAGACGGTGCGGCTGTGGCTACAGGAGGGGACCAACAGTGCCCGGTTTGAGCGGGTGATATTTGCAGCAAGAACCAGCGTCTCTCACATTGACAAGTTTCTTGACCACTACTTCCCCTTGAGGCCATCCTTCTCCAAGCCAGAGGGGGAAGGAGACGTGGCCAAGGGGGACAGCAGGAAGCAGGACAGTGAGGGGCCCTTGGAAACAGAGCAGCCGACTGCCGGGGAGAACACAGAGCTGGAACAGAGCCCGGGGCACCCACCAACCCCGCCCCTGGGGAGTGCCCCAACCCAGCAGCCTTCCGAGTGCCAACAGGACTCGGTCCCCAGCAGTTCCAGTGAGGGCAGTTCAGGAGAGCCCCTGCTCGTTTCCACGGCACGGGAGCCTACAGTGCCAGCAACCATGATTATGATTGGCTCACCCAACTGAGTCACAGGTGTAGACTGACTTGCGATCACCTTGAGTTTCTTATCACACATACAGTGTATGTCTTTTGAGATTGGATAATTGCTTGTATATATTATATATACGAACAGCCTCAAGTGATAGTTTTTATCTCTTGTATGTACATGGTCGTATTGTACATCAAGTTTGGATATCTATGAATGGTTTATTACGTTTGTGTGTGCAAACTGCAGTCAGTGGAAAGATTATGGTGGACAAATTAGTGTCCTATAATTATAGGCTGTATTGCAGAAGCCCCCAGCAGTCAGATCGAGATATAAATCGCGTGCATGTTCCAGGATGTTATTTGGCTCTACCTAATCGTTACCGAAACTAAGTGTACTCCTGCCCTTTGAAGGTGCAACTACGCATGCGCATCCAAAGTTCAAAGTTCATTCCCTGGGAGTTGCGCAATCGCACACGTGGTCGCCGTTTGGCGTTGTGAATCGATTTTTGTGTACTGGTAAGTGATTTTTGGTTAGGTAGACTGTGGTCAGCTGTTCGCGTTTTTGTGTCTTTCTTCTTGTTGCAGGATTGCGGGTGTGGCTGCGGTCGAAGGCAAGACCGAGGCAGGAGCAGCGAACGTAAAACGGCAACGGTGAGTAGCCTAATTCCCTTGCTGCACTTCTGGCTGCCTCTCGTACTGAGCGCGTGTCAAAGCTTACAACTTGTGCCATTGCTCGAAGCCCGAAGCCGTACCGTCCAGCGCTTCCACGTGGTGTTGGTATTTCGTAATTGATTTTAATTAGACGTTCTGCAATCTGATTGGACTGCAAAATTTCTGCAGTGAGAACAAAAGTGGGTATAGGCTTGTCACCAGACCCTCGCGCTTCGCGCTTCGGGTCTGGCTTCGCCAGACTAGAGTTTGCTATGGTTACTGCGTTGTATTTTTTGATATGCGACCGTAGCTTTGCTATAGCTTTGCTAGTAGCATGTGCTTTTATACGTGCAGCCAGTTAGTGGAAAGCTGTGTGCTGTATCCTGCGGATTCTTTAACTTTAAGAATGCTGTATCTACATACTCTAGATTTTCATAGAGGTACTGGTGCTAATTATGTTGATTGGTGTTTTTGTGGGAAGTAGGCTGTGTACATGTACCAGTTGGGGCAAGTTGAAGGTCCATTGCCAGCCAGTTGAGTGGCCCAGCTTCTTCCTGGTGTATTTACTGGCACTTACTGCTCTGTCTTTGCAGCTACAGAGCAGCTCTTCCACCCAAAGGAGGCTACAGCTCTACTACATTTAGGAAACCCTATAGCAACTCTGAGCTTTTGCTGTGTGTGCAACTTGTGAAGTTGAGGGAGGTGCATAAATACAGTGTTGTTTTAAGAACTGGTAAAACTTGTTTTGAGCAGTAAGTGACCTTGTTTACAGTCAGTATCTTGTTTTGAGCAGACTTGCTTGAAATAAGTATACTGCAAGGTCCACTGTAAGGTCCACTCTTAGCTGTAATGCAATTGCAATGGTTGCTGTGTTGGGTCCCAGTCCCAAGCTGATTCCTGGATTGTTGCTAGGGCACATCCTAGGCTGAAGGCTTGGGCCTGGGTGGGTGATAATGCAAGTTGCACACAATTCTCCTGGTATCATTTTCTAAAAAGCTTTCAGTTACTTTCCGGCCTACGCAGTAAAAAGAGCTGAGCTAAGGAGCCAGTAGAGTGATACGATAGTTCATCTGCTGCTCTGGGATGTGTGTGTGTGGGGGGGGATGGGATGGTGTGTGTGTGTGTGAGAGAGATGGGATGGTGTGTGTGTGTGTGTGAGAGAGATGGGAGGGTGGTGGCTTTCTGTTGAGTGGCAGCAGGTGAGGTATTGTGTCCTTATTTGAATGCTTTTGAATCGTAAAAATGCCAAGCAGTTGTCACAGGCACAGGAGGGAGGTGTGACCATGGGAAGGGTGGGTGACATGTGTCTGTGCCACAGAGCTTGGCAGCTAAGGCCATGAGCCGGTGGACTACAGCTCTCCCTGGCCTGAGGGTTAACTGCTGGGCGACGCTTTGGTGTTGTTGAGGTGCGGCTCCGAGGGAATGGCGGGGGGCACACTGGAGATTCATCTTGGGCTCTCCATGGGGTGCGGGGCTCTGCTCCCCCCGTGAGGGGTTCAGCATGGGTTTTTGGTTTACCCTCTGTTTATTGCCGGGTGGGCCCCTAGCAGCACTACAGGGTTAATCCAGTGGGTTCGCCTCTCTTACCATGGGGAGCTGCAGCACTTGGCTGGGCTTAGCTTGTAGATAGCTGGAGGTGTTTGATGGTATAGCCTTCAGTCCCCCTCAGGGGCTGCAGGTATGGAACCATGGCCTATACCTGTGGCGGAGGGAGGCTCTACGCTGCTCACCAGATGTTTCCAGCTCACAACCCCAGGGAGCTGGTTGTAAGATGAACCGCTAGTCCTTCCAGCTCCTGCTAAACACTCACCGGTAGTTGCGATAGAATGTTTTGCTAAACGACGCTTCTGTATGTGTGGCTATATTATCATGCCTCTGTTTTTTGCCAGAGGTTCCCGACCTCCCCATTGGGGCCCCAGTGGTGTGGGGGTTTATGGGCCCTGGTGCTAGGTAGCTGGTGCTAGGTGGCTGGCCCGAGCAGTGACTTGTGGACATTGTGGTTGTGTAGTCAGGTTGGGCGGGTCGTTGTAGGGTGCACAAGTCTTGTGGGCCAGCTTAGGAACTGCCACACATACACACAAGTTAGAAACATACGTACCCGTGCTATTGGTTTTGTAGTCACTTGGACCACATGTAAGTGCAGTGTCATCATGAGGTAGTATAGCCAGAAAGCTTAGAATACCATAAAAATAACTTGTTTGTTCTCCATTTTATGGGATTCTACCTTCACCTATCTCTCCACCCCCCCCTCCCCCCCCCCACACGCACACGCACACGCACACACACACCGGGCGGAGTCCACTGTTGCTGGAGGGGGTTGAGCTCACTATTGTGACAGGAATGATGCTCATCTCACAGCCATCTCACTGTGTATGTCAATGAACATCAGTACTGGGGGTTATTGTGATGCAGAGTGCTTGTATGTAGGAGAGAGCCTGCATGGAAGATTGAAGATGAAATAGCAAATTACTATTGCCAAACACAGCAATGTATGGGCTCATAATTTGTATAATAATTCTGTGTATATATAATGTCTCGGTTGCTTTGGAGGGCAGTTACATGGAAGCTGGCTTCGAACGTGCGACACATAAAAGGTCACAGATTTGAGTAGATCTATGGTGTAGTTTTTACCAAGGGAGTTAGGAGAGTTTGTGTTTAAGCAGAAGTATGAACACTGGAGACACGTGGCATAATTGAGTTGTCAACGTCCGCCTCCAGTACTTGAACCATCACAGTCTCTGGCAGCTAGGCTTCACACGTTATCTGCTGCCAGGTACATAGTTCAGACCTGGCTCCCTGTTCTCTTCATAGTACTGCACTCCCTGTGTCTTACCAAGTCGGTTTGTCCAGTCACTCGGTTCACAATCCAGTCGAAGTCGACACTCAATAACTCTTCTGTTCACTAGTTTGTCCTCTGCTAAGGTCTGCCTCATACCCCGATGTAGTCTCCTGGCAGATGGGGCTTAAGGTTGCATAATTTGATGAGCATCAACTGGAATAGGTATCTGCTCACTGAGCTGTTGTGGTGTGAGCCCACAAGTGGTTGCCTCCTCCTCCGCTTCTAGACTTCATACTGGCTGCTGCTGGCCGTGGCTTCTGTAGCTCATAGCTGTGCCAGACAAATAACACAGAAAATCCAGCCATGTTGCAGTGTATGGAGAAATAAGCGTCGTCCCGTCTTAGTTTGAGGACTTTATCGACCTTATCAGGCAGCCGATCACTTTTATGGACTACAGGACTGGCTTAGCCTCGTCCCCAGACCCTCCCTAACATAGAGGAGGGCCTGGTATCTTTTCTCGTGCCAGTGACATTCAGGGTAGAGAGGGCTCAATTTGTGCATAGGCAAGCACAGTTGTCCTTGGATACCAAGGAAAGGCAGTGAATCAATAGTTCTCATAGCTAATCTTTAGGCCCCGTTGGTGCCACAGATTGAGTGCTAAAGTAGCTAGTGTCACTGTTGAACAGTAGAGAAATGCAGCTATCTTCCATTCGGTCCCCACCCTCAGTTAAGTTGAATCACGTGAGAAAAGATACCAGGCTCTACCCCATTCTACGGTGTTTCAAGGAGTGAGGCTGGGGAGGTATTTATTGGCCATACAACTGCTGTTTCAATGCTCCCTCTATCCAGGTGGTCTGCTGGTCTCTGGCGGTGTGTGTGCCCCAGCGGGGACCAAGAACGTTGTGTGTGGGTGTGCCCCAGCTGGGTCCAAGAACTTTATTCTGTATGTCTTATTTTAATGTGCTGGGCTGAGAGCTTTTGGTTTTTTTTCCCAGGTGTTGTCTGGGTTGTTTTTCCCTGGCATGGGATTGGGCCTGCTCATGTCAAAATTTTGATTTGGTTTTTGAGTTTTCAGTTGGCCCCAGTCCAGCACAAGTTGTGTATTCTGCTCTGAATATTAGTTATAAATGATAAAAAATTAGGAAATTTTATTTTGTGGCATTTTTGTAAAGAGAAACAACTTAACTTGGGGGGAAAAAGGAGAGAAGAAAAAAAACTTTGAAAAAAAAACTTTGAAGGAAAAAAAAGCCCAGGGAGCCTCCCATCCCTCCTGGAGTGTCAGACACCCGGAGCGCTGGATAGGCGATGGCTGGGAATCACAGGAGGCCTTGTAGTTTCGGAGTCCCGAAGGAAGTTACCAGACGTATTGGCTGTAGGCTTAGAAAGTCAAGAATCAGATTGCACGCGTGCGCCTCGAACACGCGACCCGATTATTGGGGAGGCCACGTTCCGACCCCAGTCTAACCTTGACTTCCCGTCAGATGTGGGCAAAATTTAGGCTTATATACCTGTAACGGTGATGTGCGTTAAATGGAATTGTTCCCGATAAACGCCGATATATATCACATCTGTATGATGGCTAGAGCGTCCCGCTATAGTACAAGCACTGGGGATAAAGGTTAGGTTGCTACAGATAGCGCTACAGTTGTAACTAATTAAGAGCCTGACTCGTACAGGCCGCATAGCTACACATCATACAACGTTACATTAGCTCATGGACCTCTACCACATGTACCATCAGGATGCAATGCTTCATGATTACAAACTTGACTATGGTAACACAGTGTAATGACAGTAGCTCATGTTTTCACTGACATAGCAGTCATTATTTGATGGGCGTCTTCTATGTATGCACGGTAAACCAATCTGAAGGTCTATGTATAGGAGTGAGTGTCTCGTGAATATATCTAACAAAGATAAACCTCAGAATCTAATTTTATAACACCCTAATGTAAATTCCTTGGCATTCATAAACAAACGTTCACAAAATGTTCTAAAGATACCCGTTATTTCGTGTCGCAGTTTCCAGTAGTTATTTTTAATGAATACAGGGCGGTCTCCAAAGGCAGCCACTGTCTCACGCCATGTCCATATGACTGAATATATAAACTGACTGTTATGACCTTCTACGACCCTGGGAACGTTTTAGACTTGTACTCCTGACCTCCTTGCCCGCCTATAATCTTGCGGCCATAGAGGGGTTTGAGGTGAGCACCACATTGGTTAGCAGATTGCGGCCATGGAGGGGTTTGAGGTGAGCACCACATTGGTAAGAGATCATTAGCAGATTGTAGCAAAAAGCGTTCTATGTGTGCTATACGTACTATAGATAATAGCAGCAAAAAAGAAACAGGCTACAATAGACGCTACTTTGACTGCTCCCCCTTTGACCCCACCCCCTTGTCCACTGGTATGGGAATCCCATCATGGTCTCGTAGGAACAGGTTGGGGATGCTGGGACCAAAGTAGAGCTTGGTGTTGGCAGTCACAGACTGGTACCGCACCAACTCCAGGTAGGATGGCGTCAGCTTCAACTGCAGGGGAGGATGGTGTGGGGTGCATCAATATCATCTTACTTGTAGTGCTCAAAGAAAATCCAACTGCTGTGCATAATACAGTTTCACCAAAATATCCAAACGTGAAGTACACATGGCAAAGAGAAATTTAATTATCAGTTTCGCTGCGCACAGCTTGCTGTTGAAATTCGGTACTTAAACACGGTAATGTTCAAGGCCTAGGCCAATAAGAAATAGGGTGCCTAAACTAGCTACTGCATGGATAATTACCGTTTAACCAGCTAGGGGCGTTTTCAGAATGTAGTTATTAATTAGTTGTTGCCAACGTAGTCACGTGAGGATCACGTTTTGGGCCGAGACTCGACCCATGTGAGGACATTTGGGTGAAAGTGAATATAGGCTCTCACCCTGACACACTCGTGACACACCCTCTTTCTCTACCTTGTTGGACTCAGCCTGGCGCTCGGCCAGGTAGAACTCTGCGTCAGCTTGAGCCTTGACCCTGGCGAGGTGAGCACTGTCTTCAATCACTGAGATCTGTTTCTGCTTCTCTTTCTGCATGATCTTCTGGTCATATTCAATCGAAGCCACCTGTGCCATCTTCTCCGCCTCTGTAGAGGGTCATCTGACTATCATGTGACCAGAACACTGCCAATAGTATACAGCAAGTGCTACCCTTCTCATCGTGAATTAGATTTAGTAAACATTGCCTATTCTTTAGACTATAATAAAGTTACTGGGAATGTCTGGAATAAGGCTAACAACTACTATCCCAGGCGTGATGTCTAGTGTCGTAATGAGAGGCGATAGGGTATATAAGATCTAACAGGGTTCCACATGAGGGTAGATATGCTCCACCCCTAGCCACACCCTCTACTACCTCCCTCCCTTCAACCAACCCTCTCCCTCTAACTTACCAATGATGGCTCTCTTCCTCTCCGTCTCTGCCTCTTTCTCCACCACCTTCTGTCTCTGTTGGGCAATGAGCAGCTTGGTCTTCTCAGCCTCCCTACAGGGGAAAGGGGTGGGGCTCAGTTGGGAGGGTGGGGCTCAGTTGGGGAGGGTGGGGCTCAGTTGGGAGGGTGGGGCTCAGTTGGGAGGGTGGGGCTCAGTTGAAGGGGAGTAGGCAACTATAACCACCTGGAAACGAATGCCAGTGAGAGCTACTTTACTCACATTAGTTCATAGTTTTTGCGGATGGACTCTGGGATTTTGGGTTTGGTGACGCGGACAGCGTGCACAGTGAGCCCGGGGGCCATAGTGGTCAGGTCCAGCTGCAGAGTTTTCTTTAGGTTCTCATCGATCTGATCTGGGGGTTGGGTTAGGGTTAGGGGCAGGGATGAGCTTGGCTGGTGATTGAGGCATCCAGATCAGGAGTTGCTTACCAAACAGCCCAATGTAGACCTCCTGGAGTGTGTGGGAGCTGCAGAACTGAGGGGAGAGCAGTGTGGGGGAGGGGGGAGGGGAGAGGAGTGGGGGGAGGGGACATTCCCTAGTAATTATGAGCTACAACTAAACTGCTCTAGCGAAGCAACATCAGAACCCCAGCAATGCCACAGACTTGGAATAGAGACCACCCCAGTAATGGCACAAACTCAGAACAGAGACCCCCAATAATGCCACAGGCTGGAAACACCCCCCCCCCCCCTCCCGCATAATGCCAGTCATATAGTTAACTTGGAACCGAGACCAAACCTGGTTGAGCTCGTGGTGGACTTTGTTGAATATAAGAGTTCTGTCATAGTCAGCCGTGTACCTCTTCACCACGTCATGAACTACAGGAGAGATGCAGCTCATTAGCTGGTACACGTAACAACACTACTGCATGGAAACCCATACCCAAGACCACACCCGTCCAATGGGACCCCTTCATTCTGTACCCTAGTTCCCACTTTTGCAGTGAAGGTTGAGAGGAGCTGTCACATTCAGAAATTACATAAATCCATGTGTGTAAACAGCAAGCAGTCAGGTTGGTTTCTATACCAGTTTCAAAACCTTCTAGCACCATGTGTTCTGTGTGCTGGGGCTCCTAGGGCTGAACCAACTGTAGAGCCAGTTAGGGAAACAGGACTGGTCGCCAGCTCCAAGACAGAGCCTGGGAACAGGACTGGTCACCAGCTCCAAAGCCGCGCCTGGGAACAGGACTGGTCGCCAGCTCCAAGGCAGAGCCCGGGAACAGGACTGGTCACCAGCTCCAAGGCAGAGCCCGGGAACAGGACTGGTCACACAAGACTAGTCCACCAAAAGAGATTCTGCTAAGGACTGACCGTGGGCTGCGGTAAGAATATTGACAACTTCCACTCTGTCAAAATAGATCATAACACCTCCACTGGTTCCACACGGGACGTTCTTCACCTCGTCTGATTGGAGGGTTGTCTGGGAGGGAGGGTGGGTGGGAGGAATGGAGGGGGGAGGGAAAGTGTGTGTATAAACGTAAGTATCATTGACAAAACAGCACCCCATTAATGCTAATGCGGTGACTACTATAAAAAAGCAAACAATCCTCTCAAGGGAGACCAGGAATTCCCCGGAGAGCAAAAACACAACGTATCATCACAGAAGCAATCCAGAGCCATACTGTTGCCGGCTAGGAATGGAGCCCATACCATACTTGCTGCCGGCTAGGCCTGGTGCCATACCACACCAGCATGCTACTGGGGCCATACCACACCAGACTAGCAATGGGTACATAAAATTACTTGATTTAATTCCCAGTATTATCAAACTAAAGGCAGCTCAAGACTAGGAGTCAACACCTGGGAATAAGGCACAGTCAATGCATACTGGGAATGAGGCCCACCGCTCCACACTACCACTCTAGGGTGTGATCTCACCTGCACACTGCGGAAGAGTGTGAGGAATGGTACCATGAGATGGAACCCGGGTCCACTGGTGCCGTCCAGGAGCGCCCCACCCTACACAGCGGGAGCCAGGTGTTAGGGTGGATCAACTAAATACCCCGGAGGGTATTTTAGCAGCAAGTCGGGAGATGACCAGGATTTGTGATCGGAGGTTACACAACTAAGGATCTGTATATGACAGTGTTGCCTGTACCAGGATGCCCCGCCTCCAACCCTCCCTCGCCCCCACCCCGCCCCCTTTCCCAGCTACTGTTCCTTTGATGCAGTCATTGGACTGCTCAGAAACCCTTTACATCCCGCTTGGCTCGCATGACCTACCAATCCCCCCACTGTCATCCACCTACCAACACATACAAACGAGCATGTCATTCAGACAATGGTATGATGTGACATGGGCTGGGTCACATACTGATACCAACTGATTTCCCAATCCCAGTTCTCTGATCTAGACTGGAGTGTTCACTCACCCGGTAGTAGACTCCAACATGGCCTGAGAAGAGAGAACAGTCAGTCACAATGACTCACCCCTAAACTACACCCCAAACCACACCCTAAACCACACCCTAAATGCTACACCAAGCACCAGGGTGCTATCACGACTGGGCCAACTCACACATGCTATACATGTAGCTATTATTCTGTTTGCCTTAGCAGCCAACACATTATATCCTGTAGGCCCAGTAATCAATGAGGAGGAACAGAAACAGAACGTCGGGTTTGTTGAATGCCACTGTTCAAGAAGACACCGATAATGCAGTGTAGCCAGTGGCAGTGACCCCTTGCTGCTTTTCAACCATGACTCCCACTTCAGACTGAAGCTTCTGTCCCGGCGCATCGGTAGCTAGGTCGCTCGAGAAACTTTAACGACCATACGTACAACAACTCGACCTGCAGCGACAGTCCGTTCCGCAAAATAATGTGACGGAACTGTTCCGTTCCGTTCCGGTCCGTTCCGCTGCTAACACTACTCTTAATTGTTTGCATGTTCATTTAGCAGACATTATTCCTGTGGATTTTGTCATTTGCATGCATGGGGAAGCTCCAGTCAATGGTAATGAGCTAAAGCTATGCCCCACCGTGCACGTGTAGCGATTAAATCAGTAATATCGCAGCGCTGGGGTTAAAAATTTGTACTCACGAAATTTTAATTTTAAAGTCGAAACCTCGCCCTCCATCTTGCTGTGAAAACAAAGAACGGGAAGTCTTCTCTCTGATTCTGCAAATAAAAAATCTTGTCCCGTTTTCAGGTAGAGGCAGAAAACGCTGTGCTACCGTACCCGCGTGCACGTGTACCAGTAATATCGTAGCGCTGGGGTTAAAAATTTGTGCTTATCGAAACCTCGTCCAAAAAAAAAATTCGCCCGCCCCGGCCTGGGGGCTAGCTTTGCTCCTGGTACTCCCAGGCCCTCTCCCCAGAAATATCGCACTGTAAGCGACAAAAGCTGGGGTGGGAACTTTGGAACGAGGCTCTTCTACCCCAGCCCACCCACACAAGTTGCATGCAATAAAAGTATGATCATGCATGACGTAACGTGGCTACAGCTCACCCTCGTCGATCTTGTGCAGAGCAAAGGAGGTCAGTACCGCCGCACCTGCCAGCAGGGCCGCCACGAGCAAGCCTAGGTTAGCAGCCATTGGCATAATTTGCATTGATTTGAAAATTTTGTCGCTAAATTGAGTGTAATCGTACAAATTTTCGGTGCTTTTACAAGTTTGTGGGTGGAGCTCAACGCATTGGGCATGCGCAGTAAGCTTAGTCCAGTAATCGCGGGAAATGTGTGGGAAAACGCATATGTACCTGAAGCTAAGACCTAAGACAGACTGACTGTGGTAGGAACTGTTGGCTGGCGATGGAAGGATCACCGCTGTGTAATGGAGTGAACAGAACCACCGAGGCTGAAAGGTCTTAAAATCTCCTAAGGATTATTTCATTCATAGATAATATATTATGAAAATGGGGTAAGACCTAGCTACAGCGACAGGCTCACTATACAAGACTAGCTAACTGTACAGTATACTGAAAATAATGGCAGTCTCGTGATTTACCTAATTCTTTATATCATAGATAATATAGCTTCACTATACTATAGCGTCTGTGGTTATATCACGTTGTAGCCTCCAGCCTCATGTCCCAGCCTCATGTCCCAGCCTCATGTTTAACTGGGGGACACAGTGAGCCTAGACTCTGTAAACTGCTCCCAGTTGGGGTCAATTAGTTTGCATCCTGACTAGCTGGTACCACTCTCTCTTCCTCACTCAGACTGGCCAGGAAGCGTCGCTGCAGCAGCGGTGATTGTGAGGTGGATGTGGTGAGGAGCAGTCAGGAAGGAGGCGTAGTGAGGGACTGCCAGGAAAGGGGCGGCGTAAAGGGCAGTCCGGAGGGGGGCATGGTGAGGGACAACAAGGAAAGGGGCGGCGTAAAGGACAGTCCGGAGGGGGGCGTGGTGAGGGACAGCCAGGAAAGGGGCGGCGTAAAGGACAGTCCGGAGGGGGGCGTGGTGAGGGACAACCAGGAAGGGGGCGTGGTGAGGAAGAGAAGAGACTACCTCCAGTGGGAGGACTACTTCATGGCTGTCGCCTTCCTCTCTGCACAGAGAAGCAAGGATCCAAACTCTCAAGTGAGTTAGAGGCACCAAGATACTCTTGATTACTATATCCTATCCTGGTCTCCTTCCATCTCCCCATCCTGCCCTCCCCCACCCCAGGTAGGAGCATGTATTGTAAACCCTGAGCATAAGATTGTTGGCATCGGCTACAATGGTATGCCCAATGGTTGCAGCGATGATGAGTTACCATGGCAACGGGAGGCTGAGAGCAGACTGGACACCAAATATCCTTATGGTATGTGTCATGATGTGGCTGGATGGTAAAGTGGTTGTTGTAATAACTGAGTTAGCATGGTAGACCAGTCCCTCAATGTAGAATATAAAAATGAGCACAGTGTGGTACACTTACAGGAAAAGCCTGATACTCTTCACCTCTTGTAAGCCAATGTCTTAGACAGAAATCTGTTTCTCATACAGCCAGTGTCTGATTGGCTGCCAAGAGAACTGACTACATGTAGCGTGAGCTGTCAATTATTGACCACATTTAGTCCCTGTCTTCATAGGAATGAGTTGGTATTATGATTTTTGCACCAAACGAGAGTGATCAATTCTGAATAAGAATAACATGCACATGTGCTCGCAGATTAACACTTTTGAATCAATTATTGTCCACTAGTATCTATTATCAACTGCCTTCTACTGTAGCATTTGAAGTAGTACTCCCCTCTCCCCCCAGTGTGCCATGCAGAGCTGAACGCAATCCTGAACAAGAACTCTGTTGATGTAAAGGGTTGCACGATGTACGTGGCTCTGTTCCCCTGCAACGAGTGTGCCAAGCTGGTCATCCAGTCGGGCATTGCAGAGGTGGTGTTTGTCAGTGACAAGTACCACAACAAACCGGAGATGGTGGCCTCACGAAGACTGCTCGACATGGCAGGGGTCAGATATCGGTGAGGGGTCAGGGGTCAGATGTTAGTGAGGGGTTGCTGGACATGGTAGGGGTCAGATATTGGTGAGGGGTTGCTTAAGGGATTACTGTCTGAGTGAGGAACTGTTTGGCAGAGTTGGAAGTGATTTATCTAGCCAAATGATATGTGTAGATTGTGGCTCTCCAGAAGCTTTAGAGTAGGTTGGGCTAACGGGGGCGGTCCCAAGACAAGTTGTTGAATGATACGTATTTGTGACGGACTATATTCATGCAGACTGTATCATGAATATCTATTCATCTTCCGATGCACACGTGGCAGGCAGCACGTCCCTCAACAGAAGGTCATCACCATTGACCTCTCCTCCATAGACAAGGCCGTGTATGATGTCAGACCCCCCAGCAACCACTACATTCTCATGGAAGACAACCAGCTCCACGACAGCCAAAACTGATTCCATGACAGCTAAAACTGATTCCATGACAGCTAAGATTGATTCCATAACAGCTAAGATTGATTCCATGACAGCTAAGATTGTTTCTACAACTATTTCCTTGATAGCTAGGATTGATCTATGGTGACTCATGTGTGTTAGAACAGAGAGCAGTTTTAATCATGATCCATCAAATACATTTCCTCAATACTTTACTGTATAATGCCTGGACACCCAAGTTTCCATTTACACATGTATTTATGTCAATGTACAGTTATTACTCTTCCTGTCAGAGCAGTAGCAGGCTAAAGGAGCCTCACCATGGGGTCAACATCCAACTACCATAATTCTCTGATGGGATATATTTATATTCTGTTGAGCTAATTGAAAGATATGAATACAAATTATTGCTAATGACCCTCGTAATTAGTTTGTTTATTCACATGGTTGGCGTTGCAGATGGGAAGCCGCACCCAAGATTGGCATCCAATGAATAGTTGCAGTGACACACCCTTTTTTTATAATGCTAGGCAACAGTCGTATTTGCCATACTGCACTCGAGAGTAAGATAGATACCGAGTAAGATTTACAGAAGCAATATATAGTTCTTAGACAGTGATCACTGTATTGGATAATAAAATATATCTACAAGTGAGGTTGAGACTTGAAAGATATTATCTTATCTGAGTAATCTAATCATGTAAGTCATTCATTGTGCAGGTATTATATCTCATTGTTGTATCATGCTGTCTCTGTGATATACAGCACCAGTGAATTTCAGATCGCATGCCTGCTGTTTGTTTAAAGAGCCTATTCATTTTGTACATGTATGTTGTACTTCGCCCATATATAGGTCACGGCCGGAAGATGACTATTTCATGGCTATGGCCCTTCTCACCAGGGAGAGAAGCAAGGATCCTCGCACGCAGGTATTGACATGGTTGTACAGTTTAGCTCTCTTGCTGCATCCATACTTACCTTGTATGTTTATAAGTAATTAGAAGCTATGCTCGCTTTGCTTGCTCCAATCCTCGCTCCAGCTATCTGCTTGCTTCGATCACAACCCTTGGAGGCATCTATTAGGCTGTAGGTCAGGATCATTAGATGACGTAACAGACTTCTCATATATGATTATATATTATGATATTTGGAGCAAGCCTGAGTGACCCCCCACATAGACATAATATGACACATTTGGAGCAAGCCTGAGTGACCCCCCACATAGACATAATATGACACATTTGGAGCAAGCCTGAGTGACCCCCCACATAGACATAATATGACACATTTGGAGCAAGCCTGAGTGACCCCCCACATAGACATAATATGACACATTCTCAACAGTATAAATGGACGGTGGGCAGATGAATGGACATCAGATTGGCCCTTGTGCCTCCCCTTCTGGGCCTGAGAGCATTTAGGATTTAGCCTTTTGGTAACAAAAAGATCAAAGCAACACATGAATAGTAAGCACTTAGCTTCATGATTGGACCATATAAAAGAGTAAAGCCATTTTATATAATATATTCATGTATATTTCATAGGCATAAATTTTGTAAACTTTCTAGGAGCCAAAAATAACTGCCAACGATTTTAGCCCAGCCTAATCAAATGATTGCCAGTCCACATGAAATCATTCTCTAAGAAAGCTCAAAAAGCAAGATTACTATGTTTCATAAACCAATCCTTTATAGGTGGGAGCTTGCATTGTGAATGAGCACGGGCAGGTTGTCTCCACTGGGTACAATGGAATGCCCATTGGCTGTCGTGATGATGACTTTGCCTGGGGAAAGAACAAGGCTAACCTTCAAATCGTCTTACGGTAGGCTAGCTGACACTAGATCATAAATCAATAGTTACATCATGCTGCCTTGTTTTACCCTGCAGTGTGTCATGCCGAAATGAATGCCATAGTCAACAGGACCTCAACTGGCTACAACCTGAAGGGATGCACTTTATACACATCATACTCACCCTGTGTTGAGTGTGCAAAGCTGATAGTCCAATCTGAGATAAAGGAAGTTGTCTATGGTAGAGTGTATGAAACAGATGCTGAAATAACAAAACAACTAATGGAACGTGCCAAAGTTAAGTACAGGTACATCCATAATCATAGAATCGAAACCACAGTCTATATCCTCAGTAGCTGCTACTGAATTACATTTCATAACATGCACACTCAGATACTTATGGAATATTTGGTTGTGGCTATAATTGACTGCATGCATATATGCTTTGAATGTGTGTAGGGAATATAAAAGAGCTCAGACTGTTATTAATATTGACCTCAAGATTGGGCAGGCAAGGTGTTCTGATCGAGAATCTACAAGTTTGCAACACACTGATGTAAGTTAGCAAGATACTGATGTAAGTCCGCAACACACTGATGTAAGTCCGCAACACACTGATGAAAGTGAGCCGGAGGAAAAATGTAAACATAAAGGTACACAGACTGATCAGAAGCGACAGGTGGACCTACTGTGGCCAGACTACCACATGGCAATGGCACTCCTCGCAAGTCTATTTTGTGATGATGGGCTAGTGAAGACGAGAAGTGAGAGTGAGGTAAGTGCACTGCACTATGGCAGTGTCATACTCTCTTACACTACAATGTTCATATATATATATACTGTAAAAAGTGAATCATAAATTTAACAGGAATATGGTTACTTCAGTTGCATATTTAATGGCACCATATTCCCAAGAGATCCCAATGACTATAATGATGAAGACAGTCTCTGCTCACAATTATAGCTGACGAGTATATTTTAATGGTGTTTGGGCTATGGTTAGGCTATAGCATTTTAGGAATGAAAATAGTAACTGTTGACAAGTGCATATAGACTGGTGTATGATTCAAAACACCAGTAATTCTTGAGGGACTAATTGCATGTGTATTTAGTCATTGGAACTAAGACCAGTGTAATTTCAAAATAATCATATCTCTTGGGAGTATGTAGGACTAAAGTACCATTTGAAAACAAGTACATAAATTGTCTCTTAGATGCAACTGAGTAACCACTTTCCTGTTAAATTTATGATTCACTTTTTACTTGTCTTATATAAGGGAGGAGCTTGCTTCGTGAAGGGAGGAGCTTGCATCGTGAATGAAGAGCGAAGGACTGTTGGAATTGGGTCCAGTAGCCTGCCCAGGCCGGCTAGGGAGTGTGGGGAAGACTTTTGGTCATGTTTCCAGGGAGAAGATGAGGACAGGAGACGAGATCCTGGTTAGTCTGGTATACTGTCACTGTACACTGTACAAAGGTTATTGCCTATGGAATGAACTCCGCCCTCCATCCCATGCAGTCTGTCATGCTGAGATGAATGCCATAGTGAACAGGATGATGCCCAGCCTGAGGGGCTGTACCATGTACACCACTGTCTTCCCTTGCAACAAGTGTGCAACACTGATAGTACAGTCTGGAATAAATAAACTAGTGTACATGTATGCAAAAGAGGTAACGAATGATGAGGACAAAATCAGCAGAAAAATCCTAGACCATGCTGAAGTCTGCTACAAGTAAGCCTAGAGGGCTAACTAATATTGTGGTTATGAAGCTTACTTTTTGGTACACTGTATTCTACTAATGCAGGAAATATGATGCCTGGGCTGACGAAGATAAGAAAACAAAGATTGTGATTGACCTAACAAAGGCAGCTGAGGAGGATGCTGCCCGCATGGAATACTCTCCAGGAGTCGGTTGACTTGCACAATTCACTAGCCAAATCTGAGAATTCTATTGGAAGTTTTGTATTACATCAGGTTTGTTGTTTTGTATTACATCTGGTTTGTTGTTTTGTATTACATCTGGTTTGTTGTTTTGTATTACATCTGGTTTGTTGTATTACATCTGGTTTGTTGTATTACATCTGGTTTGTTGTTTTTATCTAGTCCACTTAGCTATGTATAGCTGCTTTGTTTTTGCCTCATCCACTTAATTTTGCATTGCATTATCTTCACTTTTGCCTTTTTATTTTTTGCCTTTGCTATCTGGTGTGATTAGATCTGTAGACTTAGACTATGTATATGTCGAAATCTTCCCCACTGTTGTTTAACCGCGACCGGGTACCGAGCGATTGTGTCTCGTGCTCATATTGGCACGAGATATAAATTTATTGTGGAGCCTTCATGGAGAGTCGGGCAGGTTATTAAAATAGTATAATATAGGTAATAGCATGCTTTTCTGTGGTATTTAGGCATGATTGATGCACTCAGGAAGGAGGTGGAATAGCATGAGGCGAAGCGGAGTGCTACTTCGATCCCTTCCTATTTAAAGCGCATTACGAGTGCCTATTAAACTACATCCTCTCAGCTTAGACGTATCTGTGGTACACTATCCGTGGTAGTACAGAAATAACACCACCGGTTTATTTTATACGGTAAACTGCGTGGGCACATAAATGTGCTCATCCAAAATAATGTCAATGCCAAATAGTATTACAGTCACATTGAGCTTTATGGATGTTAAAACTCGGCTGGGAAAGAGTTATTCTTCAAACTTCTGAGCCAGCTATTGCTCAAGACTTAAGTTAGGACACTTGTCAGTATTTTATGCACACTATAATTCTAAACGCTTCCCTTAATTATGCTTGTATGCACGGACATATTTAAGTACCTCTGCAGTCATTCTCACTCCCGTCAGGTACTGTGACTGATATCAGTGATACGTACAACCAGAATGATAGCAGGGTAAGCTAATTTGACATACCCTGTCAGTAGTATAGTAAATATCCTCAGATTAACTTGAACTTAAAGCTGTGTGTTGCCTAGTAACACTGTCTTATCTCAATGCTAAATTTGTGTAGTAAATTTTTCATGCCTTGCCTAGCTGTATATGCTCATAATAATTAAGGCTCATGCAGTCCATTGAATCCAGTTGAAACTCACACTGTAGGGAGACCCATAGGTTAGCTATTCCGTACTGAAATATTTGTGTTGGATTGGAGAAGCTTTTTCTTACCCTTTACATTAGAGGGTTGCTTGGTAGGAAATTAATTTACTCATGCTGTGGAAAGCCTATCTATGTCCCACCTTGTATTGTCTTGGGATCAGACCTCGAGCCTAGGTCTGGGTCACAAGACTGGTCCTACCTCTCCCACTGGGTTGATAGCTGAATTAAATTCTGTGTTGTTAATTCAGCTATCAAAGCAGTGACTATGTCTGGAGCACTGTGTAGAGTGCTCAATAGTCTGTTGTAGTTATGCAGTGTGGTGTATCTCATATCTTAGCAACCAAGGAGAAGACGAAACTTCCAGAAAGAGAAAAATTGATTTGTGAGTTTACTTACTGTACACGTTAACATTCCTATAATACCTACGTAATACTTTCATGTGCATAGGATCACTACTACTCCAAATTTGGGTTTTAAGAAGCAAAGGCATAGTTGTACAGGGAAAGACTCGCCCCAATGGAGCAGTAAGTGCGTGTGTAGCCTTGATCCCAGGCCTCCATTAGTGGCTATCCTCGCTGAGGGGTTGAGGCTAGTATGGTAACAAATTATTCACTCTGATGAGGAGTGGTGTTAATATGATATTATATTTTATGATTCTTGTGAAAAGTAGCAGTCCATATGCCATAGCCCCTTGAAAAGTATTGCAGGAGGTGTGGCCTGCTGGGTATGAGGCTATAGATTGACAGCAGGTAATAGACACTACCCATTCACGGTTACTGATTATGCTTGGAGTCCATATAGAAAACTGCCAATCATTACTATCATGTGATGTATGCATGTCTGCAGCTGTAACCACATACTTGGGCCTTCAACGTCAAGATTGTATTTTGCAACATTGCGAGTTAAAATCTGGGTGTGGAAGGCCTGGACACAACCTTATGCCCAGCTGTAGGACATAGCTATGGTCAGTCACGAGAACCCCACCTCTTATAGCCGACCAGCAGTGGGATGACTACTGCATGGCTGTGGCACTTCTCTCCCAGGAGAGAAGCAAGGATGGCTATAAACAGGTAAGCATGGAGAATGTTGGAGGAAGTATTTACCATACAGTATTCAGGGGATATTACAAAGCTTTTGATCTTGCTTAGCAGTGCCATAGTCTATTATTACACTTGTCTCTATTCTATTTAAAGGTAGGAGCCTGCATCGTGAACGGTGATCGGCAGATTATTGCCATTGGGTATAATGGACTGCCCAACGATGATGACTTTCCCTGGGAAGAATCAGGCCGACACAATCCAGTACCGCATGCAGAAAGACGCTACTATAGTAAGTTCACATCACTATAGGTGCAATAGGTCAGTCTGCATCAACTGTGACAGCCACTGCTCCACCATTGCAGTGTGTCACGCTGAGCTGAATGCCATAGTGAACAGGACTGACCACAGCCTGAAGGGATGCACCATGTACACTACACTGTCCCCCTGCTTCCAGTGTGCGAAACTGATAATTCGGTCTGGAATAAAGGAGGTCGTGTATGCAGAGGAGTACAGAGAAACTGCTGCAACAGAGAAACTAATGGAATATTCTAAGTTCCACTGTTACAGGTACCTATTAATTTTTATAGGTATGTATAATCAAATACCTAATTATATAATTGCATGTTGCCAAGATAGGGATGTGCAGTACTTGTTTTCTAATAACACAGTAGTCATGAAGTGATGTGTAGCTATTCTATAATCTTTGACTTTAACCTACCTAGCTATCTATTACCCACACAATTTCACCCACACTCTCTTTAATAATCATGAGGCCATTGATCGTACATATTTTTTCCTTTTCTTTGGCTGGATAAAGGAAGTATGAACCAAGTGCGAAGGAGAAACAAGTTATGATCGACCTCAAGCATGGAACAGCTGGAATATCACTGGTCGCTACCGGTGACCCTGACCCCAGCTCATCACCTGACTGTAGTGCTGCCACCCCGAAACAAAAGCATGGAGCAGTAAACAGAGTAGTAGATCTGAAGTGGGAGGACTACCATATGGCTGTGGCCTTTCTTTCCAGTTTACATTTTCGTTCAGAGAGCCAGCTACCAGACCCTCTTGGACAGGTTTGTAAGACTATTGGTGCCTTTTGACCACGTATGTACAAAGGCTCTCTTTAGGCCGCAGGAGCATGTATTGTGAATGAAGAGGGAAAGATCGTTGGTACTGGGTCCAGCAGCCTGCCCAATCTCCGTGGGGAGGACCCCTGGACCATGGCTGGAGAATTGGAGATTACAGACTCTTATAGTAGGTAGGCCTGCGTACATTATGTTGAGCATAAACATAATGAATTATGCTGGCATAATAGCTATACCAATATCATATTTTTAAAGTGAAATGGATGTAACAATAATTACATTCATGCACCACCAGTATACAATGTTCACAAATTACATGTAATGAGGGTTGTTATTATAACTTGTTATTTTTGTTAACTACATCTAATTGTGGTCATTCTATGCTTCCTGTATGCCAATTACGTAAAATGTAATTGACTTGTGACATGACACAAGCTTCTCACTTGAGTCACTTCAATCTTGACAATTAAGAAGCACAGTGGCTGACCTTTTGAGCACAATGGGCTATATCTTTGAGCAAAACGGAATAGGCCATAAAAATGTACACAGGCCTAATAGTAGGTATTGTATAATTATATAGTTAGTGATTGGCAATGCATCCTAGACTGTAAGCATCTACAACACAGCACTCACCAAAGTAGACTATTATAACGAAGTCTGACATTGGTCATACCTAGAGAAAAGGGGGAGGGGTTCACTGTATGCCAATACATGCAGTAAGTGCCCTGAACTCTGCACTCTTTGCAATTATTATTCTGTGCAGTCTGCCATGCAGTGATGAACGCCATACTGAACAGCACCTCCTCCAACCTCAAGGGCTGCACTCTATATACAACCGTCTTCCCGTGCACTGAGTGTGCAAAGCTGGTAATACAGTCTGGGGTAGGGAAAGTGGTGTTTGCAAAACCAAGGCCGCTGGATGGTCAGGAAGTTCCCATGAAGATTCTTGACCGTGGCAGAGTCTGCTACAAGTATGTGGTCATTCAGGGAGGGGACTAAAGCCTGTAGCTTTAGAGGGTGTTGTTTGTACCATTTCAATTCATGCAGGAAGTACAATGCGTGGGCGTCAGATCGGAAGAAAACGAAGGTCATGATTGAGCTAGCAAAGGCAGTGATGAAGGATGCTACGGCTGTCCACATGGAATACTCTCCATAGACAGTTCTCTAGTTATTGGAGTGCCATGACCTGCATTGCTTGAATGAAGAAAGGCATAAAAAGCTGCTTTGTGAGCTGTATACTAAATTAAAGGATAGACTGATACAATAACAATGTTACTGTATCTATGCTTACTAATTGAGCTAACGAAAATTTTTAGAAAATCGCGTAAATTGAAGTCAGTGCAATCACTATCCTAGTTGTCCACTACACAGCTACTGATTAGTCATCTACTTCGACTCTTATTCTGACCATAGACTGTAGTACTTGCTTGGAGTCTGGAGACAGGGGGTTTCCCCTCAAGTCCACGCTTTCCAGGCTCTGCATGGGGTCAAAGTCCACTGCCTGTACGGCTGTAATCTGATTGGAGCTTAGATCCACCTCCTTGAGAGCCGGTAGCTGCCGCAGTACGTCCGGCAAAGCCTGGAACTGGTTATGGGAGAGGTTGAGGGAGGCTAGCTGAGCAAGGGCACAGAGGTCGTCCGGAAGAGCAGAGAGGTTATTGTGGGAGAGGTCCAGAGCTGAAGATAAGGGAATGGAGAACAGTCTTAATGATTTCGCAACATGCATGTCCCTATATCACAGGGTATGAAATGGCAACTATCGGCCCAAGAATGGCTGGTTCTTGCATCAAAAACGTCTTGCACACACCTGCTCACTGATAAACACTTTTGTATGTCCTAGGGCCCGAAATTCCTGTCTTGAACTGGGAGGTGGTAGTGGAGATACATGTACATGTTTGTGGAGCTATTAATCAAGTGCGAACCTATGCAGAGTAATAGTAGATCACTACAGGTATCTAAATAAAACAGCTTAAATAACTATCTTAAAGTTAACCGCCAATTAAGTTAAACCAACGAGCAAATAGCCAATAGGTTGAGGAACGCTTGGTAAAAGACTAAATTGTAAAAGCTGCGTTCCTGCCTGTACTAGAGCTATTTTAATGGGGTTGAAACTTAGACCGTATACTTAGGGTATTAATGCAGGTGCCGCAGTTGGCAGGCCCCATTCCCATGGAGGGCCGGGACTCAGTGCTATGTCCGGGGGGTGGGGCCAATGCCCTAGGGCCCAGAATTCCTGTCTGGAACAATTTGGTGGTAGTGGAATTACATCTAAAAATCAAGCGTGAACCTACACAGAGTAATAGTAGATCACTACGGGTATCTAAATAAAACAGCTTAAATAACTATCTTAAAGTTAACCGCCAATTAAGTTAAACCAACGAGCAAATAGCCAATAGGTTGAGGAACGCTTGGTAAAAGACTAAATTGTAAAAGCTGCGTTCCTGCCTGTACTAGAGCTATTTTAATGGGGTTGAAACTTAGACCGTATACTTAGGGTATTAATGCAGGTGCCGCAGTTGGCAGGCCCCATTCCCATGGGTCGAAGGGGAGGGCCTGGACTCAGTGCTATGTCCGGGGGGTGGGGCCAATGCCCTAGGGCCCAGAATTCCTGTCTTGAACAATTTGGTGGT
The DNA here is from genome assembly GCA_963921505.1 of Phakellia ventilabrum. Classification (NCBI taxonomy): domain Eukaryota; kingdom Metazoa; phylum Porifera; class Demospongiae; order Axinellida; family Axinellidae; genus Phakellia; species Phakellia ventilabrum. Next base: position 102,010 of record OY997393.1, read on the forward strand.
AGTGGAATTACATCTAAAAATCAAGCGTGAACCTACACAGAGTAATAGTAGATCACTACGGGTATCTAAATAAAACAGCTTAAATAGCTATCTTAAAGTTAACCGCCAATTAAGTTAAACTAACGAGAAAATAGCCAATAGGTTGGGGAATGCTTGGTAAAAGACTAAATTGTAAAAACTGCGTTCCTGCCTGTACTAGAGCTATTTTAATGGGGTTGAAACTTAGACCGTATACTTAGGGTATTAATGCAGGTGCCGCAGTTGGCAGGCCCCATTCCCATGGGTCGAAGGGGAGGGCCTGGACTCAGTGCTATGTCCGGGGGGTGGGGCCAATGCCCTAGGGCCCAGAATTCCTGTCTTGAACAATTTGGTGGTAGTGGAATTACATCTAAAAATCAAGCGTGAACCTACACAGAGTAATAGTAGATCACTACGGGTATCTAAATAAAACAGCTTAAATAGCTATCTTAAAGTTAACCGCCAATTAAGTTAAACTAACGAGAAAATAGCCAATAGGTTGGGGAATGCTTGGTAAAAGACTAAATTGTAAAAACTGCGTTCCTGCCTGTACTAGAGCTATTTTAATGGGGTTGAAACTTAGACCGTATACATAGGGTATTAATGCAGGTGCCGCAGTTGGCAGGCCCCATTCCCATGGGTCGAAGGGGCGGGCCGGGACTCAGTGCTATGTCCGGGGGGTGGGGCCAATGCCCTAGGGCCCAGAATTCCTGTCTTGAACAATTTGGTGGTAGTGGAATTACATCTAAAAATCAAGCGTGAACCTACACAGAGTAATAGTAGATCACTACAGGTATCTAAATAAAACAGCTTAAATAACTATCTTAAAGTTAACCGCCAATTAAGTTAAACTAAGGAGAAAATAGCCAATAGGTTGGGGAATGCTTGGTAAAAGACTAAATTGTAAAAACTGCGTTCCTGCCTGTACTAGAGCTATTTTAATGGGGTTGAAACTTAGACCGTATACATAGGGTATTAATGCAGGTGCCGCAGTTGGCAGGCCCCATTCCCATGGGTCGAAGGGGAGGGCCGGGACTCAGTGCTATGTCCGGGGGGTGGGGCCAATGCCCTAGGGCCCAGAATTCCTGTCTTGAACAATTTGGTGGTAGTGGAATTACATCTAAAAATCAAGCGTGAACCTACACAGAGTAATAGTAGATCACTACAGGTATCTAAATAAAACAGCTTAAATAACTATCTTAAAGTTAACCGCCAATTAAGTTAAACTAACGAGAAAATAGCCAATAGGTTGGGGAACGCTTGGTAAAAGACTAAATTGTAAAAACTGCGTTCCTGCCTGTACTAGAGCTATTTTAATGGGGTTGAAACTTAGACTGTATACATAGGGTATTAATGCAGGTGCCGCAGTGGGCAGGCCCCATTCCCATGGGTCGGAGGGGAGGGCCGGGACCCAGAGCTATGTCCGGGGGGTGGGGCCAATGCCCTGATTACTTCCTAGGGCCCGGAATTCCTGTCGTGAACTGGCAGGTGGTAGTGGAGCTATGTTAATCAAGTGTGAACCAACCGCCTCATTACAGATGGCCACACTACCTGTAGCACAGCATTTCCTAAGCACCTGTCTGTGAAGAATATATATCCTCACGGCTTGGTGGCACTTACAGTAATTTGTAAAAAGACCTCTTATCCTTCCACTGGTGCTTTAGATTAGGGTGGCGATGTAATGAGAACGTGACCACCCATGCCACCCATATTCGCTCATCCAGCCGCCCACTCACCTGTGATAGTGGAAAATTTCATTCCCATTTTAGCTGGTACTCTGGAGAGGGCATTGTGGGCGAGGCTAACTATCCGAAGCTCCACCCCCTTCATTAGGAAGAACACTGCATCGGGGAACTTCCTCAGGTCACAGCCGTCCAATAGCAGCTCACCAGAGGCCTTGGCTGCCTCACAACGCTGGACAACACGAGCTGACTCCTCTGCCATCACTGGTATTCTCTATAGCTGCCAAATCTCTTTGACCCAGCGCCCATCCGCAGCAGCCCCACCTTCAACCACACCCCTGTATTTCTATTTTAACGTAATTTTCAATTTTTTCCAATCAAGAAAAATATTACGGTGGTACCCCATTTGCAAAATTGGACATGGATGCGAGCGGTTGTCTTTAGGTTTCTGTAGCCTCTGTTTCTTAATTCGTCGGAATGTCGGGGTCACAAGAAGCAGTAGCTCCTCTAGAAGTAGATGTGGGCCAAGCGGCGGGGGAACACGTCGCCCTAGCCATGGATGAAAGCCCGCCCGTTCACTCACTACTGATCTGCCCGGCGCAGTGGAGCGCTCTCCTGGAGTCAACACCTGTGTCGCTGGTTAGAAGATACGAAAAGGGCGAGGCAGAAGCGGAGAGAGGCGACGAGGAAAGCCTCACGCCACAGAACCAGAAGGAGCTCTCACCGGAAAGGTTGGTGCACTGTTGGGGGCACCGCCCACTCTAAGTACAGACGAGGGAGCGGGAGTGGGTTAGCTTTTAACAGAACTGTAGGATATGGTTTCAAGTTCAGACCATACTGGGTGTTTTTTGTAAATTGAGATAAGCAATGTGATCTAAAGTTACATGTACAAATATAAATCCAATTGGACGTCCGAAACTTTGTTACAAATATGTACTTGTGGCCCAGTCATGCAGCAGTCATATGCTCTCCTTCCATTGGCTTGCCCAGTTAGACCATTGACTGTGCAGTCATTGACACCACAATACAACTACATCCATTTGTGTTCTGAATATGAACGATGTTGGATCTACTTATACCCAATTTGCTGACACTGCCCTGTGGTATCATCACACAACCCTCTACCTACCGTAGCTGGTCAGTGTGATGGTGACTGTAGGTAGTACATGTGATCACTTCTAGCCTGTTCTATCAATTGCTCCACATAGCCAGCGTATGTTTGTGTGTAGTTGTAGAGTGTGTTTAGTCTTCCAGTGATGGAGGGAATGTGCTTTACCAGTGCAGTTGGTTACCCGCCACATGTACTCCTCTGGCTCCCACCCCATTCCAGCCCAGTGCCATCACTCTGGGCGGCAACCATGAGGCATGCGTAGGACCACTGATAACTGCTTCCTGAGGATGTGTATGGGCTTACTTCTCAGGTTAGAGTTGTGCTGGCGTAGCGTGTGGTGTTCACATGGAGGATGTAGTCCAGGGGTTCGACAGAGGTCAAAGGCACAAGTTGTACATGAGTGCACTGCTATTGCTTCAGTCTAGACACCTTGGATACACCATGCTGTTAGCCTCGTTCCCAGTGTGACCATGGACGACTTTACTTGTTCGCTCTAGCTCTTAGCTTGGCTTCCAGTATGTGTGCCGTGGCAATGATGGAGGTATCCCAGTGACTGATGGCTTTGTCTGCCAGTGGCAATGATGGAGGTATCCCAGTGACTGATGACTTTGTCTGCCAGTTTTGCAGCACTTGCAGTGTACTCTCATTAGCTGCTGCTGTGTTGCAGGTGGACATTGCGTAGCCTCGTCCCCAGGCTCCCCTCCCACGCGCGGAAAATGCCTTACTTTTGTACTTTACTTAGGTTGTTACAGATTTGCTTTGAGTGATTACTTGCCTGGTTTATCACACGTGTGTGGGCAAATTCATGGGATGTTTGGACAACCGCCTTTCATAGGCATTTAACTGTTCTTTTGAACTATTAGGACATTCACGGGTTGTGAGAGGAGGTTAGAGTTTAATGAATGCTCTTACTGGAGTGTGCCAGGGGGGGGGGGGGGTTGCCTTCCTCCAGAGGATTGTACTGTGCTCCACTCATCCTTCTGCTTGCCTCTGTTCTTCCCTAACCTCGCACCCCTGGCTCTCGTACGCATTGCACTGCTGCAGAGCCTGGTACATATTTATCATGTGATTTAGCTTCTTAATTATGCGTGGACAGGATCGATTGAAAGATGGCTGCACTTTTCTACCTTCATCTGGAGACATTGTTTCAGCTCAGTCTGTAGTGCGAACATGCTCTGAAGAGTAGTTAGAAGAAGTGTAGATTGACTGCCTTGCTTCATGTACAACTGTCCTCACAAATAACTCACCCTTCTGCCACACTTGTACATGCTGTGCACATGGAAAATGGACTGGGCCTGCATGTAGCCATACACCAGGGCCTTGGGATGATGCTAGTTCCACCCTACTATCCACCCCACTCATGGTGGAGACTATCTCAACTGATGAAAGATTGAAAGTTCACTAACTGTTATTGTAGTCCAGGGAGGTAAGTGGATTCATGGCTGTCTCTCCCCCCCTACACACACACCTCAGTAGTAAACATTATCTGACACGGAGCCAGGGTGACTTGTGGGGAGGGGGGGGGGCTGCTGTGGTGATGGTAGGGGGGGAGGGGGGGGGGGCTGCTGTGGTGATGGTAGGGGAGGGGGGGCTGCTGTGGTGATGGTAGGGGAGGGGGGGCTGCTGTGGTGATGGTAGGGGGGGAGGGGGGGCTGCTGTGGTGATGGTAGGGTGGGAGGGGGGGCTGCTGTGGTGATGGTAGGGGAGGGGGGGCTGCTGTGGTGATGGTAGGGGGGAGGGGGGCTGCTGTGGTGGTGGGAGGGGGGGCTGCTGTGGTGATGGTAGGGGAGGGGGGGCTGCTGTGGTGATGGTAGGGAGGGGAGGGGCTGCTGTGGTGATGGTAGGGGGGAGGGGGGGCTGCTGTGGTGATGGTAGGGGGGGAGGGGGGGCTGCTGTGGTGATGGTACGGGGGGAGGGGGGGGGGCTGCTGTGGTGATGGTAGGTCTTTGGTTGTGTCCCATTCCATTTCCATTTCCAGTGAAGTGTAACCTGTTGCCTAATCCCCACAGTATTAATCCCATCTCCACTATCCATTGCTTCATCTTGCCTGCTCATTAACCCCATCAACCTCCACCTTAAATGTGAGCCAACAATACTTTGTTAATGGATTTGTGGCCCAATTCATTAGCAACAATGTTCTTATACCTGTGGTTGGTTTTATTAACAATTTTGGAATGTTTTGTAGTGACTTGGATGTGTGTTAGCAAACTATCCCTTGATATCACACTGCCTGTTGCCATGGCATGCACATGCCCTGAGCACACAGGCATGGCCTCTCATGTGGTTGCTATTCAGCATGCAATAGCAGTCTCCCAGTTACTTCCAGCATGTGCATTGGGTGACATCATGGCCAGGTTTAAAGTGGGGAGACGTGGGTCACTGGTTGTTTATGCACACATGTGCATCTTTTGCTGGCGAAGAGCACCAAATGCTGTGTAAATAACCGTCCATCCAAACTCAAATTCTCACTTGCTATTGTAGAAACATACCCATTAAAGAGGTTTGTCTTTGTCGGCATGAGCACTTCAACGTTTCCTCCGGCCCCCACTCTCCTCACCTGTAGTGCTAGTAGAGGGTGAGTGAGTGAGCACACCATCGCTATGGCTGTTTTCCATGTCAGTCTCTTGTCCACACAATGCTGTGGTCTGGCCTCCACTGCTGTTGGGAGAGGGTCTCGTAGCTGTTAGCTTGGCAAGCTTGCTGGCCTGTGGCCACGGCCATATTTGGACAATAGTCTGTCGTCTGAACGTTGCCTTCTTAGAACATTAGTACCTAAAGTTTACTGGTCACTTGAGAGTTTGCCAAGTATTACTGGAGTTGATGCATCATGCTTATGTTTACTGGGAGTCTCCTGGGCTGTAGTGACATTATGGCTACCAGTACTGAAAGTGTGTGTGGCTATCATTGACATCTGCTGTCGCAGTACAATGCACATCAGTTACATCAGTGTAGCTACATGTAGGTGTAGATAGCCTCGGTCCCACTCCAGCTTGTACCTCGCTGCCATGGACAAAATCCTCGGGTTTTTTCTCCACAGCTATGAGTGGGGCAGGAAGGACTCTGAGGTAAGCTAGCTTGTACAGCCACCCCCATCAGTGAGCCCTCCACCCACTGGCAGTAGTAGGTGTATCTGCAGAGCCTTCCGCAAATCTGAGAGTGAAATCTGAGAAGCATGTGCAACCCACATGCAGCAGCCATACAGGGCACAGTCTGTAGTACACTGCTGACTGAGCAAACTCTTACAGTAGTAGGGCTGCTACAGAGAGAGAGATGGTGAGGTATAGCACTCCTGCCAGGACAGTTGGGGTGGACAGCTGCATAACACAGTTACTTTCAGTTTCACATTCTGTTCAGACTCCACTGAAGGCTCAATGTGTCGTGTGACCTCACCGGGTATCAGCATGGTCTTATTTTGGACAGGGTGGCCTGAGAATGGTGTTACATTGTAGCTACCCTCCCACCATAGCCTGTGGGTGCTAGCATAACATTCCCTGTGGTATATACGTGTACAGATGGTTTGTAGCTGCATATTGATGGAGTTCAAGTCATGGCACGTCACCTTCCACACACACACACACACACACACACGCAAAGCAGACAGTCGGTGGATTCAGTTGGGGAGAGAAGCCTGAAGCCAGAGTGTGGGGAGCCTATGGTGAGTTCGGAGGTGGGCTGGAGGGGACGGGGGGCAGTGGTACCCAACATGTACCTGTAGGCCAAGACATAATGCCAGTCACCTGCTGTGAGGATAAGCCAAATAGTGCATGCACTGATAACCAGCAGTCTGATTGGTCAGATAATACCAAACTCTATCTACATTTTGGTATTTTGGTTCTTTTGCCTACTGCCGAGGGGATAGGCAAACAGTCTGAGCCTTTCTGCCGTGCACGGTGATACTAAGGCTTCACTGTGGTATGCAAACGATAATTGCAGAATGGTCATCAACATGCCTGCCAACCCTCTGATTGAGGCACGTGTCTACAGTATGCCGGGCTACTCACATGTGCACACATGAGATACTGTACATGATATCTCTATCTGAACAAAGTTCAGTGAGTACTCCAGTTCAGAGAATGGAATTTGCTGTAAGTGCAAGTTCTTTGTAGTTCATCAGAAAAATGATTTTTAAATGGGTTACCCAAGAAAATAGCTGGATGTGAGTGGGTGTACTCACTACCTAGAGTCCACTGGACATATTACATCATGATGATGTCACCAAGACGTCCACTTTTACATAGCTGGTAAACATGTTGGTAACATCTTGGCCAGGTTATAGCAGGGAGATTGGTTCACTTATTGACTATTCATCATATCTCCTCCACACACGTTACATCCTCAAACTCTGACACCCTCACACATCACACCGTCACAGGAGGTATCAGCTACCCATCTCCGGCCTCAGCGCGTACTAGTGGAGATATCCCCCGCACAGGAAGATCCCACCCCCTTGGGACCAGGCTCCGCCCCCAGCTTACCCCCAGAGCCCTCAGAGCTAAGGATCCCGATGGAAGACCTACCCGGGGGGAGTGTCCCCGAAAACACGCCCCAAAGAACTGGGGGGAGTGTCCTTGAGGACACGCCCCATAGAGGGCGGCTGCCACATCAGAGCCATTCTCGCAACGTATCAGAGACGCCCTCCCTGCCTCCCTTCTACTCCTCCAGCACCTCATCTGCCTACCACTCTCGGAACAGCTCCCTGGGCTCACAGCTCAGCTCCTGTTGCTTCGAGTCTGATAGCATGCTGAGTCAGCTGACGGATATAGATTCACTGCTCGCCGTACATACCGGCGATCACAAGCAGCCAATCAGATTAGGGGACTCCTCCCTCACTAGCTATAGCAGCAACCTCAGCCTGCAGTGTCACATGACCCACAGCCAGTGTCACATGACTCACCATCCCATAGGGCTCCGAGACCCGGGGGTGAGGGGATTTCCCAGCCTTGAGGAGACGTTACGAAACCATCCCAACGGGGAGGGCGGGGGAAAGAAGAGAAAGCATGCTCAGAAGAGTTCAGAGTGGATCAAACGGGCACTGGAACAGGACCGGGACTCAGAGGTACAGGATCGGGACTCGTTGGTGCAGGTGAAGGTCAGCTCCAAGCAGAAGCATGTCGTGCACTTCAACGTGAGGGCTGGTGATGTCATCGTCTGGGAATTTGCTACCAAGAAGAGAGACATCGGATTCGGTGAGTGTCCCTGGGGCCTGGGGGCATGAATGTAAGTGTATTGGTACATGTGTATGCATGTTAGAGTGAAGTGACAGTTTTTCAATCTCAGCTGTTCAAATCATCCTCCGCCTCACTGGACCAACCAGGGTGTAGTATGTGAGGCAGTTCTCTCTTCAACTGTACCATTGTGTTTACCCTTCTCAGGTGTTCAGTTTGAGGCGACAGAGGTGGCCACTGAAGAGGCACCACTGACCAACTGCCATGAGGTGAGGGAGGGAGGGAGAGAGGTAGGGAAGGAGAGAGGGAGGGAGGGAAGGAGAGAGGTAGGGAGGGAGGGAGGGAGAGAGATAGGGAAGGAGAGATGGAGGCTGGTGAGGAGGAAGGAGCCTGGCCATTCATACGCGTACTTTAGTCTTTTTTTTAATATGCTAGGAGTGCATTAATTAGAGTCATCCACTTCCTCTCAGTCCATTGAGAAGAAGATGACGGCCATCTTGCCACCATTCCGTGTGAGTGCCCACGCCCACCCCGCCATTGGTTCCCACACGGCCGTACACGATGGTGTCTACGAGATCACATGGGATAATACCTACTCGAGGTGAGCCTGAGAGTCACATGACTAGGGCTGTGATGTCACATGACAAGCTATAAAGTTGCCTAGTGTAGTGAATCTCACCTGCTGTCCAACTCCAATTCCAGCCAATGGCACTATTGTAGGTTGCTAATGAGTAGCCTCGTCCCTAGCTCCCCTCACACGTGGGAGGGGAGCCTGGGGACGAGGCTAGCTAACGAGCAGTATTGCAAACCCAGGCCACAAAATTTGTTTTCGTAATCCTGCTGTGTATGATGTCTCCAGTGATATCAGTAAGGCAATGCATGTTGGTCCTGTTGCATGCAGCTCTGATAATGGAGGCACCGAAACACGCACTAGAGTCACCAGACTTTTTATCAATGCCTCCTTGAGAAATAGAAGGCTATCTGGACGGCACGACTGTCTGGCAGCAGAACGGCAACCGTCAAGTAGTTATAGACTGGAAGGGTTTAGAGTGCGAGCCACCTATAAAAGCAGTATGAGCTTGACCAATGACATCAGCCTCTTGCATCATGTCAGTGTGTTACTGCCACTCAAATGGCATCCAACTGCTCCACGCACTATAAAGTACACAGTCCATATTCAGATCTTCTCTATAGCTGCCTTGATAATGTTGGTTCACTTCCATGAAGGGCTTGAGTGCAAGGTGCAGTGTGACTCCCCTCCTCCCTCTCCCGCAGGTTCTTTGCTAAGGAACTCTACTACAGAATAAGAACACAACCCTCGGAACCAAACGACAACTACCTACAGCAGTAGCCCCACCCCATAGCCCCACCCCTAGCCCACTTCCAACTAATGAATGCTCAGTCTGTGTGTGTGTTGTGTCTCGCCGTCCCTTCATGTCTTGTGTCAGCCATGTCTCTGTCGCCATCCGCCCTCTGCCACTACACTGCAATCATTGTCCTGTGGCTTTTAATGCTCCCAGTGGAATTATGATTTCAACAAATTATTGAAGTTTTCACCCACTAGAAATCATTTCTCAGTGATTCAGTAGAGCTATATACATATGTAGTAAGGGCCATCTCAACTTTTAGGTAGCTACTGAATGATTCAGTAGCCATCAGCCTGTCAGACTTGAAAAAATCTCTTCCCAGGCTTAGTAGTGATAGATAGCTGTATGTGGTACTTCTATATACAGAGAAACAACTTAACTCTAAAAGAAGCCTATAGCTAGCTCCTGGTCGGCCAAACAATTCTTCCCAGGCTTAGTGCTGATGGATAGATGACTATATTTGTGGTATTTCTATAGAGAGAAACCAGTTAAGTTAGAGGAAAAAAAGCCTAACAGCCTCCCTCCCTCCTGGACGGTCAAACTTATATAAAAATTCTGACTATTAGATAGTTAATTTTGGACAGGAAATGTCCCTTCAGCCTGTGGCTGGTCCACCAGGGGGAGTCAGGACTCATGTACAAGCATACACAACACAAACAAGAAATACATACTAACTACAGCACTAGTCGTTAACACAGAATCTTTAAAAAAATGATAAAAAATGATAAAATTTTAATTTAATTTATTTTGTAGCATTTCTATAAAGAAAACAACTTAACGTGGAGGGAAAAAAAGAGAGAGAAAAAGAAACTTGGAGAAAAAAAAGTTTGAGAAAAAAAGAAAAAAAAGCCCAGGGAGCCTCCCATCCCTCCTGGAGTGTCAGACACCCGGAGCGCTGGATAGGCGATGGCTGGGAATTACAGGAGGCCTTGTAACGTACCCAGTCATCCTTTTAGTTTCGGAGTCCCGAAGGAAGTTACCGACTTATTGGCTGTAGGCTTAGAAAGCCAAGAATCGCGTGCGCCTCGAACACGCGACCCGATTATTGGGGAGGCAACGTTCCGACCCCAGGCTGTAACCGAACGCGTCAGATGTGTGAAAAATTAAGGCTGTAACGGTGATGTGCGTTAAATGGAATTGTTCCTGATGAACGCCGATATCACATCTGTATGATGGCTAGAGCGTCCCGCTATAGTACAAGCACTGGGGATAAAGGTTAGGTAGCTACAGATAGCTCTAGTTGTAACTTAGCCTCGTTCCCAGGCTCTTGCGCTAGAGCCTGGGAACGACAGGCCGCATAGCTACACATTATACAACTATGAGCCTAGTCTAGCGAGGTAGCCCCCTCCCCCCTGGGGTTAGTTTGGTAAACATAAACAGCCTGAAGTGTTGACAATAGCAGTACAGGGTATGCTGGTGGACAGTGGATTCATCATCCAGTCACCTACATCACTGAAAGCCTATGAAACGGTTACAAAAGCTACTGCAGTGGTGTAGCAATCCTGCTTATCATCCTGCACTTCCACTCATTTTCATCAGAACTTGCACGAGAGTTGTATGCCTGTCTACATGTACCATATATAGGGGGCCAATTGAGAGAAAAGTTGGCGGCAGTCCACAAATTCTTAGACTATGAGGTGCCGTTTGTGTCAACGACATTTGTACATTTCTTGCTATTACTATGTACATGTATGAATCAGGGCTCACTTTCAGAACCAGAGTGGTCTAACCGAACCTGTCCCCCCTAACTCGAGATACTCTTTGAATGTGCTTTCTGAGCTGCTAAAAATTCAGAAATTTGGTCATTTGCTCACAGGGATACTATGCATGTTTTTGTACTCCATTTTTGTGCAATTCTTGCAATTATGTGACATAATGTCAATGCTGGTGTACAAAAGAATGATTTGTAATGATATTCTGTGATCCGGGGCTTCACTCGGAGTCTGATGGTCTCTAGAGGTTCTTTAGCTGCTGCATTAGGTCCTCAACACTCACTTCATCTGTACCGTCCACCTGTGTGTGTGTGTGCAGGGGTGTGTGTGAATAAATGAATTATGATGAATATCACTGCTGCACTCACTAGTGTCTGTTCCTTTGTGCCAGTGGGTGTGGCTTGCTCTGGCTTGGAGTAGGCCAGCTGCAAACCCTCTGCCACGTGCAGCGAGTGGTCCTCAGACTGGAGGTCACTGGGGCAGGTCTCATCCACTAGGGAGATCCCTGGGAAGGGAGGAGGAGGGAGGGAGGGAAGGGAGGGAGGGAGGTGGGAGAGAGGGGAGGGAAGGGAGGAGGGTTGAACTATCCAGAAGTAATCCAAACGTTGTGACAGGAAAAGGGCCCAACTGAACACAGGACCATCTGAGTACTAGTCACTGGCTCACCCCACTCGTTGCTCTCATGTACGACAACATCTGATTGGTCGGTTGTCTTGTCAGTTTCAGGAGGTGGAAGGGAGGCAAGGTGGGCCTGAAGGGAGAAAGAAATTGCAGGTATCTGAATGGGCCATGTGGGATGGTGTGAGTACTGACTGATGCACTTCCTGAGGTTCAGCACTGATCACCTCTAACCTGGTATTGCTGTTGCCGTTGGCGACAGTGACTGCTGTCACACTGGGGGTTGGGACGCATGCTCATCTGAGGAAAGAAGTCGCTGAGAGCATTGTAGCCGACGTAGTGGGACACAGTGCCAAACCCAAGGAAATACCTGGTGAGGGGAGGGAGAGAGGAGGGGGGGGGGAGAGAGGAGGGGGGGGGAGAGGAATCAGCTTCCAGCTCAATTTGTGAGATTTAACAAAAGAATTCTCTTTAACCCTTTCCTCTCACTTGAGGGCGTTCTGCACTAGTAGCCCAGCAATCACTGCCATGGTGGTTGGCAGAGAGGCCGCACAAACCCCTTCGCGTTTGAGAGTCTTCTCATCGATGCCTGAGGCCACCACTAAGGGAGGGGCACACTGGAGGAGGGAGGGGGGGTGTGTGTGGTATTTCTTCATTAGTAAGGACTTCATGAACACTTTGATATAAACAGATGAACAATGGTAGTGAGACCTGATAGAGTCCTTGAATAATAAGGACAGTTCTGCTCGGCCGTAGTTATAAGGAACCTTGGCATTACAACAAACATCTTATTAATGCACACTCTAGTATTTCAGGACTGGCCATGCTACCCACACACTCACAGCAAAGCAGGCCGTCTCTCCCGGTTTGATAAGCTGCAGGTGGCCAGAGACAGCATTCTCGCTGACCCCACTCTCCATCCACGGCTGCCCCAGCTCATTGCAGGCCTGGTTGATGGCCATCCGGGCCTCGAAGTTGTCCACACAGCTGAGTACCAGGTCCACCGGACGATCACCACTCAGGTGACCTTGGCTAGAAGGAAAGGGGTTAATTAATCAGATGACCAGATTGTGACATATGTAATGGGAGGGGTTAATCAAATATCCTAACATATACATTTTCAGTTCTTATGTGAGGATCATGTGACCTGCAGTACCTGGCCGGGTGCAACTGATACTCACTACAGACTCTCAGAGTCCTGTTCCCAGGCATGCATGTGATATAGGAATGAGGCTCAGACTCTTGGTACTCATCATTTACCTAATCCTACCCATGAAGTGTTGGAAGTTGTCCACTGTTGTGATGTTGTAGTTATGGACCTCAAACTCAACATCGGGGTTGATGTCCCTGGGGGTGTGGCATTACATCATCGTGACATAAGACCACTCTAGTATGACATCATCATTACCCACCTGAGTGTTTCCATGGCAGCCTCCACCTTGCTCAGTCCTGATTGGTCGGGTCTGAAGAAGAGGCGGTTCATGTTGGCCAGCTCCACCTTGTCATAGTCAAACAGCAGCAACTGCAGGGGCCAAGCCATGCTCCAGTCAATACAGGTATGTGATGTGGAAGTCAGGTATGTGATGTGTAGGGTACACAGAACAGTAAATAACAGTGCAGTTGTCAGCCTGCCAATGGATGTAGGAATCTACACACCTTATAACTAGCGACCACCATGGCATCTCCAGTGAAATAAAACTGTTTGGTTCTCTACCTAATATTAATCACGTAAGGCTCACAGGACGTCTTGACTGGGAATGAGGCTAGCAGTACGGATGTGTGGACTGGAAGCTATAATTAAGCCCTTTCTACCCTGAACGTCAGTCACATGAGAAAAGATACCAGGCGCTCTCCCCCATTTTAGGGAAGGCCTGGGAGCGAGGCTACTTGGCACTCACCTTCCCCACCCCACACCTAGTCAGCATCTCAGCCGTCACACTCCCCACCCCTCCCACCCCCACCACTGCCACCGTGAACTCTCGGATCTTCTGATAGTCTTCCACAATTCCCATCCTCTTTAGAGCCATCAGCCGACTAGGGGGGGAGGGGAGGGGAGGGGAGGAGAGGGGAGGGGAGGAGAGGGGAGGGGGGGAGGGGAGGGGGGGAGGGGAGGGAGGGGAGGGAGAACTAATAAGCCTCATACCCAGTTACTATACCTGCGTGTGAAATTGACAGTGGTTAGCTGTGCAGTTTTAGACATCACATCTCTAAACTTCAACCCGGCAAAGATAAAATCCCCCAACCACAGTTCTGCCCGATACCATGCCTCATCAGCTATGACTGCCAGTAGATGGGAACTCGCCATGAAGCGTCCAGTGGTGAGGCTACTAGGGCACTACAGTGTGTTTATGATACAGCTCCTGCCCATGCTCAGATAGCCTCTACTCACTATTTAATAAGATTAACCACAAGTGAAATTTAGAATGTGAGGACACATTTATCACCCACCAACCTGTAGGGGTTGCTATCGACAACCTCTGCACTCATGTGTGCTATCCTCTCCCGTCGTGCCACGCCCCCCTTGATCCCCTGAGCCGCACTGAGCTCTCGCTCCAACTGGGCCACTCGCTCCCTCAGCTGCTGGACCTCCGCCTCCAATCCTGCCATGCCCCCTGGCTTAGCACGGCTCTCTGCCGCCATCAACACACTTCTTCTTCTTCACACCGCGGATGGTTGGGAACCGAGACACACATTAGAAAGGTGGTCAGTTTCAGGGCACATTGAAGTACCGATCCTAGCTATAGCACAGTTTCAATGTTCCTCATATTCCACGTGTAGATTCACTGATATTTAGAACATGCCAGCCCCACCCACTACATGCATGCCATGTGACGCATCCATATATCTAACGCCTTGCTTATATAATATGTAGTAAGGCTTTAGCTAGCCTAGTATATATACTGTTTTGTCTACTGTTTTACAAGAGTGTCAAAAATTATTCAAGCTTAAGATGCCGAGTGGAGGTTTTCTCCTAGCCCTGCTGCTGTGCGGCGCCGCCATTGCACAGAACGGCCCCGTGCGGCCTCCGGTAGACAGCGAAGACGATCTAACCTGCCAGCCCATTGTGTTGCAGTTGTGCCAGAGCGTCGGCTACGCCAACGCCTCTTTTCCCAACTTCAGAGGCCATCTGACCCAGGTATGGCAGCCGTGGGCGCTAGCTGCTAAGTCAGTGTGTGTATGTTGTAACACAGTGAAACATCTTATTTTTTCCGGACACCTCCTAGCGATACTAGTTTCTTTGCTGAAGCTGGCAGCATGTGCAATAGAAGAGCGATATAGAGGCATCCTCGACAGTAGCAGCTTACTAATGGGCTGTTCCATTTTATACCTGTACACCCCCTAAAGCTATGTGCTGGGGGAGGCCAGAGACGTGTAGAGTTCCACTGTTGTAGGATTACGTTCAGCAGCAACAGAATCATGTCGGATCCCTCTTTATCATTATTTATATGCTTTCACAAAACTAGTAGTGGTAGACATTGCACCTACTGATGTCAGACTATCGAGCTATAATATGTTAATAATGTTGTCAATGAATCAAATGCTGGAGTTAATTTGCATGCTGTTGATGTCACTTAAAATCTAGTGTAATGGTCATGAAGGTTACAAGTATAGCTATTCTCTAACTGCTCTCTGTATGCCTGTACTTTCCATAAATATAGGGGGAGGCATTTGCTGAGCTGGATGACTTTGTCGGATTATTCCAGTCGGGGTGTTCGGGAGCTGTCGTCCACTTCTTCTGCTCCTACTACTTCCCCCTGTGCACCTACACCCCACCCGACAATCGGCTACTTGTGCTGCCTCCTTGCAGGGGGTTCTGTCTACACATTCGTCAGCACTGTGAACCGGAGCTCACCAGTAGAGGACTCAGCTGGCCAGACTTCCTCAATTGTTCCTTCTTCCCCGTGGAAGCACCAAATGGTCTCTGTTTCACACCACCTGATCCTTCGGTGGTCACCTTGCCTCCGATTGTCTTCTCTTTGGAAGCTATCGTCCCCTCGGTAGTGATAATAGAACCAACCGTGACTCAGGCTCTACCTACCCCCACGACGACTCAGACTTCACCCACTCCCATGGCGACACAGTTTCCACTCAGCTCCTCCACACCGCTCCCTACTACAACACCTCCTCCAACTTGCCAAAGAGTGGACACCAAATACTGCCCTTCAGCCATTGGCTATGTCAATACCAGGTTCCCCAACTCTAGGGGACAGCAAACTCAAACGCAGGCTGAGAGAGAGATAGCGCGATACGAGGCAGTCATCAGAACTGAGTGCTCCGGTGCGATCGTCCACTTTCTGTGTTCCTACTTCTTCCCAGAGTGCACCAACAGAGCTCCGTATATCCTGACCCCCTGCAGAGAGCTATGTGTGCACGTGAGGATAGGCTGTCCTGCCATATTCCAGCAGATGAACTTAACCTCGCCGGCCGAGCTTGCCTGTGACAAATTCTCCCCCAGAACTATCGGCCCCTGCAGTGGACCAGCCAACCCAGCTGCTGTGAGTGTGCCAGCCATCCCTGGAGTGACACGGCCGGCCGATGGGTCTGCAGCTGCGGCCATCTCCCTCACCCTGACTACCATTCTCCTGGCTTGCCTGGCCGCTGTGTTGTAGTCAAAGCTTAACATTCCAACAGAATCTTGCAAGGTGCGTATTGTGGACTGAAATTGTATCGTCAGACACTTGTGGCTGGACCAGACAAATCAAGAGTCTAGTATTGTAGAATTTTGGTTGTCATGTGTTTTCGTTTTAAGTTGTGCTCACTCCAGAATTACACTGAAAGTATCATATACTGTCATGTTCACATCATGGCATCCCTTTTTAACACCTGCATCATGTAAAATAGCTGAGCTGTTTATAGCATACTTTTGAACTGTTAATACATAATTTAACGGGAGTGTGCCCATAACATGATAGGTTTATTGTCAGGTGTTAACTTCCCTGGAATACTTCCTGCACAGGTGCCGCAGTAATAGGTAGTAATTCAGATCCCATTGGTAGACAATCTGCAACCATTTTGACTACCATAGTGTACTGCAATAGGTGGTTACTAAGCAATACTACCCTACCTTTTTATGATGCATTCAGAGCATACTACCTCTGTGAACAGTTAACATCTGCATTGTTTACTCCTTAACACGGTTAGTGCACAATAATATTCAGCAATAAAGCAATGCTTCTTACTACCATATTATGCTATAGCTATGCACGAATGCGGCTTCATAATGTCTTGGGATGTGCGAATATAAGGCTATATACCTTACAAGGCTCGGTACAGGCAAAAGAATGATTGAGGGTGGACAACAAGGGACCACATGTTCAATAATTATTCTATAGTCTTATTGCAATGTACAGTTGTAGATATAAGATTAGGTTAGTAAATCATTACTCAAATGCTTTTTACTATTATAATTATGCCACAGGCCGTAAAGGAATACATACAGCTTCATGCCGTCTGCACATAAGGCTTTATACTTAAAGGCCTACAGGCAAGGTCCTCAGAAACCAGAGACCACTGCGGAGAAGCTAAAGTAGGAGCAATTTCTAGTCCATCGTCAAAATAAGACTTATAGACAACTGCACAGCTGCTATATTATATAAACATGCAACCTTAGAGTTAACAAACCATTACTGCAGTGGCTTCCAGCTGCCATACAATGCTACAGCTTAGTCTATTGAGTGAGCTCCTCTCACGCCCATCAGGTGTATGTGAGAAGGTCTCACTGGCTACGGCTGACGCCCCTGTCAGAGAGGGTCTTGTTCAGTAGACTGGCTACAGCTGACGCCCCTGCAAGGGGTATGTGAGAGGGTCTCACTCAGTAGACTGGCTACAGCTTTTCAGGAGTATATATAGACATCTTGGATGTGTAAACGTAAGGCTATGCATATAAGACAAGCAAGGTCTATCCAAGAATTATTGAAATGTTAATTGTGGTTGGATATTCAACAAGGGTCTGATACACAGAAGCCATGTGTTCAATTAACTATCCCAACTGTAACTCCATCACTAGTACATGTACTAGAAAAGTCAATTTTCTATGGTTCAACAATGTTCCATCATTGTTGTGGTTTAGTTAACTTAACAACCTTCTCCAGGCAGTCCCATTTCTAATCATCCTAATTGTGCCTTGTAGTAAGAATGCTGTGAAGTATCAGATGGCAGCCCCACCTTACATTAGTTCACATACTACAGCATTCCACAGAGCGCATCTGTGCCAATTAATTAACGGTGAAGCTGTGGCCTGCCATATAAGTAACTGTTATAGTCTCACCATTTGAGACCAGTATTGGAATGGGACTAGAAGCTATACCTACAATGTAACCTACATGAATGACATCCGGCCGGGAGTGGAGAGCCAAGTGCTATCTAGCCTTGTCACACCAAAACACTTGGGAGTTACACATTAGTGTTCAGTGCAAAAACATAGTTGACAGAATTCAGAAAGTTTTAATGTGATAATCACATATTACAACATGTGTACTGGAGACATACTACACCACGTTAGCATGGAAACAGGCCCACGGGGCGCAGACCCCTTGAGCAAAATTTACACATTCCAATTATCACTTTCACCGAGAAGGAGTCAGTTAATAAATAGTTTAAAAACAAAAAAAATCACAGGTGAGATGGAGCCATTAGTGAGGACTTGCTTGTGTACGTACAACACACACAGTAACACACACATTACTTCTGTCTCATGATTTTCTGGACGTAGTTCGTGACGGAGCCAACCGGTTGTGAGGAGTCAAACTCAGCAAACAGGAGACAGGAATGGCCTGGGGTGTCCTGATTGCGATGGAACACCCCAAAGCAGCTGTGTGTGTGTGTGTGTGTGTGTGTGTGCGTGTGTGTGTGTGTGTGTGTGTGTGTGTGTGAGAGAGAGAGAGAGAGAGAGCGGGATGGTCTACATGCTCTAGCCACCAGCATACACAAAAAATCCCCACAATCCTACTGGCAATGCTCAGCTCAGCGGGTAACTACTATTCAGAGGGTCCAGGGTTCACATCGCAACAAACTAATGAAGATGTAATATGGAGGGCAGAGAAGCGTAGTGGGCCTGGGTATATCTGTTTTTCATACTGAACTGTTTCATATTTGAAAAATTTTCTGCTATATACACAGACTGAGGAATGCAAATGCCATGTAAGAGATCACATGAACCTGGTATAAATTACACAGGCAATTTGTACTTCTCTTTCAAGTCTGGTGAAGGCACACAAACTTCCCAGAGGCTTGCTTGCTGCGTGCTCAACTATTTGGAACTACAGTAACCACCAAGGAGTCAGACGGCATATAATTTTCAACAGCTGGGTGGGGGGTGGGTAAGAATGTGATACGGGATGGGACCAGGCAGGAATGTGGTATGGAATGGGACCAGGTAGGATGTGGTATGGGATGGGGCCAGGTAGGACAAACAGGGCATGTAGGCATGTCATTGCACTATAATACCCAGTTTATGTCAATTAAAGGGGTATCACATGACTGTTATGTGACATAGTTGGTGATGCTTACGGTTTGTTCTTGAGAGAGATGACATCGCCCTGATACTGGAGGGAGGGAAAGTCCCATCTGTGGGTGCGTGTGGACAGGTGTGTTTGTGTGTGAATGTTCTCATTACATACACACCAGATATCTACATGCCAACATGGCCAGGAGTCAGCTAGCTCACATTAAGGTCATGTGACTTCCTCACAATATACTACAGAGTGGCTTAAGCCTTAAAGATGCGATTGCTTGACCACACCTACTTGGTAAAGTTGTAAAACTGGTATTGCCCCGAATGTACAATTACATCATCAGTTGCATATACTTAGTGTACAAAACTGATGGGGTGACATCGTGCAGCAAACCTTGTGTCATTGGGGTCCAGCCCACAGTAGGTTATAGAAGATATGGGATACTGACGCTTGATGTACATACTGTATGTGTGTGTGTGTGTGTGTGTGTGTGTGTGTGTGTGGTGGGAATGCAGAATCGAAGGCAATTAACTCATTTAAGGCAAATGGCCATATTCCTAATTGCACAGGTGACCACCATTGTAGCTGTGGCCCTAATGGTCGTCCTACCAGCTACACGAGGCATGTCACAGCTAGGAGCTCCCCTCTCAGACAGCTAGGAGCTCCCCTCTCAGACAGCGCCAGCTGTTCTCAGACTAATGGTCCGCTGTCGATGGCGATGAAGATCAAAGAAACAATGAATAGCAAGCTAAGTAACGAGGTAAAAGGGAGGGTGGGGTACGTGTGAAGTTAACTCTGCTAATACAAATTCCTTGTTTTTCCACCTCAAAGTTACACACACATGCCATACGCTAACGCACATACACTGACATAATATACGAACAACCATACACACAGCTACATTCAGACAGACAGACACACCCTCACCCATTAATGTTATCAGTGAGGGTGACACCGTCCTTGGAAGCCTTGAAAGTGACGATGCTGAGGACGGGCTCACAGCTCTTCAGCTGCTGCACAGTCTGACCCAGCAACGACTCACTGCCCGGTCCCGGGATGTCCATACTGCCCAAGTACACCAGGTCACATGCTGGGGGAGGAGCATCACATGACTGTCACAAGGGTATCACATGATCATTACACACGCAACCATAAAACTAAATGTATATCACAAACACTACTTTGAGATCAAGAAAAAAATGTTCTCACTCCAACCAGCCCTGAGGCAGTATCGAAACACCCCATGTTCTGATTAAGCTTGTTCAATTATTTGTAGGGGCATATGCCATCGCCGTACCGCTGGCTGGATTGAGAGAGCTTGGCTGATCAATGCAGACATTCCCTCTACAGGTACTTAGAGACTGTCTCTGAAGCAGTAGTGGCTACGCATTGCATTAGCTCTCATCACATGTTGCTCAAAGTCACAGCAATGTGGGAGGTTGCCATGGCGAAGCTGCTGGTGGTATAACACTCCCACACTGGTGAGTGCAGGAGGGACGATATTTGAGAGTGCTACCAGGCAAGCAATGGGACTCGTTGAATAGCAAACAATTTGTGAAACATCACGGCTTAGAAAGTGAAAGAAATTACATAAACGGTATGCTCCTATATCCTCTCCATCCTCCCTCTCCCCCCCTTAATTTGTCCCTTCTCTGCCCGCCCACCCAATAGACGCACCGGCACCAGTGATGAGCGCCTGTTTCATGGTGGCTGGCCTCCTGCGGGGAATCTGTCCCCCTCCCTTCGGCAGTACCAATCGACACGGAAGACACAGCTTCTCCACCACGTGCTCAGCAATGAACTCAGGAAGACTCTCTGTGGCATGAAGTACATGTACATGTGCTTAATTCATGTATTGAGTTCTACAATGGCAATACTTCAAACACGTGACTAGATATAGCTGCATGTTATATACATGTAACTACATGTAAGTCCTAGCCATCCTCTGTGTGGGGCATGCAAGCTCATAGGCAGCGGGTGGTACTCACTGAATGCCCTCTCACTCCAGCCTTGTAGCTTCACGCCCTCAGGATCTGGTTGGATCAGGAAATGGGTTACGCACATGTCCTCTGTTACTGTGGCATCTGAGAGCAGAGGGGAGGGGAGGGGAGAGAGAGAGAGAGAGAGAGAGAGAGAGGGGGGGGGGGGGTCAGTAAAAGAACATGGTAGTACATGAAGTAGATTCTATATTTGTATAGTCATCTCTCCATATACATGTACACACGTGTACTGCATACGCTAGCCTTTCCTTGAGTTCCCTTGACCACACCCCCGGACTCACCCTCAGCCAGCTTCCGCCTCTGCCGCACCAGGTGCCCGGAGACCTTGATGGTGAGGGCATAGCCTCCGCTGACAGTCTGGCTGTCTCTGACAATGAAGGAGCCCGGCTCCAGGTGGCGGACAAAGTCGATGGCCTCATCTCGAGTGATGTTGGGTCGGTACCAGTAGGGCATCATTGCCTTCACTGTGGACTCTGGGGGGGCATTAGTTGGAGTAATGGGCTCTAATAACAGCTTAATGACTGATATAGTTTGAGAGAGAGTATTTAGTTTCACCAAAACATCCATGCATAGCAACAAGAAATTTCGGAAAATATAATTATTAATAGTTACTTAACGATCAGTTTCGTAGCACACAGCCTGCCATCGAAATTCATGAATTTCGATACTCAAAAGCGATGACATTCAAAACCTAGGCCGACAAGAAGGATGCCTAAGCTACATGTAGCTACAATATATAGCTACACGGATACTCATCATTTAACTAGCTAGGGACGGGGTCGGTAAGTTAGTGGTTGCTAATGTAGTCATGCAAGGACCACGTTTAGGGCAAAGTAGAAAAGGGATGTTGGGAGGTACTGACCAGAGGGTGGCTTGGGGGGCTCTGGAGCAAAGTAAGGAGGGGTTTTTGGGAGGTACTGACCAGAGGGTGGCTTGGGGGGTTCTGGAGCAAAGTAAGGAGGGGTTTTTGGGAGGTACTGACCGGAGGGTGGCTTGGGGGGTTCTGGAGCAAAGTAAGGAGGGGTTTTTGGGAGGTACTGACCGGAGGGTGGCTTGGAGGGTTCTGGAGCAAAGTAAGGAGGGGTTTTGGGAGGTACTGACCGGAGGGTGGCTTGGGGGGTTCTGGAGCATAGTAAGGAGGGGTTTTGGGAGGTACTGACCGGAGGGTGGCTTGGGGGGTTCTGGAGCATAGTAAGGAGGGGTTTTGGGAGGTACTGACCGGAGGGTGGCTTGGGGGGTTCTGGAGCATAGTAAGGAGGGGTTTTGGGAGGTACTGACCGGAGGGTGGCTTGGGGGGTTCTGGAGCATAGTAAGGAGGGGTTTTGGGAGGTACTGACCGGAGGGTGGCTTGGGGGGCTCTGGAGCATAGTAAGGAGGGGTTTTGGGAGGTACCGACCGGAGGGTGGCTTGGGGGGCTCTGGAGCAAAGTAAGGAGGGGTTTTGGGAGGTACCGACCGGAGGGTGGCTTGGGGGGCTCTGGAGCATAGTAAGGAGGGGTTTTGGGAGGTACCGACCGGAGGGTGGTTCTGGAGCAAAGTAAGGAGGGGTTTTGGGAGGTACTGACCGGAGGGTGGCTTGGGGGGTTCTGGAGCATAGTAAGGAGGGGTTTTGGGAGGTACTGACCGGAGGGTGGCTTGGGGGGCTCTGGAGCATAGTAAGGAGGGGTTTTGGGAGGTACCAACCGGAGGGTGGCTTGGGGGGCTCTGGAGCAAAGTAAGGAGGGGGTTTTGGGAGGTACTGACCGGAGGGTGGCTTGGGGGGTTCTGGAGCATAGTAAGGAGGGATTTTGGGAGGTACTGACCGGAGGGTGGCTTGGGGGGCTCTGGAGCAAAGTAAGGAGGGGGTTTTGGAGGAGCACTCCTCTTCTTGGGGACAGGGGCTCCTTCGGAAGACGACGGTTGGGACTCTGGGGAAGAGAGAAAGGGAAAGAGGAACGGGAGAGGAATGGGAATGAGGAGGAAGAGGAACGGGAATGAGGGGAAGAGGAACGGGAATAAGGGGGAGAGGAACGGGAAAAGGGCAGAGAGAGCAAATTAGCAGAGCGCTATTTGGCAGTACTTCAAGTGAGCTCTGGCAGTAGACACAGTAATGGTGTTCTCATGCTAGGAACGTAGCAGACGCTGCCATCGCCATGGCACCTTGATGCTGCCATTGCCATGGCACCTTGATGCAGGTCTCAACTATAAAGTGACTAATTCTGAGTGGGAAGCCTTCGATAGACTACAGTACCCTTGGGTTACCAGCCAGGGACTCCCTTCTCACGCACCCAGCTGGGACTAATGTTTCAAGTTTGTCTAAAGATTGTTTTACGTTTCGCGTTTGTCTACATGTTTGTTTGTGTGCCCACACCTACATGTATCATGTGTGCTAAGATACGTCATTACGCCCCCAGGCCACTATAGCCATGAGTACAGTGGAAGCTACTGGAAGCTGAACGCCAATAGTTGGCTGCTTACAGCAATGAGAATTACTGTTTCAGGCTTTGGGCCATTCAAGTAGAGGCACACTACAAAACTGCTCAGTCTGCACTCACCGTAAAAGCTCTACTTAAATTGTGCAAGATGAACTTGTAAGTGCTGGGGACATTGTAGCAGACAGACAGACAGACAGACAAACCTCTACTCCTGCTGAGAGCTGGGTCCACAGAGTTCTGTCCCTTTAGTTTACTGTGCGCTGGTCGAAGACCGGAGCTCGGCCTGGGGGCGGGGGTGGGCTTGGTGGTGAGGAGAGGAGCGGAGGGTTTCTTGGCTATCGGAGGGTGGGCTGATCTGAGGAGGAGTCAAAAAAGAGGTGTGGTCTTGGAAAGAGGTGTGGACAGTGCATGTGGAAAAGAGGAGTGTTGAGTGGTAGGAGGTGTGGTCTTACTTTCGAGGTAGCTGTGGTGAGTGGAGGCGGGGAGGGCGGGGATGGGAGGGTGGCGCCGGAGAGCTGGCGTCGGGTGGGGAGAGTTGGGCCTGGCCAGACCCTGCCCGGAGGACAAGGGGGGCATGTTACAATCCCACAAAAAAAACAAGCATGCATGCACACATACTTCTTCACAAGAGAGAGTAAACCTTCAACAGTGAATTTAGTATTTGCAAACTTTTGCATGGGACTCTGAATAGCTATCAGCGTTTCCCTTTCCAACTCCACACAAAATTGTGGCTGGGAAAATTCTTTGTTCTGTGCAATAACAGTACCTCCGTCCTACTCACCTGGTGGCCGTAGGGGCACCTTCTTCTTGCGCTGCACATTAGGGCTGGCCTTGTGACGGTCCTCTCTCTCTGGAGACAGAATGGCTCCATTGGCAGGAGTGGGTGTGGCCTGGGAGGCGTTTCGAGCCGAGAACAAGGGCAAACCCTTGGGCTTTGCATTGGGTGGATTACTCGGCTGAGGGAGAGAAGGGAACGCTGGCTCAACTGATACACACACACAGACACACACACACGCACCTTGCTTGATTGCTCTCCCCAGGCACTCGTCTTAAAGAATGCCTCATAGTCACGGTTGACTTGGTTCACTTGTACCCCCGAGAGCTCAAAGGGGGCCAGTGTTTTGATCCGTTCATCTTCTGTGATGGTAGCTGAGTGAATCTCTGATTGCTTTGGCCGACCAAAGGAGGGAAGGATCAACTTCAGCAGCGAGGACGGTCCTTTGATGGAATGGGAGTGAGACTGAGGTGAGGAGGGAGGGAGGGTGGGAGAGGAAGGAATGGAGGGATGGAGGGTGGGAGGAAGGTAAGGGTTCAGTTCAGGCTTTCTGCTTAGTTTTGATGTCAATGCCAGAGGTGTATTTTGAAGACAAATAGTAGAAAACACTGCTTTCAACACTTGTTAGTTTGGTGGTGAGTGGCCAGTGGTGTTAGCCTTGTTCCCAGTCGCCACTCCCAGCTTTTTTTGCATGTTCTAAAAAAATAGTTTTTTTTACACCATGCGAAACAAAGCTGGGAGTGGAGACTGGGAACGAGCCTAGCCATGTGTCTAGAGCGAACCTCGCTGTCTCTGTGACAACACGTACACACTAAGTGCATGTGCTATTCAGTGAACTTTGAACTCCACATCTGGCCTTACAGCATAGCAGTGGCAGTCCTACCTGCGGCTGGGAGGGTGTGTCCTTGTCCTTGTCCTCACGAGACTGCTCAGGGGTCGGCAGGTGCTGCTGACGAGCCTGCAAGGTCAGAGGACACGGGTCACAGTATAAGGTCAGAGGTCAAAGGATATACTAATAATAATATACTCATGTTGCTGCCGTAGCGCAAAGGATATACTACATGCAGGTGACAGTCCCAGGTAGAAAAACAAACTTTGTTCCGTCACGTATTTCGATTGCATCACTCAAAGCACTGTATCTCTCAACTTCCATTAAGGGTGGCTCTCATACATGTATTTTGCACAATCCTAGGATTGCACAGCAGGGTGTTTTGCACAATCCTAGGATTGCGCAGCAGAATATTTTGCACAATCCTAGGATTGCACAGCAGGGTGTTTTGCACAATCCTAGGATTGTGCAGCAGAATATTTTGCACAATCCTAGGATTGCACAGCAGGGTGTTTTGCACAATCCTAGGATTGCGCAGCAGAATATTTTGCACAATCCTAGGATTGCACAGCAGGGTGTTTTGCACAATCCTAGGATTGCGCAGCAGAATATTTTGCACAATCCTAGGATTGCGCAGCAGAATATTTTGCACCACAGTAGTGTCAATAATGGTATGTGAGGCTTCCACACAGCGTGTATGAGCCCCAAGTTCCCAGACACAGTGAAATGTCGCTGTCAAATAGTTGTTCAGCTGGACAAGCTTAGCAAATTCATACTACCTACGGCATTAGCGAGAAACAGCAACAGTGTTACATTGTTGCAGTGACTTCAAAATGGCAGCTGGCACCCTGTACAGCTCGTACACTGAAGATAGTGATGTAACTGGTAAGCTAAATCCATTAAGGCCACAGCTCACCTCAGCTAGGAGGTCACTCTCGTTGGCATAAATGTGGAACATTCCTTCTGAGTCTTGGTTCTGATAGTCCTGATCAGTGATGTCATCATTCTGGTAGTCATGGTCACCAGGCTCCTCCCCATTGGCCCTGCCCACTTGCGGCCCCTCCTTCACAGTCGAGTTCACGTACTGGTGGCCGGGCTTCGAGCGTGTCACTTCACTGATCTGCCCCCAGGGGGGAAGAACGCTCCCATGAGGTTGTCGGACAATAGCCCGGCTCCTCTTATCTGCATCTGGGTCAGCGTACACGGCCTGATCTTCGTGCGGATCATCGTACACGGCTTCCTCCTCCAGTCCCAAAGCACCAACACCCACGTTGGTATAATCAGGTTCGACGATGCCCGGCCCCAAAGGAATGATGGACTCTCTGTTGGAACTGCCGTGAATGACAATGCGGTCGTCCCATGAGGAGAAGGAGTGTCTTCGCTGTGTCTCTCCCACGAAGCCACTGGCGAGGCTGAGGTCAGCCAGGTTAGAGTAGTAGTCAGAGGAGGTCAGGTTACTGGAACTGGAGGAACGACGGGAGATGCTGTCTGCTCGAGGTGTGGGGAGGGTCTGAAACTTGACCGTCATCCACATCTCATTGTCCTGCGCGCTCTGCCGAGGGGGGAGCTGTTCTAGGATAATTCGCTGGTCAATGTTTATTTCATCGTATGAGAACTTTTTCCGGGTTGGCTTGGCCACTGGTGGCTTGGTTCGTTTCAGCGGCTTCATCTGCTGTATTTGTATAAGTGGCTTATCGCGAGGCTCTTCGTCAAGATCGTCATCGATTTCAGCGTAATCTTCTTCATCCACTCTTACTTGAACCTGCTGTGTGTGTGTGTGTGTGTGTACATGTATGTGTGTGCGTGTGCAATGCATGAATTTATGTGTGCGTACTGTAAGCAAGCTTCTTTTGCATGCAACACATGAAATGTACATGTACATGTACACGTACATGCCATAGCAGGAAGATACGTCCGTGTATGAGATAATAAACACCTCACCTTTTGGGGTGGCTGCGGCTTGCTAGTGGGGGGGTTCACAGAGGGGGCTTTTGCAGGGGGGTTCACAGAGGGGAGTTTTGTGGGGGGGTTCACAGAGGGGGGTTTTGCAGGGGGAGGAGGGCGTGTGGGCTTCCCAGAGGCCGGGATAGGCAGAGGGGGTGATTCGGAAGGCCTTTTCGTGGGAGGTGGGGGGCGACTGGGAGGGGGGCCCTTCTGTTTTGGGGAACCCCCCTTTGGCTTGGCCTGGCCCCCAGCCTCCGTCAGCTCCTCCCCCCGGCTGTTCTGGTGCCGCACCGGTTTGTTGATCACGGTATAGAGTTGCTCGGAGTAGGGAGGAGCCACCCTCTCCAGGAGCTCAGGGTCCATGGTGTAGCTGTCGGTGCTCACAGTGCGGTCCCTCTTGGCGTGGGCAAACTGGATCAGGTCTGGGACCTCGTCACCCGGGCGACCGGTGTCATAGCCTCCCAGAAACCCCGAGTATGAGTCTCGCTTCGCAGCCTCGTCCGGTTCCATTCCCCTGTTGGAAGGGGTGAGGAGGGAGGTGCGGAGGTCGGAGGACTCAACAGCGCTCTCTGAGGAAGGACGCGTGCAAGTACAAACAAAAGATCGCATAATTAGAAAGCAGTGAAATATTGTAACACGTGTAGGGCAGTCTCGGGTTTGACATGGGATTTTTCAATGGGGGTGGGGAAAAAATGATGCCTGTGAAGCCACGCCCCCTAAGGGGTGTAGGGTATGCTTCCCCAGGAAAGTTTTGGAAATATATATGCTCTGAGGTAGCTACCAATAAACTTCTGAGTATCACAAAAATATCAACTTCAAGATCTTGGGGGGGGAATTCCAGCCCCTCCCCCCCCCTATGAAACTCTGCTTGTGGCACAGAAACAGTCAGAGATCTGAGTAAGCATACTCGTAGGAGGCTAGCTACGAGCCCGGAACAGGGCATACAGAAGGGGAGGGGCACTGGGATTCCCCCCCCAACCCCCCCCCCCAGAAGTTTAACTTCCAGCATTTTTGGGGGGCCCAGAAGCCATCTCAGAGCACGTAAATTTTACTGTGAGAGCATACCCCCACATCCACATAGGGGGCGTAGCTCCAAGCGCACCATTTTTCCCACCCCCACCAAAAAATCCCTTGCCTGAAAAGACTACATGAATGGGTGTTTCAAAGCCCATCTCACATATGGTAAAAAAAAACTAGTTAAGTGGCTCCCACTCACCGGCCTCAGGCGTGTCCTTTCCCGACCACGACTGGCAGATGAGCTCCACCCTCGTGCTCTCAGGAAACCGCTTGTCCTTGAAGGCGTCGTCAAGATCGTCCTTCCCTAGCACCAGGCGATGGGTATGTGTGATGACCGCCGTGTGGAACTGGCAGCGAAACACCGAGTCCAGACCCTTGTGGAGCTTCTTGTGGAAACACTTGATCTGAGAGAGGGAGGGAGGGAGGGAGGGAGAAATGAGGGAGGGAGGAGGAGGTAAAGGAAAGAGGGAGGGAGGGAGGGAGGGAGGGAGGAATGGGGGAGGAGGGAAGGGGAGAAGAAGGAGGGAGGGAGGGAGAGACGGAAGAGGAGGGAGGAAGGGAGGGAAGGAGGGGGTGGGGGGAGAGAGAGAGAGAGAAATCATATGACTGTCCAGCATAATTCATAAGCACTTTCTCTATGTATGGTACCTGCATCAAGTGATGCTGAGAGCACTAACTGTACGGTGAGCTCTTCAGTCACTCACCCACCCCATCAACCTGACTGCCACCCCCCCTCCCCCCCCACACCATGGTTGACAACAGCTGCTACATATGGCTGTCCCTCCCCCCCCCCCCTGGGGCTCACCAGCACCTCCCCCTGCAGCTTGAGGCCCCCGTACACCGAGATCTTCACTCTCTCCTTCTCAGACGGACAGACACTGGAGGGGAGGCCATACAACAACCGCCATTCAGGGCTACAGTATATAGAGTGCTATACTGACAGCCACCAGAGTGCTATACTGATGTACGCTGATGTTTTATAGACACCAGGCAACACTTCCTGTGCCAAGCTATGCTAGTAATGCAATCAAAATAGGATATGCACAGAAAATACTGTGGGTGTATAGCAAGGATCATGTCACATTGTATCATTACCAAACCATCTCTGCCACTTTCACTTTCGCTTTCTAGTATGTCGTCGATACCATATTTGGTATGATGTGTCTCTCTCAGAGAACAAAAATGATTTATTAGCAGTCAGCAATAGCCCAGACTAAATTTCACTACGAGTAACACCACTTGCTGCATGGGATGTATGTAATCGGTCTATATATTGTGGGAAATTAGCCGATAAGCCAATTTTCTGATAGCCAATCCGATTATCAGTGCATCGGTGATGTATGACTAAACAGAATCTCCAACTCACTAGAGCCCGGAGGTGTGGACCAGCTTCATGTTCTCGTAGACCTTGAGGAAGGGACGACAGCCACCCTTGCCATCAAAGTTAGGGATGCCATGGATGATGACGTGGTTGAGGATAACAGGACTGTGAGAGGGGGAGAGGGGGAGGAGAGGAGGAGAGGGGGAGAGGGGAGGGGGGAGAGGGAGAGGGGGAGAGGAGGAGAGGGGGAGGGGGAGAGGGGGAGAGGGGGAGGGGGAGAGGGGGAGGGGAGAGGGAGAGGGGGAGAGGGGGGAGGGGAGGAGGGGAGAGGGGGAGGGAGGAGAGGGGAGGAGAGGGGGAGAGGAGGAGAGGGAGAGGGGGAGAGGGGGGAGGGGGGGAGGGGAGGAGGGGAGAGGGGGAGGGAGGAGAGGAGAGGGGGAGGGGGAGGAGAGGAGGGGGAGAGGGAGAGGGGGAGAGGGGGAGGGGGAGAGGGGGAGAGGGGGAGGGAGGAGAGGGGAGAGAGGGGAGAGGAGGAGAGGGAGAGGGGGAGAGGGGGGAGGGGAGGAGGGGAGAGGGGGAGGGAGGAGAGGGGAGGGGGAGGAGCAGAGGGGGAAGGGGAGAGGAAGGGGAGAGGGGGAGATAGGCGAGAGAGAGAGAGAGGTTCCTTTCGATTTCCAGAGATTACAATGGACGCTAGCTACGTGCCATATATGCAATTCAGAATACCAAATTCCATCCCTGGACAGCAACCAATTCCCCGTACATGTACGTGCTTCAGAAACGGCCCTTAACCTCTGCACAGCTGCTGCACACCTCCAAAAGGCATTCTAGTCAGATATGAGACATCATATGGCTAACCACATGTACCCACCGATAACCAAAACCGGCCAACATTAGCCAGAGTTGACACCTGCCAATGACGTCGTCAGTGAAGAAGGCCTAACACATGAGTGCTACCGGTAGTGACACTATCGCTACACATGTTTAAGGGCTTGCAGTTTCTATAAATAGCAGCCATGCCTGACCATTGTCATAACTACCTCGACGATATAAGGTTACTCCAGTTCCATGCCCCGACTTCCCGCCTTTAGGGAGGGAAGCCTGGGGCATGAGACGAAGGTTACCCTCGTCCAACTACTCAGTGCCACCAAAATATCGGAAGGTGAAGCAATGAGAAATTCAAAAAAAATGCAATTACTTAACTTCATCAGTTCACTGTACGCAGCCTGCTGTCAAAATGCAATACTGAACAATTTTGGTGGAACAGTGCTTAGCATAGTCAGAGTTAGCCTCGTACCCAGGCCACACCCCCCCGAAAGAGTGGCCTGGTATCCACTGTTTGCGCATGCGCTTAATTTCTCAGAATTCTGAGAATTTAGGATATTGCCGTATCGTGTCCGCGTATGATTACGTCACGTTCGCTTACGAATCCGCAAATGTTTCCGTGTCACGAAGTTGTAAGTGAAGGCAGGAGGCTTTCAAGCCTGCCGCGATGGTCTTTCGTAAGTTAGATGCTTAGAAAGTGATCGGTAGTTCGATTCTTCGATCCCGTTTGCCACTGAAAAGCCTAGAAGGCCACATCTGAGATTGAATATCGAGCAGCTCACAGTCACTGCCAGGAGAGGCGCTTCCGAATTTCTGTGGTAAGATAGCTACCATAATCATAGCGGATAGAAAATTACAGGTTCTTTTACCATTCTAGACTGGTTAGAGAGCCATTTTAGTTGCAGAAAGTCAGAATCAAGGTTGATTTCTAGTTCTCCGCTTACTATATACGCATACTGCTGCCGTACTACTCCTCGCCATGTGACTAATATCGTTTACGGATACTTTTACTGACCTTTTTCCGTACATTTAGCAATTTGTTCGCGCATGCGCGAACAGTGGATACCAGGCCACTATTTTTCAGGGGGTGTGGCCTGGGGACGAGGCTAAGTCAGAGTCAGGTGATGATGTAATTAACAATGACATAATTGTGCACAGTGAAGATGTAATCCTTACGGAGAATGGAGATCCACTTTTCCTGCCAACAGGTCAGCAAAGTAGTGCACATACTTCCTCTGTGAGGGTTGGGTGACCCCGCCCAGCTTGTTGTCATAGAAACGCTTCATTGCAAACCGATCCAATGCTGCTTGAGCACTATGGAAGAAGGTAGCGTATGTGTACACAAAAGTGGAAAACAGATATCCTCAGCAAAATTGCAAGACCTCCTACATCACAAGTGATAAACAGTTGGAGCTATGCTAGAAGCAGGGTAGACATTACTCAAATACGAGGCAAAAACTCAAACATTTGGTGAGATTCCGGTATTTACTGGGTTCTGCAAATTAACAGTGTGAAGTGGACGTTTGTGTCAGCTATTGTCTCACTCCGGAGCAGATCTAGCTATTGTCTCACTTACCTCTCACAGATGGCCGAGTAATGCATGAAGGCGGCAATCACACAGCCGGTCCGACCCTTGCCCCCTTTACAGTGTACCACGGCAACGTGTAGGGGGTCAGAGTCCAACCACGACTTCATCGATTTGCATACACTGTGTGTGTGTGTGTGTGTGTGTGCACTTAAAGGCTCTTACAACAGTTTTTGAGTCTTCCATCAATACACCATCTGCATGCATAATATAAACGTGACCAGATTTACATAAACCCAACACTTTTGAACGTGACACTGAGCACTATCCGCCTTGGCGGTTTAACACTGAGCACTATCCACCTTGGCGGCTTACACAGGAGGTGACACTAAGCACTATCCACCCTGGTGGTTTACACGGGAGGTGACACTAAGCACTATCCACCCTGGTGGTTTACACAGGAGGTGACACTAAGCACTATCCACCCTGGTGGTTTACACAGGAGGTGACACTAAGCACTATCCACCTTGGTGGTCTACACAGGAGGTGACACTAAGCACTATCCACCCTGGTGGTTTACACGGGAGGTGACACTAAGCACTATCCACCTTGGTGGTTTACACGGGAGGTGACACTAAGCACTATCCACCTTGGTGGTTTACACAGGAGGTGACACTAAGCACTATCCACCTTGGTGGTTTACACAGGAGGTGACACTAAGCACTATCCACCCTGGTGGTTTACACAGGAGGTGACACTGAGCACTATCCACCCTGGTGGTTTACACAGGAGGTGACACTGAGCACTATCCACCCTGGTGGTCTACACAGGAGGTGACACTGAGCACTATCCACCCTGGTGGTCTACACAGGAGGTGACACTGAGCACTATCCACCCTGGTGGTCTACACAGGAGGTGACACTGAGCACTATCCACCTTGGTGGTCTACACAGGAGGTGACACTAAGCACTATCCACCTTGGCGGCTTACACAGGAGGTGACACTGAGCACTATCCACCTTGGCGGCTTACACAGGAGGTGACACTGAGCACTATCCACCCTGGTGGTCTACACAGGAGGTGACACTAAGCACTATCCACCTTGGTGGTCTACACAGGAGGTGACACTGAGCACTATCCACCTTGGTGGTCTACACAGGAGGTGACACTAAGCACTATCCACCTTGGTGGTCTACACAGGAGGTGACACTAAGCACTATCCACCTTGGTGGTCTACACAGGAGGTGACACTAAGCACTATCCACCCTGGTGGTCTACACAGGAGGTGACACTAAGCACTATCCACCCTGGTGGTTTACACGGGAGGTGACACTAAGCACTATCCACCTTGGTGGTCTACACAGGAGGTGACACTAAGCACTATCCACCCTGGTGGTCTACACTGGAGGTGACACTAAGCACTATCCACCCTGGTGGTTTACACAGGAGGTGACACTAAGCACTATCCACCTTGGTGGTTTACACAGGAGGTGACACTAAGCACTATCCACCCTGGTGGTCTACACGGGAGGTGACACTAAGCACTATCCACCTTGGTGGTTTACACAGGAGGTGACACTAAGCACTATCCACCTTGGTGGTTTACACAGGAGGTGACACTAAGCACTATCCACCCTGGTGTTTACACAGGAGGTGACACTGAGCACTATCCACCCTGGACACTGAGTCTACACAGGAGGTGACACTGAGCACTATCCACCCTTGGTGGTTTGGTGGTCTACACAGGAGGTGACACTGAGCACTATCCACCCTACACAGGAGGTGACACTGAGTCTACACAGGAGGTGACACTGAGCACTATCCACCTTGGTGGTCTACACAGGAGGTGACACTGAGCACTATCCACCTTGGTGGTCTACACAGGAGGTGACACTAAGCACTATCCACCTTGGTGGTCTACACAGGAGGTGACACTAAGCACTATCCACCCTTGGTGGTCTACACAGGAGGTGACACTAAGCACTATCCACCCTGGTGGTCTACACAGGAGGTGACACTAAGCACTATCCACCCTGGTGGTTTACACAGGAGGTGTGACACTAAGCACTATCCACCCTGGTGGTTTACACAGGAGGTGACACTAAGCACTATCCACCCTGGTGGTTTACACAGGAGGTGACACTAAGCACTATCCACCCTGGTGGTTTACACAGGAGGTGACACTAAGCACTATCCACCCTGGTGGTTTACACAGGAGGTGACACTAAGCACTATCCACCCTGGTGGTTTACACAGGAGGTGACACTAAGCACTATCCACCCTGGTGGTCTACACAGGAGGTGACACTAAGCACTATCCACCCTGGTGGTTTACACAGGAGGTGACACTAAGCACTATCCACCTTGGTGGTTTACACAGGAGGTGACACTAAGCACTATCCACCCTGGTGGTTTACACAGGAGGTGACACTGAGCACTATCCACCCTGGTGGTTTACACAGGAGGTGACACTGAGCACTATCCACCCTGGTGGTCTACACAGGAGGTGACACTGAGCACTATCCACCTTGGTGGTCTACACAGGAGGTGACACTGAGCACTATCCACCCTGGTGGTCTACACAGGAGGTGACACTAAGCACTATCCACCTTGGTGGTTTACACAGGAGGTGACACTAAGCACTATCCACCCTGGTGGTTTACACAGGAGGTGACACTGAGCACTATCCACCCTGGTGGTTTACACAGGAGGTGACACTGAGCACTATCCACCCTGGTGGTCTACACAGGAGGTGACACTGAGCACTATCCACCTTGGTGGTCTACACAGGAGGTGACACTGAGCACTATCCACCTTGGTGGTCTACACAGGAGGTGACACTAAGCACTATCCACCTTGGTGGTCTACACAGGAGGTGACACTAAGCACTATCCACCCTGGCGGTCTACACAGGAGGTGACACTAAGCACTATCCACCCTGGCGGTCTACACAGGAGGTGACACTAAGCACTATCCACCCTGGTGGTCTACACAGGAGGTGACACTAAGCACTATCCACCCTGGTGGTTTACACAGGAGGTGACACTAAGCACTATCCACCCTGGTGGTCTACACAGGAGGTGACACTAAGCACTATCCACCTTGGTGGTTTACACAGGAGGTGACACTAAGCACTATCCACCCTGGTGGTTTACACAGGAGGTGACACTGAGCACTATCCACCCTGGTGGTTTACACAGGAGGTGACACTGAGCACTATCCACCCTGGTGGTCTACACAGGAGGTGACACTGAGCACTATCCACCTTGGCGGTCTACACAGGAGGTGACACTGAGCACTATCCACCCTGGTGGTCTACACAGGAGGTGACACTAAGCACTATCCACCCTGGAGGTCTACACAGGAGGTGACACTAAGCACTATCCACCCTGGTGGTCTACACAGGAGGTGACACTAAGCACTATCCACCCTGGCGGTCTACACAGGAGGTGACACTAAGCACTATCCACCCTGGCGGTCTACACAGGAGGTGACACTAAGCACTATCCACCCTGGCGGTCTACACAGGAGGTGACACTAAGCACTATCCACCCTGGTGGTCTACACGGGAGGTGACACTAAGCACTATCCACCCTGGCGGTCTACACAGGAGGTGACACTAAGCACTATCCACCCTGGCGGTCTACACAGGAGGTGACACTAAGCACTATCCACCCTGGTGGTCTACACAGGAGGTGACACTAAGCACTATCCACCTTGGTGGTTTACACAGGAGGTGACACTGAGCACTATCCACCTTGGTGGTCTACACAGGAGGTGACACTAAGCACTATCCACCTTGGTGGTTTACACAGGAGGTGTTGCTGCAGCAATAAACCGGAAACACACCCTTATAGCCACATCGCAACGAAGATATAGGGCTGAGTTAGCGGAGCCACATCGCAACGAAGATATAGGGCTGAGTTAGCGGAGCCACATCGCAACGGAGATATAGGGCTGAGTTAGCGGAGCCACATCGCAACGAAGATATAGGGCTGAGTTAGCGGAATTTTTGATTGTACATGTACAGCAATTTTCCAAAATTGCCTACAAAAGCACATACGTATCACAGAAACGGAGAGAGCTCCAACTTCTAGCCAGGGATTCCTTTAGTTGAAGGTCGGTACTTGTACTGTACCAAGAATCAATCATGTCTTGCTAATGATTGTCGAGTTACGATGCTTTAAAATTGGAAAAAATTGAAAAAAAATTGAGAAGGGCCATTTTTTTTTGCAAATCTGGCCACCATTTACATGCATACATGATCATTATGACATCACATGATCTCCTGACCTGCTGAGTCTCTCCAGTGACGGGGCGAGGTGGTCGGGCCACCCAAAGTCAAGGACCTGGTTGTTGAACTTTGAGATGTCGTAGCTGCGCTCAGAGAGGTTAAAGATCTGTGAGGGTGGGAGAGAGGGAGGGGAGGGAGGGAGGGGAGGGAGGGAGGTAGGGTGGGAGGGTGGGAGAGAGGGAGGGGAGGGGAGGAGGGTGGGAGGGTGGGAGAGAGGGAGGGGAGGAGGGTGGGAGGGTGGGAGGGAGGGAGGTATAATACAGTGTTCCCTTAAAAAACTTCACACATTAATCATAAATTGAATAAGGTTCAGAAATGTAAAATTCTGTTTTTGGCAAAACTCCATTAGTTGTGCATACACACACACACATATGGGTACCAGTAATGTGTCAGATTAGCCTCAAACTGCCTCAATTAAAGCCCACTGTCTTGCTAAATAAGGAGTTCCCCTGGCTTCACAGCCAACAAACATGCGAAAACAAACACAGCAGTGCCACCATGCAGGCACAGTCCAAAGACTCCCTGAATGTTGGTCCACAGGGATTACTGCCTGAAGTCTGATTGAGGAAGCTGGCTCACAACCAAAT
This sequence comes from Phakellia ventilabrum, assembly GCA_963921505.1. Taxonomy (NCBI): domain Eukaryota; kingdom Metazoa; phylum Porifera; class Demospongiae; order Axinellida; family Axinellidae; genus Phakellia; species Phakellia ventilabrum. The sequence goes on from OY997393.1 coordinate 138,665, forward strand.
GCCTCCTCCCTTTGAGGTGCCAAAGTACATGTAGGCTTGACTCCTCTATTGCAAAAGCACAGCCTGTCTGCAGCTCTGTCTGTCTGCCTGTCTGCATGCATGTATCTCTGTGTTTGTCTAACCATGTAATTCTCTTGGTGCTTGGTCTTGAGCATCTTGGCCACGTCCTTGAGGTTGTTGCGGTAGGTGGACTCGACCCCACTGGCGGGGTACGACATTGCTAAGGAGGGAGAGAGAAGACCGTCACTAGCAGGCTCGACAGTCAGTAATCGCCTCAGGCAAGTAATAATACGGACCACCTGCATACGACAGTTAACGCAGGATATTGTAGGGCAAGCCCGGGTGATGTATGGAACATGGAGGTCACGACCAGCCTAGTCTCATTCTCAGACTGGCCTAGCTTCGTTCTCAGACCAGAAAATCAGGGGGAAGTTCGCAGAATGTGCATGCGCACAGCTTCTTCCCAGCCCCACTTCAGTAAGAGCTCACTGGGTAAGAGTATCGGACTAAGGTTGTGATTTGCATATATACATACCATAAATATATTTGTAAATTTGCTAGTGTGGGGTTCGCCCTAAGTACTACTCCACGCACGGCCCACTGACTACTCAGGCTGTATACGTGCATGTTGGCCCTCATCGACTACTGTGTACATGTATGGCCCTCACCGACTACTGTGTACATGTATGGCCCTCACCGATGATTCTCTCAGTGATGTAGGTCAGATCGAGGTCAAACTCTTCATTCACATAACGATCTCGTCCCCTGGGGTAAAACAAAAAAAGTGCTACTTTCATAATGACACTAAGACGGATGTCCTGTCCATAAAATGTACTGCAAACTATTAAGGGAAACAGTGAGCGACTCCAGTGTTCAGATCTCAGATAGCTCTTGGCTGTTTGGCTAGAGCAGTAGTCAGTCACTCTGTCGGACTGCCACGTCTAGTGTGCCAGTACTTACTTGGCGACTTGTCTCCTAACGAGTGGGAGGATCCCCTTGGGAGCCTGAGGGGGTGACGAGCGCCGGGCAGCCTCTTGGGATTCTGTGAGGGGCTGGGGTGTGGGGAGGGGTGGGAGGGGTGGGAGGGGAAAGGGGGAGGGGTGGGAGAGGGGTGGGAGGGGGAAGGGAGAGAGGGAGGAAGTAATAGAACCAGCAGACATTCCCAGCTGTTTTTCCTCTACTGGAAAGTGATTATATGAATGCTATTCTTAGAAGCAGGTGGAAACCTGGCTACCAATGTTGCAGAATTACAATCCTCAAATATGTAGAGTTTGTTCATTCCCGCGTAAACAGAGAGTAGGACTTTCAATGCAAGTATATAACACACTACTACACAGCGAATCTCTTCAGTGGCAAGCCTACAGCTGTCTGGTGAAGCAGTACAGAGGTCAGTGGCAGGCCTACAGTTGTCTGGTGAAGCCTCGATCAGTACAGAGGTCAGTGGCAGGCCTACAGTTGTCTGGTGAAGCCTCGATCAGTACAGAGGTCAGTGGCAGGCCTAACAGAGGGAGTTGTCCTCCAGTGCTTGTAGTGGCTGTGCCACACCCTGAACCTACTGTAGTAGACACACACACACACACACACACACACACCTCATCGGACTCTGGCACACAACGGTTTTCAAGCTTCTCCTCACACTTATCCTGGTGCAGTGTTATCTGACACACTGGAGGGGAGGGGAGTGGAGGGGAGGGGAGGGGAGGGGAGGGGAGGGAGTAGAGAGAATGAAGAGGAAAAATAGGCAAGTCAATAGTGTTCTGTCTCTACTACGGCAAGCCCCCACCCCCCCCCACCCTCTACCATAGCAAGCCCCCACCCTCTACCATGGCAAATCACCACGGCAAACTCGAACAAGGATGCATTGGTTTGAAATAATTTTATTCTCAATTGCCTCTTAAGTTTCAGACTGGAAATGAAAAATGAGGTAAGTACATGTACAATGTTATCACATCATTCCCATAGACTCACCACACTACTTACTTAACAGCAAGCATTATATCATCATTACACTCACACTGGCAGAGGATGGCATCCTGCCAGATGATCTCGCCACAGACATCACATGTGCATGGACGGTTGAGTCTGCGCAACCGGAACTGGTGTCCCAGAGGTGACTCGAACACACCCTGCGAGGATAAGAATGATAAAGAGTGGATGCGTGCATCGGCATATGAATGTGTGTGTGTGTGTGTGTGTCGAGCCAAGGCATTAGATCACTTGGCAGGACCTCAAGATAAAGATTGGCCCAGGAAGAACAGTAACGCAGACCGAAGGACGCAAATTTTGTGTGCTTGTTATGTGTGCATACACGCATGTTCTACACCAGTTAGCAGGCAAGTGGTTCTCCCCTGTACACACCTCACATGATGGGATAACACTGTCCTCAAACTACAGTGTACACAGCCAAATCTGATTGTCCGCATTCCATGTCACCGCTAGCCCCCACACCAACCTAGGGTGGGCAAACATGGCGCAGCCTTGCAAGGCTTCTAGCTGAGCTTCAGCTGTTAATACCTACAAAGGCTTGAATCTTGCACGCCAAAGCTGCAAACACATGCTAATGAGACAATGCATTCCAGCAGAGACGCTACAGGCAAAACTGGCACTTTATAACCCAAGCAAATACCGAACAATGCCTTAACTGGCAGAGAGAAGCATTGACAAGGGATGGTTGCCATGTTTACCTATGGCCAGCTATTTTTAGGAATTCCGCGCTAGATTGCAGTTATAAGGCCTCTAGGGAGTAAACTTTCCTAATAAAGATAGTGTATGATTTTGATTAGTGAGAAACAAGGGTTATGATTTCAGGAATGGCCCTATCATTAACCAAAGAGGTGTGGCTTATCTGCCAAAAAGTTCTAGCTTTCATTTTCTAAAGCACTGCAGTGTTGAGAATAAGCCACTCTGCACCTGGGTGGATGCAAGCATAGCCTTGAAACTATAGGAAACAGACTAGTTAGTAGGTACTTGAATATAGCTACTTCTGCTGACTCAGCAAATTCTCCCTCCCCTCCCCCCCATGTTATTATCAATCACATGATAAGGAGAGCTCAAATTGGGATCACAAGTGGTTACTCCACAATAGGTCAATACCATAGCTGAAGCATTCTACTTTACCCGCTAAAAATGAAGCAGCTAAGTAGCAAAGGTTCATGGGTTTATTGCCACCCTCATGCAACTCAATAAGGTGGTACAGATCGGAATTCCTTTCAGCCATGGCAAAATCATAATCGCTTGCCCTAAAAATCTTTCCCTCCCCTGATAGTAAAATGAACAGCAGACCAACTAAAGATGGTGAGCTTGCTACGGCCCTTGCATTTTCTAAACAATGTCCACCACATTTCCCTGGCAACGGTTCCAGAAGCAGCGCAGCCCATGGCACTACCCGGCTATGGTATTAGCATGGCCCAGTGCCAACCAGGCCCACGACCCCATGTGGTAAACACAGCCAGCCCATCGTGGCACTTAACATCAACTTTCTGCCAAAACGTAGGTTGTATGGAGGCGAAAGCATGAATGGCAGCAACGGCAAGCAATTGGTAAAGGCTCGCCTCTCCCCCTCCCACTGCAGTGGACACGGCTTCCCACCTACTGCTATGGTAACGCGACACCACAGTTTGCCCTTACTAAGCACAAATCTGAAGCCTCCAGATGATGGGGCGTGCAGTCAGGAGCTCCAACTCCCATTTCAGAAGCAAGTGAAGTGTGTGTGTATAACATGCTATATGAAGCCTTGTACACTAACTGCTCTACTTCCATGCATTCAACACAGGCCTTAGAACTGCAGCTACACAGCAGCTGCCTCATGCTTCATTAAAAACCCATACTTCCTGTCTCAGAGACTGCTAATAGACACCACTACTGCCCACGTCTACATGTAGGTCTATATACACATGTGTGTACATGTAGACATGTACAGTCACTCCATGGCTAGCAGAGCCATAATAGCTTAGACTTTGTCAGCCTGGAATGGGGACATAACACCAGTCAGGTCCCAAGACTCGAGTTAAGGCCAGGTCTCGTGAGAGGCCTGGACAAAAACACATACATGTAGGCTTAGCCCAGCTCCTTGAGCATAGACTGGGGTGTGGCCTGAGGCACTGGTGACTTCTAGGCTCTATCTGATAACCCAGGTCATTTTACCATTTAGTGTAGCTATAACTCTACAGTACCTCCCAGTTCAGAGTCCACAGCACACTCGCTACCGTCGCCATTTAGCTACTAATAGCTTCATTAAGTACTGCACGAGTGGGGTTGGCGCACTTTCTCAGTCTATTAAATTCGAAGACCAGAGAGTGCCCGGCATCTTTATATGGCTTAGGACACTCACATCTTCGCCGTTGTCCGAGTTTCCGTTGTCTATCGCGTCAAAATCGTCCACTTGCCCCTGTCCTGAGTGCATCTCTACGAAGTGAGTCTGCAGTTTGCTCGGGTTGGCAAAAGTCACCAGGCAGTACGGGCAGATAAAGCCTTCTGCCTCGCTGGCCATAGCCTATAGCGCTGGTACCGCCTCTTTAAGCCAAATATGGGAATACAGACACTTGGCAGGGGCCACTGGAAGAAACACTACTACCTAACACTATACACCAATGAACTATTCGACTTTGACAGTCTTTGTAGTCGCTTGCTTGCCAATGTAAACTAAAACCACACAGTACGCTGTTTAGAACTCACGTGATAAATCAGCCCCGCCCCCATTACCAGTAATATAATACGCGCGCGCATTACGTAATCATTGTTAAATTTCACCATAATAAACTTCTATGCATGTCATTGTTTGAAAATGCCCTGAGGCCATGCACACATCAGTTCTCATGAGGTCTTCAAAGGTGCCGTCTGCTGTTGCTGCTGCTGTTGCTGACCACTACCCCCACCTCCACCGGCTCCACCCGGCCTCGGGCCGTCATCAGGCTAACAGGGAAGCATGAACAACGAGTCAGAGTACAAAGTTCACCGTTTATATGCACAAAATACCTAACCTCCACTATATCAGGTGTTACTGCAATAACCATTAATTAACCTGTTGCCAGAAGATAAACATTATTACTGCGTCACTGTAACGTGCAAGACGATAGCAGTTGACAATTTCACGTATTGGTGCTGTCAAGTAGCTTCCAGGCTTGACAAGTTTAATACTCAATTTATTAATAATGTGCCCTCTTTTTTGCTGACATACATCTTCAGTCCCCTTTTTAAGAGATTGTACTTCGCCACAGCAGCAAAGTTTGGTCTGAAAGAGTGGCCTAGTCATGTGATTAGTGACAACCACAGTTAGACACACCAAGCTCCCCCATTCCTTGGTATCCCAACCACCACTACAGCGGACTGAAACCTCTGTAAAGGTAAAGTAGCCCTTTTGTTCAGTATAATCGTCATGGGTGTGTCCGTGATAGCTAGCTCCTGCAGCACTAGCCCCGGGAGCTGATGTACTATGCCACACAGTGAACAGTTGCAGCACTAACCCCGGGAGCTGATGTACTATGCCACACAATGAACAGTGTCCTAAATACCCACAACACCAAATCAATAGCAACGTACCCTGGGCCTGAAGCGAGGGGGAGGGGTGCGGTCCTTCCGCTGCTCTTTGGAGCGGTTCCGGACGACCTTGGAGTGAATAGCACAACTCACACAGTACATCAACTTTGCATACAATTTTGGAAGGGGGTAACCTGTGTGTGTGTGTGTGTGTGTGTGCGTGTGATAGTGTGTGTGCACGCATGTTGGTACCAAATCTTATTCTACAACATTTCTTATGTCTGCTTGAATAGCAGAGTTTTAACGAATTATCTTGTCTGAAACAGCTACACTGGGTCAGTGAACTGACACAGGATTACTCTGACTCACTGTCATAGACAGAAGCTTCCGACAAATCCCTGATGGCAGCCGCCTCAACAATGTTGCGAATTACAAACTTCTTGATGGCTTTGTCCTGGGGAGAAGGGTGAGATGAATGGAAGGATGTTCGGGGGAAAAGCGTCTCAGCTCTCAACAGAGAAAGTAGCTATACACAGCGACATACACCAGCAGAGGTAGGGTTCATGCCCCACCCCTCCTCCCCATCCAGTAACCCTCCCTACTCACCTTTGGCACACATCTTGCACAGTTGGTACAGCGAACATGCCGCACGTGACCACATCCGTGCTTCGATCTCCCAGAGTTCCGTCTTTTCTTGGTCTGAAAAGTGGACAAAAACAGCTAAATACTTACAGCTCTGGATTGCCATCGCTAATACACATGCTGCGAGGCTAGCAATGGAGCACAGGCCCAGTACACATGAACACTCCATGATATTACTGCTCACCATTTTCGCCGGCGTGGTCAGAAGGAAGACTACGCATGCGCATTAGCCATTTCCGAGCACGCGGAGTCTAGGGGGAGGAGCTAAGAGGTTGGGCTAGGCTAGACTCAGGAAACGACGCTGCAGGGCGCTTTATTATGAACAGAGGTAATTACCCCTTCAGGGTGTAAGTTATGACCCCAGTTAATCGAATTCTTCACCTCTTCCACATTATCTCATGGGTACCCAGACCTGTCTATTAGCGGGTCTGGGTACCCGACACTAGCATATGAGACAAACCTGAGACTGTATTCCCTCCCAGTGATCTCTGTGAAGCCAGGGGCTGCCGCTGAAGTGGTGCCCCACCTCTTGCCATGCAAGGTGGAAGGAGGGAGTGGGGAGGGCTGCTACCCAGCTAGGGTGGAGGACTTCTTTACCCCCACCATTAGGGAAGAGCTGCAGACAGCACCCACCAAGGAAGAGGGTGAGTCTGCCGTATGTGTTCCAAGGGTACTTGTTTATCATCCGGTTTTTATGAAAATAGGGGCGAGAGGCGACCTTTTTTTATCTGTGAGCATGTGCATCTTCACGTAATGCGTCCACTTTTCCACTGATTTACGCTTATTTGACGACAGTCCAGGGTTATTGGTGAAGGATAAATGCATCTGGAGGAAGCTGACACACTCTTTGGGGGGAGATTGAAGACTAAACGTACCAGTGAGCTTGCAGCATATGCTCCACATTAGTTAATAACGAATAAAAAATAGCTGGGGGGAGCAAAGAAATTGGGGAGAGGTAATAATAGATAAGTAATTTTTTTACGTGGCCTTCTGAATTAGAAAAGCGAGATTGAGCTACAAACACTACTGTTCTACATGCAGTTCCTTGTAGGTGCTATACTTGGAACAAAATGCAGTGTCCGGGCAAGCACCCATGGGTGCTTTTAGTTCACGCAAGAAAAATTGGGAGTGGGTATTTACACAGAGGGACCCTTTCAATCCACTGTTGTAGGGTACTTCTCTGCAGAATAAAGCTGTTGTGACCACTCAATTAGCATTCCAAACTGAAACCCTGAAGTGAATCGCTACAGCTGTGACAGCTCAGGAAGGCCTGTTGTCATAGGATGAAAGAGCTTCCCAATTGATTGAATTTGGGAGTGGGCACCTACCCAGGACAATTAACAGTTAATACAGTGATGTGTTTATGGGGCCCATAGTATGTGTGGACAGCAGGTGCTAGTAGCTAGCCAAATGGTCAGTAAAATTATATTCTTGTCCTCAGGCACATTCCCAGGCTCCACTTACCCTGCGCATTTTTACATGCAGCGTGCAAAAAACGCTAGGTAGTGGAGCCTGGATGCAAGGCTACGGGTATAGTGCACAGTATTGTCATGTAGCAACCAAAGGCAGCACCAGATTGCTGGTGTAATATGCAAATTCAATGGCCGATGGTCTATGTTGTAAAGACTTCGAATATACTGCTGCTACCTTTGCAACAATTCCAGAACTCTGGGGGGGAAATTGAAGCCCAGCTCTGGGATTGAACTTCTGATTTCATAAGCCAAATTGGCTGGGTTTGATACGTGACAGTAAATGTTTGATTTCACTGTTATGTTACATGCCCTTCAGCTTTGATTAACATGTCCGTACGTTTGGTGGCCACGCCCATTCTGATACAGTAAGCACTTGAACAGTGGCGTATCAAATACACATGGAACAGTGGGAAACTGAATCAGAGCCTTTAATTTTTTAATTGTACACAAATTAGCCGTTATGTGCTGAACTTCCATAGGCTTACGACCAACCTTTTTAGGCTTCACTTGATATTATCAATATTATCAGATCTCTGGTAGACTTCCTACATAATATTTGGATGTCTTGTATTGAAGCTCAACACATAATAGGTAACGGCTAATGTATGTGCAGGTAACAGCTAATGTATGTGCAGGTAACAGCTAATGTATGTGCAGGTAACAGCTAATGTATGTGCGGGTAACAGCTAATGTATGTGCGGGTAACAGCTAATGTATGTGCGGGTAACAGCTAATGTATGTGCAGGTAACAGCTAATGTATGTGCGGGTAACGGCTAATGTATGTGCAGGTAACAGCTAATGTATGTGCAGGTAACAGCTAATGTATGTGCCGGTAACAGCTAATGTATGTGCAGGTAGTGGCTAATGTATGTGCGCACACGCACACACATGCACACAGTATATAGTGCGTCGTTCAGAGGTCGTCCACTGAGAGGCAGTGATGTCACACTACCTGAGGGATTCACTGGTGAGTGCATGGTAGAGCATAATCATGACATCATAGTGACATCATCCTACTGCTGGTGAGTGCACATGTTAGAGCATTAAATGAGCACTGTCTGCTGCATGCAGTGGTATAATAGGTAGAGTGGTTACTGTGTAACACTCTGTGGCACTGCAGGTATCGTGATGACTGCTACTCACCAGCCACCAGACGATGCTGAGGTACGCACCACGGGGTGACCATGAGATACAACCTGTAGCCACATTCCCAGTCCCCCACTCCCAGCTCTGTAGTGTAAAAACTGCATGTGAAAAATAACTGGGAGTAGAGACTGCGAGCGAGGCTACGATTTGATCTTATTCTAATTCTAATGTATGCTACTTGAACTACCACTGTCCCGAGCTCTCATCCCCCCTCCCCCCCCCCCCCCCCCTCCCCTCCCCCCTCCCCTGCCTTTGGGTGCTCCCAATGTTTATTATTTAGGCCAGTGAAATGTTTGACCTCTGCACCGTATGCTTTTATAGGGTTCAATTTTCTTTCTATCAGGAAGATCCTTCTAATTGAGGCCATTATATTATGTCACTTCAAGTGTTTCTTGGCCAAACTTTGGTTGGAGAAGGAATTAAAACTTCCCAGTACCCCTCCTCCTGACTTACAACACAGGTAGTGAGTGCTCACATTTTGTCCTGGCCTCTAAAACCTCCCTCCACCTCTCACACTCACTCACCTATAGGAAAAGGAGTTTGAGATCAATGGTCGATTCTCTCACCTGCGCTACTGGAACCTGCAGACCCCACCCACTGCTGATGACAGGGTTATGCAGGCCATGACGTGGCCACAACTGGCCTGCTCAGTGAGTATGGCAAGGGGAGGAGGGAGGGTCAGCTCAAAATCAAGTACCGGAAATTGCATGAATTTTTTATACCATGCCCTGTGAGTATACCAGACTACATGGTGGCCACTCTAGTTCGGCTGTTTGAGTACGTAGGTTTCTGTGTGTGTCTGTACCTTCACCAGAGGCGTACAGATTGGCTGTGTATTTCCTTTGCAATTTGTTTTTCATACTTGACTGTTTCATGTAAATTAGCTGGACCATAGATTATAGAGTAGTTCTATAATCTATGGCTGGACTGAGGAATGCAAAAGTTCATGTAAGAAACTGCACCCGGTATGAAAACAGATTACACAGACAATTTATACTTCTCCTTTAAGGTGCAGAAGCTGCTCAGCTCTTCAATTGAGAGAATAACGTTGCTTCTAGGCTAAAATTCTGTGTGCGTTACAGGAGTTAGGACAGTGTTAGTTCTAGTTGGGTGCTGGCTGAGAAGTATTACTGCCAGTGCTAGTACAGTAGCTTTATTAATCTTGCACATGGCCCGCTTTGCCTCAGAGTGCTGCATGGCAGTATTACCGTAAATATCAACACTGTGATAGTGCCATGTGCAGACCCTGATTTTCCTTCTCTCCCTCCCCCTAGCTGCATACTCCACTGCCAGTGAGCAGCACCACCCCCAGCAACAGCTGCTAACCATTCACGCCAGCGTCCTGCAATACCCTGACTGTACATGTATGATGCACTTACACGCATAAATTATGATTCTGCTCGTCAGTATTAAAATCCTGCGTGTATCCTACGCTCATTGTGCATGTGTGGGGGAGGGGCTACAACTTCCGCGGTTGCAAACGGCCCGCAGACTCTGCATGCTGTCGAGATGGATACAGCGCTCATTTTTCTGCTCCTAGTCGCCTTCTGCTGTGGCCAGTCTGACCGCTACCTCCAGACCTACCCGCCCTACGACGAGACAGATCCCCGTACGCCGCTCACCTTCGCTCTGCTCCAGTCTTTCGGTGGAGACTTCAACAGTTCGGGAGCCGTGGCTGGCGTCCAAGTGGCCCTGGACGTCATCAACAGCAACCCAGATCTCCTACCCGGATACACCCTTCACTTTACCCTCACAGACTCGCAGGTATAGCGGGGTAGGTATGATGCTGCTCATTAGTAGAAGGCAGTGTGGACAGTTGCTAAAGGCATTGATTTATGCTAGAAGCCTTAGTAGCTAGGAGAGTTATAATGTGCTGGCAAGTTAGGGTTTACTGGGGTATATCCATACTGGACACGGCATTGCCATAGCATAAGTTGTTGTTTTTTTACTGAGTGAGCCCTTTCTTAGTTGAAATGAGATTTTCCATCGCAGTGTGTTAGTAATTAAGTATCCTTGGTGAAGGAATGTTAAACAGTGGCAGCAAAATTTTACGGAAGTGCATGCCCCTTGGTGGGCAAGAATCACGGTAGTTTTTGGTATCAATTCTGGAAGCGATGTTACAACAATATATTGATTGAGGTACTGTACATGTAAACTAACTAGTTGCGAGAATTTCCTAAGATAGCCACCAGGTCCTTGGTTTCTGCAGCATTTCCTAAGATAGCCACCAGGTCCTTGGTTTCTGCAGCAAAATCGCCATATTCCTATGGAGTACTATGTGGTTCTTGCCCAGGGGCATGCACTTCTGTTGTAACCGATTCCTTCATATCTGTGTTGGAAAACCGGCATCTATAGTGTACGTAGTAATCTATGTACCCCAATTGTGAGCTTGCAGTGGTTGTAGGACCTGCTGATGCTTAGTGTTGTGTGTGAGATGATAGCCTTGATTAAGTTTCTGCAGGTATTTGCACAAGGTTGTGTTTAATGTTTGTAGTACCAGACTGGAAATGCGATCAGGTGTTCCACCAGTCCGTGGCTTCTGCCTCATGAGCAAGCACTGCACCTCCATATGGGTAGTAATTATGGTTTGTTTGGCCACAGCGGTGCAGTGTAGACAAATGGCCCACAGCCAAACTTAACCACAAAATAACTACCTAAGACCTATATGAATGACAAAAGTTGTGCCTTGGAAACTACGCTGGTTAATTGTTGCTGTAGCCTGTAGGAGACTAGCTGTGTCGCTATTACTATGGTGGATCATGATAGGACCACAGCGAGTTAATTTCCTGGTTTCTCGTCCTCTTAGATGTCAAACATGTATTGACAAACATGTCAAACATGTATTCGGGTGGGCACGTGCATGCATACCCATGCTGGAGAACACATCAGGTTTCTTATACATTCTGGAATCATGCCGCCAACCACAAGATTCCTATAACTGTTAATATGATTTACAGCATGTATGAATTGACACCAACAGTTTGTACGATAAATCTGTTTTGATCTAGAGCACCAAACAATGTAAGAACCTTCAGTGATTTATTTGCATGATTCAGACATCAGTTCTAACATACTGCTGGTGATAATATTCAGTCTATCTCTCTCTCTCTCTCTCTCTCTCTCTCAAGATTAGCCACTAATTTCCTGTGGTGTATAGTGTGTGTTTAGAAACATATGGGGGATGATAAACAGTCAAAATTACAAACATGTTTACTGTCATAAAGTTGTAGCACATCTCTTGTGTACACCTATGTCCATCTCATTGCTTTGTGTCCTTTCTTATTTAGTGTTCATTTCAAGTGGTAGTTATCACTTAGCCTATTTACACACACACACACACACACACACACACACACATACACACACACACACACACACACACACACACACACACACACACACACAGTGCAACAGGACAGTTGGCCTCAATGCCCTATTCCAACAAGTCCTCCCAGACCCCGATAATCCCGATGATCCAATCAAAATCTCTGTAATGGGAGCGGGCTGCTCCATTGCCACGGAGCCAACAGCAGAAATCACTCATTTTTACAACCTCGTCTATGTGAGCCTCCTACAACCCCTCATATTCAGGCTTTTCCCAGATTTCATCTCACACTCAGGATAAAATCTGGGGAAGACCTGGCTAAGCCTCCTTCAGGGTGTCTCTATAATGGCTGGACTGGATTCTATACTGGAATCTGGGACTATAATGGGGGAATGGACTATAGTGTGCCACCAAAATAGTAATATAAACTGTAGTAACAGGAGATGATACAGCATTTGGTAGCTATAGGTGAGGGCCCAATCCCTATTTGGTAGCTATAGGTGAGGGCCCAATCCCTATTTGGTAGCTATAGGTGAGGGCCCAATCCCTATTTGGTAGCTATAGGTGAGGGCCCAATCCCTATTTGGGCTCCATTTCTGTTGGGATTTAAGTTTCTTTTTCTTTCGCCCCTTCTGCCGTCTGCCCTCCCTCCCACCCAGATCTCATGTTTGGCTACCTCAACAGAGCTAGTGGACCGGACGCGGTTCAGATCCTTTTTCCAGCTGCTACCCACCGAGGCAGACATTGCTCCCTCCCACTTTGGAGTCATACGGCAGTATGAGTGGAGACGTGTGGCTCTCATAGTGCAGAATGAGAACCTGTTCACAGTGGTGAGGTTTGGGACAGATCCTGGGTGATGATATTGCACCGTCTGACTCATCCGTATCTTTCCTCTCTTCCCTCCTCCTCCCCTCTCCTCCCCTCCCCTCCCCTCTCTCACAGACGGTAGAGCGGCTGAAACTCCTCCTACAGTCCATTGGTGTTAACTACACTCAGATCATCTTTGAGTCTGATGAGGGCATTGCTGGACTGGGGTCTGAGCCCTTTGACCCCGAGGCTAGGATCTTTGTTATAGCATCTTTTGAGAACCACGCAAGGGGATTGCTTTGTGAGGTGGGTGGGGCTGGTGGAGTCTGTGGGTGGGGCTAGTTGGGTGCTGTGGGTGGGGCTGAAGGAGTGCCATGGGTGAGGTTGGTGGAGTCTATGGGTGGGGCAGGTAGAGTGCTGTGGGTGGGGCAGGTAGAGTGCTGTGGGTGGGGTTGGTAGAGCCTGGGTGAGGTTAGTAGAGTCTGTGGGTGGGGTTGGTAGAGTGCTGTGGGTGGGACTGGTAGAGCCTGGGTGAGGTTAGTAGAGTCTGTGGGTGGGGCTGGTAGAGTGCTGTAGGTAGGGCTGGTAGAGTGTTGTGGGTGGGGCTGGTAGAGTGTTGCGAGGGGCTAGTGGAGTGAATGATAGGCTCATAGCTAGTATAAATGCATACTGATTCCTTACTCTCTCTCCCCAGGCATTTGACCGCGGGCTACGCTATCCCCAGTACATGTTTCTGACCTATGCATGGTACTCTGACAGGTGGTGGGAGCAACAGGTGGAAGCAGAGAACCTCACCTGTAGCAGGGAGAACAGGACCAGTGTCCTGCCACGCACGCTGGGTCTCCTCCATTTTGACTTTATTGAGGAGTTTGACCTCGAGGCACTCACAGACACTGGCATTGTGAGTTGTTACATTCAGGTGTATTCCAGATAAGGCCACAGTGGTATGGTATCACCAAGGAAGTGTTGTTAAGTGCCAAATTCTTGAGGCACATAATTTTCGTGGATTCATCCCCGGACCACAAAATTTAAGCTCATGAAATGTATTTTTCCAGTATTCTATATTATCAAAATTTTACACTTCATTTTTTAAAATTTAAGTGTATATTCAAAATGGCTCTCTACTGCTGCTTCGAAGTGTCTGACACAAAGCCGCCAGATCCTCAGCACTAGAACAAAAGCATAATATACTTGTTCTTATACCTGAAGCTACAGGCTTTCCTTGGCTAGTATCTCGTAATCATAGCTAGGCTGTAATGTGTGACATAATTAATTTATTGTAGCACTGTGATCACAGGCTACCATGGATACTGGGTGCGAAAAAGTTGCCACTTCGAGTTCCCCAGGGTCTGTGTTTTCCCACGCCCTCCGGGAGTGACTGAGGCCACAGATATCTCCCACTGACAGTCTGTCACCCTCCACAGACTGGCACAGAGTTCCTGGAGAGGGAGCAGGGTCACCTTGGGGTCCCGCCACTCTACCTGGAACAGCTGCAACCTCTTGTCGCCTCTTACTGCTATGATGCCACATGGACACTGGCAAAAGCCCTCAACCTCACCATCCAGGGTGGGTGGAGCCTCCTTTTCTTGTGTTGGGATACACAGTATATAGCAGTCCCCATCTCTAGTCACCCCAGCCCAGTGTAGCTAACGAGGCCTGCAGTGATAGCAGTCCTCCTCTCTCCAGCCCAGTGTAGTGAGGCCTGCATGCATGTATACAGGTCAATGCACACTGTCAGTTGTTTTGATAGCTTGATAGTGGCATGTCGTGCACAGTAGCTTGAAAGTGGCATATCATGCACAGTTGTTTTGGTAGCTTGATAGTGGCATGTCATGCACAGTGGTTTGCTATAGCCCGTTCAGTCCCATGCCAATACCTTATCCAAATTCTGTAGTAACAAAATTACCCATTTTACCTAGACATCTGAAATTCATATCACGCTAGACTTGTGTGAAATTCACTGATCAAATGTTTGTTGCTGTACAGTCGCCAAACCTTTCTCCACGGCTGCGAGATAAAATCTGGGCGAGAAAACAGATTTTTCTCCACGGCTGCGAGGTAAAATTTGGGCGAGAAAAGTCTGGGCACAAGGCTAGACATTACGCCCTCGGGTGATGGCTCACAGAGCTTTTTACTACACACTCTCAGATCTGGAGTCCAACGACACCCTCAGTCGGCTGGCCTGGGAGGCACAAAGAATTAGTACTAATGAGACCTTTCGACTCGAGAACTTCACTTACAGCAATGATGTCATCATGAATACCATATTTGGTCATGTGGCCCAAACTAACTTCAGAGGCGTTACCGTAAGTTGACCGAGGTACACACCCACTCACACTGGGAGTGGCAGTCTTATAATGCCATGCAGTCACATGACCTGGTTGCCATGGTATCTTCCCTCCTTCCAGGGTGGTGTAGAGTTCAGTGACATAGGTATCAGGGCCGTGGACACACTGAGGGTGATGCAGTACAGGAACGTCACTGACGGTGAGAGCCACAAAAGAATCAGTCAGTGGTTGTAGCAGCAGTGTAGAACCTCCGCTACAGCAGAACAACAGAGAGAAACTGTGTAGCTAGCCACGTGGTCACTTATAATTACTGCACTACATCACCTTGGTCACGCCCCTCAAAGGTCGGGCAGTACGTTCTATTGTCCCCAGACCGTTCCTCGGCAGTGGGCAAGTAGTCGCCTGGGCATGAGACTATGAGGAGGGTCCCCAGACCGTTCCTTGGCAGTGGGCAAGTAGTCGCCTGAGCATGAGACTGCGAGGAGGGTCCCCAGACTATAAATTACAGGTACCACCTGAAGTCTGTGGTGATGTAAGTCGGTTACATTACTCCCCCACTTGGAGATTATGTATTATGTGGCTTGTGGTATGGGACTATAGTGTGCATGCATGCAGTGGTAGCTACGTATGATACAGAATGCATATTCATGAGCGTATGGGTGAACGTCTGGGCACGAGGCTACCTCAGATATAGCAGAAACCACAATTTTCTTCTTTTTTAAAAAATTAAGTTCTAGAGGTCATCACTTAATATTATGCAGCTGCACTCTATTAAGGTTTCTGCTAAGTAGGCATTAGCTTTTATTGTGCAATTGTGGTTTTTCTGGGACCCCCCCAATCAACACTGCCCCCTACAGTAGAGAAAGCTTTTCTACTGTGGCCTAAAAGATGTGTGCCTAGCGTTATATGGCTGCTATGGTACTGTTTACAGGTAGTAAGGGAAGTCTTCTGTTCTGGGAGTCCCTTTGTCTTTGCCATGCCAAGTGAGACAATCTACACCGGATGAAATGACACTGAACGTGTAGGAACCTGTATCCGCGGTACTTTACCGCCTCAGGGGACTGTCCTGAGATATTGAGGGTCTGCTGCAGTGTCCAACAAACCTGAGTTTGTGAGACACTTATTGGCCCTGACAATGGGCAGTCCATTGAATGGGTACATTCTAGACACTGTTTTGTCGTAGCTCTAGTTTGAGCATTTAGAAGCCAGTTCATAAAATGTATAATTTACTATTCCACAGTGCGGACGATGTGCTTCTTATGCAGAATTGTATATTTCCTAATAAGTAAAAAATTAAGTTCTAGAGGTCATCACTTAATATTATGCTGCTGCACTCTATTAAGGTTTCTGCTAAGTAGGCATTAGCTTTTATTGTGCAATTGTGGTTTTTCTGGGACCCCCCCAATCAACACTGCCCCCTACAGTAGAGAAAGCTTTTCTACTGTGGCCTAAAAGATGTGTGCCTAGCGTTATATGGCTGCTATGGTACTGTTTACAGGTAGTAAGGGAAGTCTTCTGTTCTGGGAGTCCCTTTGTCTTTGCCATGCCAAGTGAGACAATACACCGGATGAAATGACACTGAACGTGTAGGAACCTGTATCCGCGGTACTTTACCGCCTCAGGGGACTGTCCTGAGATATTGAGGGTCTGCTGCAGTGTCCAACAAACCTAAGTTTGTGAGACACTTATTGGCCCTGACAATGGGCAGTCCATTGAATGGGTACATTCTAGACACTGTTTTGTCGTAGCTCTAGTTTGAGCATTTAGAAGCCAGTTCATAAAATGTATAATTTACTATTCCACAGTGCGGACGATGTGCTTCTTATGCAGAATTGTATATTTCCTAATAAGTAACAAATTGTGCTATTTATTCAGCCTTGGGTGGGGCTGACAATTCCTAACAACTGTGTGTAGATGTTACCTTTAACCATGGCCGGCGCTGGTATAATATTCTAGTGCTTGGATGTAGTATAGAAGCTGAGAATAACATAATCGGAGTGTCCTCCTCCACAGAGAATGGCCGAGAACAACTGGACTTGGTGGAGATTGCCAATGTCATCCCTGATGGCGAGGGAGGCTTTGACTTTATGTACCTGCCTGGAGAGAGTGATGCAACCACATGGCCCAGTGAGTTGAGCATATATGGAATATCATGGAAGCCACACAGCTGTAGCTCTCTTAGCGCTCCTGCTGTAAGTGTTGTGTGACTGTTGCCTCCCTCCAGACAATCTGGTCCCTTACGATGGTGTCCCTAATGAGGAGATAGTGTCAGTAAATGCTGGGGTGGCAGCTGTCTTCTTCATTATGGCCACAGCTGGCATCATCTTTGCTGTGGTTTGCATCGTCTTCAATGCTGTATACAGGAATAAGAAGTGAGTCACATAGTTAATGGCCACTGTTGATATGTACTTCAATCTCTCTCTCTCTCTCTCTCTCTCTCTCTCTACAGATTAATCCGTCTCAGCAGCCCTAACCTAAACTACCTCATTGGAGCTGGTGCCATCGTGCTCTATGCAAATATTTATTTTTCTGTAGTGCCTACCACGAACCCCAGAGCAGTAGCTGCCCTCTGTACTTTGACCCCCTGGCTGACGGCCATTGGCTACTCACTCTGCTATGGCACTGTGGGGGCCAAAATGTGGAGGGTCTACTACATCTTCAACAACCCCACCCCAAAGAGGAAGAGGGTAGGACCAAACAGACGTTTAGTTTCACATACATCTTCAAAGTCCTGTTTCCATGCTACAGACTGGGAATGAGACTAGGTAAATCTCCTTCCACACCTTTCAGGCACTGAAGGACTGGATGCTAGCCCTGGCAGTCGGAGTTCTCATTCTGATTGACGTCACTATACTGCTAATTTACACTGCTGTGGAGGGTTACCGTGGATACCTGGATGCCAATTTGGTACCCAATGGAGAAATGATGGGGACTGTTGAAGGGGTATGTGGTGTGTGGTATACGGTTTGTTGTATGTGATATGTGGTATGTGGTATGTGGTGTGTACATAGTAAGAATGACAGCTGTGTGCTACTAACAGCAAGCTAGCCTGACTTCACACTCTTTATAGACCTCCCACAACCAAAATTAAAATTGGAGAATGGCCAGGGTGTGGGGGGGAGAGAGAATAATGAATGTCTCGTCTCTCAGGCTAGTAACTTTCTAGCCTTGTACCCAGGTCTTCCTCACCCAGATTTTGTCTCTCACAGTCGTGGAAAATCTCTCATGGCTGTGAGATAAATTGTTCCCATGGCTGCAAGATAAAATCTGGGTGGGGAAGGCATCATTGATTCCATTTCTATTAATTTTACATGATTGTGCGTTATTTTTTCCAGGAGCTGGCAGTTATTACTCGCTTTTTCATCTATGTCTGTGACTCAACAGCTCGTAGTGCATTCTTGGGAGTACTCTATGGCTACAAGGGAGTGCTGCAGGTATGTGATATGTGGTATGTGGTATGTGGTGTGTACATAGTAAGAATGACAGCTGTGTGCTACTAACAGCAAGCTAGCCTGACTTCACACTCTTTATAGACCTCCCACAACCAAAATTAAAATTGGAGAATGGCCAGGGTGTGGGGGGGAGAGAGAATAATGAATGTCTCGTCTCTCAGGCTAGTAACTTTCTAGCCTTGTACCCAGGTCTTCCTCACCCAGATTTTGTCTCTCACAGTCGTGGAAAATCTCTCATGGCTGTGAGATAAATTGTTCCCATGGCTGCAAGATAAAATCTGGGTGGGGAAGGCATCATTGATTCCATTTCTATTAATTTTACATGATTGTGCGTTATTTGTTCCAGGAGCTGGCAGTGATCATCGTTGGCACCTACTCTCTGAAGGACAAAATCAATGTAGTGCATTCTTGGGAGTACTCTATGGCTACAAGGGAGTGCTGCAGGTCAGGGGGTGGGGCTAGATATGGGGTGGGGCTAGATATGGGGTGGGGCTAGATATTGGGGGTGGGACTAGATATTGGGGGTGGGGCTAGTCTCTAGCGTGGGGGTCCTTGATAGAAAAGTAACTGGAAGACTTTTATTACTATAATTTCTTATTCCTTGGATAGCTGCATGCCTGACATATACACTTCTTGTTTCGATAGGTCCTAACTCTGCTGTTAGCCTTCTTTATACGGAAGGTGAAAGTGAAGGGGTTAAACGACGCCGTGTACATCCTGGCAGCCATTTACGTCTCCAGTATTGTTCTGGCAGTGATCATCGTTGGCACCTACTCTCTGAAGGACAAAATCAATGTGTACGCAGCTGTCTTCTGTACGGGGTTCATCGTCGGGACTACGGTCATCCTGGGACTGGTGTTTGGACCAAAGGTGAGGAGGGTACTTGTACTGACTGAAGTGTTAGTAAGTAATGTCTTACAGAAGAAAGAAAGGCTTTCTGAATACCAACTTTAATTCGCAAAGTTTCTTTCCGAATTAAAGTTGGTATTCAAATTCTTTCTTATGCAAGAGCCAAGCCCCCTTTTCACTGTCTTACAGGCTCATCAGACTATAAACCTGGCAGATAAGGTCAGAACATAGAACCTCATTATTGAGGCAGCCTGACCCTATAGACTCTTACTTAGCCTACCAGGTCTATAGTATTCATCGCTTTTACCACACACACACACACACACACACACACATGCACGCGCACACGTAGATGTATGGCCTGTACAAGGACCCTGATGGAGAGCAGGTATTCAGTGATCAGTCGGACCTTGACACTCATCGTCAAATAACTACTACACTGGCAAACTCTGACCTGGAGAACATGAAGAAGAGGATTAAGGAATTGGAGACTCTGGTTGCTAAGCAACAGGTGTGAAGCCTTATATAGTATAGTAGATGTCTTAGCCACTGATGGTGACATCACCAGACCAAGCACACTGGTGGTGACATCATCAGACCAAGCACACTGCTGGTGACATCCTCAGATCAGACGCACCAGTGGTGGGACATTGTCAATGCAGGCACTCATGCCAGCAGTGGACTAAAGCTTTCAGAGGGCAGTATTATACTGGCCCACACCCAGGCTGGTATACTAATGGTATACACTTCACTGAGAAGCTACATTCAACTGATGGCATTACGTAACCTTCCTCCCAGTCTCCACTCCCAGCTTTTTTTTTCTCATGTAGTAATTAAAATATGCAATATCATGTGAGAGTGGAGACTGAGAATGGCATTACACAACTGAAATCATCCTGATGTCCTACTTTGATAAGCTAACCTCTCTAATGTCACATTACACAGAATGGTGCTCCTATCTCACCAGAGAGGCTAACCATCCCAGAGCCCCCACCGAAGAATGCACCAGAAAATGGAGATATGTCAGAGAGGACAATCTGGGACCCTCCGGATCCAGAGCAGAGCACCGCTACGTAGTAAAAGAAGGCCGTGAATGTACAGTCTATAATCACATACAGTGCTCCATGTTTTAAGCGAGAAAGTTTCTGCATGTGACTGTCCATAATGTTATGCCATGCATGGATGCAGTTGCAGTGCCAGCTATAGCTCAGGTTATGCAGTCCATGGCGTGGCCATAGCTGGCTTGCTCAAGGGAATGGAACAGTGACGGATTAAAGGTGAAATTGAAGGATGCATAATCTAGAATTTTCAAGTACACCTCCAGTTCAGACTGAAACGTATTCGTATTTCACTGTGAATTTGCTAGCACGAGACTGCAATATCATTGCAGAAAGGGGAATGACATCATTTACTCGTGCAATATACTGTAAAGGTAAGAAATGCAGAATGGAGGTAATTCAGAACACCTAAATTGGTTGAGTCAAGTCTTCTCCTGACTGGAGTAGTTACTAGACGTTGCCAACAGCTGAATGCACCAAGGGACTATCAAACTTCCTGTCTGTCCGGGCGCAACGATGGTAACTGCACGTACGTATTCGCATCCATATGTACGGTAGAAAATCTATTGCTGCAGCCGTAGAAGCCATACTATCCATGGCTGCAGCAAGGATATAAATACGGTCGCACACTAGCGCGCATTGCATAGCTAGAGATATGGAGACAGCGCTCGTTTTTCTACTCCTAGTGGCCCTCGGCTACAGCCAGTCTGACCGCTACCTCCAGACCTACCCGCCCTACAACGAGACAGACCCCCGCACGCCGCTCACCTTCGCTCTGCTGCAGTCTTTCAGTGGACACTTCAACAGTTCAGGAATTGTAGCTGGCGTCCAGGTCGCGCTGGACGTCATCAACAGCAACCCAGATCTCCTGCCCGGATATACCCTTCACTACACCCTCACAGACTCGCAGGTAAGCGGCCATTCGTGTTCAGGCAAGGGTGGGGCTCTCATATCCTGCATAACCCCTCGATAATTGAGGCGAGCCCCAAACCTAGCAATTTGACTGTGCCCCTGCGTCTAGCATGGCATATATATTCATGGATGTATATGTACATATAAACTTTAGCCACAAGAAATATCAGTGTTAATGAGCTGCAGTGATGCTTTAATGTCACTCTGTTTTACTCATAGCTACATGTACAGTGCGCACGTCTTTCTACAACTTCAGATGTAACATACATATTTACTCACATGCATGCATCTCTCTATAAGCTTGATAACAGCTTGCAAGCTATATCCTTTCTCATATCTTTCTGAGATACATATAGTCTTGTATATATATTGTGATCATCTTCAATTTTACTTTCTAGCACATGACAGTGATGATTATCATGCACTTGCATTATTTACGCACACGCACACACACACAGTGCAATAGGACAGTTGCTCTAAATGCCCTAGTCCAACAAGTCCTCCCAGACCCCGATAATGCCGACGATCCGGTCAAACTTTCTGTAATGGGAGCGGGCTGCTCCATTGCCACGGAGCCAACAGCAGAAATTGCTCATCTCTACAACCTTGTATATGTGAGCCTCCCTTTTTTGTACGATCATTTCCTGTTGCAAAAAATAAGCAATTCCCTCAGCTGCCTTTCCCGTTTTCTTTAGCTACTTATTTCTCTATCTGAATTTCACAATCGAATTAGGTTCTTTTTTCTTTCGCCCCTTCATCTGTCTACCCTCCCTCTCATCCAGATCTCATGTTTGGCCACCTCAACAGAGTTAGAGGACCGGACAAAGTTCAAATCCTATTTCCAGATGCTACCCACTGACGCAGCCCTTGCCCTTACTTTCTTTGGAGTCATACAGCAGTATGAGTGGAGACATGTGGCTTTCATAATTCAGAATGAGAACTTGTACACAGTGGTGAGCTTTGGGCAGATCTTGAACGATGATACTGCACTGTCTGACTCATCTGTATCTTCTCTCTCTTCCCCTCCCCTCCCCTCCCTTCTCTCACAGACGGTAGAGCGGCTGGAAGCCCTCCTACAATCCATTGGTGTTACGTACTCTGAGAGTGTCTTTGAGTCTGATGAGGGCATTGCTGGACTGGGGCCTGAACCTTTTGACCCTGAGGCTAGGATCTTTGTTATAGCAGCCTTCTCAAATCACGCTAGGGCACTGATGTGTGAGGTGGGTGGGGCTGGTGGGCTGTTGCAGTTTTCATTTTTCAGGTGGCCTGGGCTGCTGTGGTTATAGTATTCACCTTACAGTCGAGAAGCATTTAAGGGATTGCTTTGTAGGGTGGGTGATACTGGTGGAGTGCTGTGGGTGGGGTTGGTAGTGTGGGTGGGCTGATGGGTGGGTGGGGCTGGAGGAGTGGCCTATAGCTATATAATATGATTCGCATACTGATTCCTTACGCTCTCTCTTTGAGAATCAAGCAAGGAGAGTACTTTGTGAGGTGGGTGGAGCTGATGGGTGGGGCTAGTATGGTGTGGGTTGGGCTGGAGAAGTGCTGTGGGTGGAGCTGGTAGAGCTGGATGAAGTTGGTGGAGTCTATTGGTGGGACTGCTAGAGTCTGTGGGCATAGCATTCAAGAGATTGCTTTATGAGGTGGTAGCTGGTACTTGTGGAGTGCTCTGCATGGGTGCCAGGTGGGTGGGGCTGGTGAGTGGGTGGGGCAGATGGAGTGAGTAATATGGCCTATAGCTAGTATAATTTGCATACTGATTCCTTACCCTCTCTCCCCAGGCTTTTGAACGAGGGCTACGCTATCCACAGTACCTGTTTCTGACCTATGCAACGTACTCAGATGGGTGGTGGGAGCTACAGCCGGCAGTAGAGAACCTTCCCTGTAGCAGAGATAACCGTACCAGTGTCCTGCCACGCATGCTGGCCCTCGCAGATCTTCCCACTTTAGAGGACTTCTTAAACCTCGAGTCACTTAGTGACACAGGCATTGTGAGTGCTGTTGTCGATACTCATGTATCACCATGACTACAGTGGTGTGAAACAGTAGTGAATATGAGTTCCCCAGAGCCATTTGGGATGGAATGGAGTTGCTTGTCTTGTATTGGAATATGTCACTTGTGACGTACACAACAGAAGTCATGTACATGTACAGTGTACAACTGCTTGCCCACGCCTAAATATGCAAGTGAATTATGGGTAATATTCCCCTCCACAGACTGGCACAGAGTTCCTGGAGAGGGAGCAGGGTCACCTTGGAGTCCCGCCACTCTACCTAAAACAGCTGCAACCTCCTGCTGCCGCATTATGCTATGATGCCACATGGACCCTGGCAAAAGCCTTCAACCTCACAATCCAAGGTGGGTGGACCTGTGTTGGCATGTATATTCACGGAATTTATCCAACCCGAGGTCGAAGGTTGAAAAGTGATAGCCCTCGATTATGATATTCCTTTTGAAATAGCTGTAGAACAGAAGGAGGCAGCTGCTATGCACATGGAAAGACATGGAAGTCATGAAATAGCTATTTTGCTTTACTTTTGACTTGCAGCATCAAGGTACCTGATTTTACTGCAGGGTGGCTGATGGAACAGGCTCACAACCAGAAATTGGGGGGAGGGGGGGGAGTAATATCCATGGTTTCACTTTCTTGCACGTGGTGATATTTTGTCACACTCTCAGATCTGGAGTCCAATGACACCCTCAGTCGGCTGGCCTGGGAGGCACAAGGAGACAGCAGCAGTGAGACCTTTCGACTCGAGAACTTTACCTACAACAACAATATCATCATGAATACCATATTTGGTCATGTGGCCCAAACTAACTTCAGAGGCGTTACCGTAAGTTGACCGAGGTACACACCCACTCACACTGGGAGTGGCAGTCTTATGATGCCATGCAGTCACATGACCTGGTTGCCATGGTATCTTCTTCCCTTCCAGGGTGATGTAGAATTCAGTGATATTGGTATCAGGACAGTGAGCAGGTTGAGGGTGTTGCAGTACAGGGATTTCACTGATGGTGAGGGCCACTACCCTGTATAATAATTAAGTACTGGCTCCCAGGATGTTTACAGGTAGTATGGCATCTGTTGTGTTCTATTCTGGTGGTGCCTTTGTTGTATACACCTTGGCCTATAGCTATTGCCATGCAGTATTGTACTAGTGCATACATGGTATTCTATGCAGAGAGTCTCACGGGAATACACACGGCACAGCTGACAATGATGATCCCTAATAACTGTGCATCATTTTTAACCATGGCAAATGCTAAGGTTGCCAAAAAATCAAGCTAATATTTTTCTCTGTCGAGTAGCTATAATTATTACAAGTGTCCTGCCATGAAATTCGAAGTTGAGAACTGTATCACGATATAATTAAGCTAGGCATACTCCTCTCCCAGAGACTGGCACACAACAGCTGGACTTGGTGGAGATTGCCAATATCATTCCAGGTGGTGACTTTCTTTACGATCCTGGTGAGAGTGAGGCAACCACATGGCCCAGTGAGTTGAGCGTAGCTATATAGAGTGACATGAAGACAGTCATTGAGTTGATGCCCACAATGCCACACAGCTGTTTGCTGTGACCATTGAGAGTGTTATACTGTGTAGTAGTTTCCTTTAAATGTTGTGTGACTGCTTACCTCCTCCAGACAACCTGGTGCCCTACGATGGTGTTCCTAATGAGGAGGTGGTATCAGTGAAAGTAGGGCTGGCAGCTGTCTTCTTCATTATGGCCACAGCTGGCATCATCTTTGCTGTGATTTGTATCGTCTTCAATGCTGTATACAGGAATAAGAAGTGAGTCATGCACGTATGGTAGTTAATGACTACTTGTGATATCTACTTTAATCTCTCCCTCCCTCCCTCTCTCCTTCAAATTCCCAGATTAATCCGTCTCAGCAGCCCTAACCTGAACTACCTCATTGGAATTGGTGCAATCCTTCTCTACACAGACATCATTGTCTCTATGATCCCCACCACGAACCCTGATGCAGTGGCTGTCTTCTGTAATTTGACCCCCTGGTTAACGGCCATTGGCTACTCACTCTGCTATGGGACTGTGGGGGCCAAAATGTGGAGGGTCTACTACATCTTCCATAAACCAACTCCCAATAGGAAGAAGGTATGGTCGAACTAGCAATTGTGCGTTGGTGATGGATGAAGCAATTTCCTGTTCCTATGCTGCTACAGCCTGGGAATGAGACCAGGTATAACCCTATGCTATTTCCTTCACCAAGGCACTGAAGGACTGGATACTAGTCCTGGTAGTCGGGTTCCTCATTCTGATTGACATCACTATCCTGGTAATTTACACTGCTGTGGAGGGTTACCGTGGAAACATAGAAGCCACTTTGGTACCCGATAGAGAAATGATGGAGACTATTGAAGGGGTATGTGGTGTGTGTGTGTGTGTATGTATGTGTAAAAATGAGGGATGAAAAAAATGCAGCTGTCTGATATAAGTAAACATTAACTCCACCCCACCATGCAGGGAGGCTTGGCTATGAGACTGCACTCATGCTTGCTCCCCCCCCCCCCCCCCAACCAAAAACATGGGGTTTAGTGAATTTAGACTAGTCTCTCAGAATAGTAACCTTATTCTGTTAAATATCAATTGTAGCTACCTTGTTCTTTTCCAGGAACTGGCAGTTATAACACA
This sequence comes from Phakellia ventilabrum, assembly GCA_963921505.1. Classification (NCBI taxonomy): domain Eukaryota; kingdom Metazoa; phylum Porifera; class Demospongiae; order Axinellida; family Axinellidae; genus Phakellia; species Phakellia ventilabrum. The sequence goes on from OY997393.1 coordinate 164,753, forward strand.
CTTTTATTTCTACACCTGTGACTCAACAGCTCGTGAAATTTTCCTGGGAGTGCTGTATGGCTACAAGGGAGTACTGCAGGTTAGGGAGTGGCCCAGGAGGGACGGGGGGGGGGGGGGGCTATAGTCTCCAGTGTAGGTGGTATTCTTGTGAACGAAAGCTAACTAGGTTCTGTAATCTTTTTTGGTGCAGTTCTGAAGCTAAGATAAGCGCCACCTATTACATAAATAGAAATTGGATAGCATACACGTACATATGCCACAACAATGCCACTAGATACGTACGTTTGACACATAACTTTCTTGTATTTGCTTTAATAGATTCTAACTGTGGTGCTAGCTTTCTCCATAAGGAAAGTGAAAGTGAAAGGATTAAATGACAGCAAGTACATCGTGGCAGCCATCTATGTCTGCAGCATTGTTCTAGCAGCGACCATCGTCTCCATCTACTCTCTGAAAGACCTGGTCAATGTCTTCGCAGCTGTGTGCAGTATGGGGTTCTTTATCGGAACCACGGTCATCCTGGGACTGGTCTTTGGACCAAAGGTGAGGATTTTGCTGTTAAGAATGAGTACAGACTGAAGTGTTAGTAATTGTCTAGGATCTAGCGCTGTTTCACTGGTAGCTAACTGGCACACATACACATGTATACACATTCACACACGTGCTTGAGTAGATGTATGGCCTGTACAAAGACCCTAATGGAGAACAGGTATTTGATCAGTCATTTGAGTTCAGTGCTGAGACCCGGATGACTTCAGCACTGGCAAACTCTGACCCGGAGAACCTGAGAATGAGGATCAAGGAATTGGAGGCTCTGGTTGCCAAGCAACAGGTGGGAAGGCTCACGTAGTACATATATATTTTAGTCACAGTCTCTTAAAATTTTGCACGCTCAGGAATGGCGGTAGTTGTCTGTAATTTTCAATGCATATGCACTCGTGCATGCCAGTAATTCAACTGACGGTTGATGGCACATGGTAGTAGCACAATACATGTACCGTCCTACGTTGACGGTCTGATCTTATGTCATGTTACATGCACAGAATGCTGCTCCTACCTCACCAGAGATGCCAGCTATCCAGAGCCGTATTGGAGCAGAGTACACCACACTCTGTAGCACCGAGATTACAACCACTCTACATGCAATGCCGAAATAAGTACATCAGAGTATAAAAACATTCAGAGTTATGCTGCTACTTACACAGTATGCATATTCATAACATATGTGGCTCATTCATCTATTATGTTTTTCCCCACTCTATTATACAATTCTCAATAACGGCACCGATTATGTAGTACTGTTCTCATTATTCTGCTCTGGTCTGATGCCTTTTATCTAGTGTCAGATACACATGCAGCTTCATCAACCACTATTTCCTATTTTGCAATTAAGTTCAAAAGGTCACCACTTAATATTGTGCAGCTACACTCTACCAAAGGCTTCATTGGCATTGTAGTGGTTTTTCTGGGAATCCCCCACCAATAAAACACTGCCCACCAGTAGAGAAAGTATGGCCTACAGCTAAAAGATGTGTGCCTAGTTTTCCTTTGCTTTATATGGCTGCTATGGTGCCAGGGCTACTGTTTACAGGTAGTGAGGAAGTGTTCTGTTGTTGGAGATGTTCCGATGAAATGACACTTAGCTTGCAGGAAACTGTCTCGTCTCAACACTTTACTGTCTCAGAGGACTGCCCAGAGTGTCTGCTGCAATGTCCAATAAACTTATGTTTGTGAGACACTTATTGGCCCTGACATTCTAGGCTGGAAAAGGAAATAATTATTGTTTCGACCAGCTCTAGTTTGAGCATTTAGAAGCCAGTTCATAAAATACATGACAGTACAGACGATGTGCTTCTTATGCAGAATTGTATATTTCATGAAAGTAACAAAATGTGAAGGTTAATGTTAGTGGTACACGCAGCGAGTGAAGGGGAGGGGCTACAACTTCCGCCCTATTGCTGCAGCCATAGAAGCCATATTATCTATTGTTGGTATATTACTATACCTCCTGTACGGTTGCACACTCTGCATGCAGTGCAAGAGCTACAGATATGGACACAGCGTTCGTTTGTCTGCTCCTAGTGGCCCTCAGCTACAGTCAGTCTGACCGCTACCTCCAGACCTACCCGCCCTACAACGAGACAGATCCGCGCACGCCGCTCACCTTCGCTCTGCTGCAGTCTTTCGGTGGGGCTTTCAACAGTTCAGGACTTGTAGCTGGCGTCCAGGTCGCCCTGGGCGTTATCAACAGCAAACCAGAGCTCCTGCCGGGATACACCCTTCACTACACCCTCACAGACTCGCAGGTAAGTGGCCCACACAGGAAAATTTCATACATTCATTTACGACCGTTCACGGTAAATTTATACGGTAATATACCCCATCAAACGAAATTGCCCCGCGGCTGCATTACCATAATACCTATAGTATCTATGGCCTTACCTTACAGCTACCAGACAAGAGCATGAGTAGTATATTATAATGAGTCTAAGTATAGCCTCGGGCATTGTGCTTATTCTTTGTACTAAAGACTGGGTGGTAGTTTGCATGGAGCTAGATGACAGTGATGGAATCCAGAGTCCCACAGTCATAGGAAGCCTAGCTATATCCCAGCCATGCCAGTCACTGGTTTTTGACTTGTAGAAAATATAGCAAGGATACTTAATTACTAACGTAAACACACACACACACACACGCACACACACACACACACACAGTGCAACAGGACAGTTGCTCTCAATGCCCTAGTCCAACAGCTCCTCCCGGATCCCAATAATCCAGATGATTCAGTCAAACTTTCTGTAATGGGAGCAGGCTGTTCCTTTTCCACGGAACCGACAGCAGAAATTGCTCATCTCTACAACCTTGTATACGTGAGCTTCCCTGTTTTAACTTTTGTACAACCATTCCTATTGGATAAATTTAGTCAATTCCCTCAGCTGGTCCTCCCCAGCTTTTTATCTCACACTTAATTTTCTTTCCTGTGGTTTTGAGCTCAGACAGAGTAGATTTTTAAAAGTGGGGTTTCAAAGCCCAATACTTCCTGAGTATAAAACTGAACTTAAAGTGATTGTGGCATGTATGATTGCAGATGTCTGTTTATTTTTACGGTAGTGTAGTCAGGTGATATAAGAATACAACAGTCTGAACGTCAACAGTGAGCGGTATTGCTGGTACCAGACTTTGGGGTCAGCAAGACCTCAAACGTCAGTGCAGATGCTACTAAGGAAGATGGTGGGAATTTGCTTTATTGCTCTAGCTATATATCTCCTGCATGGTATAACGTTAAGCTCTCAAACCTGGATGCCTATATCTGCTTTGATTTAATAAAAGTATCAATTCAATTAGTAAAAATTACAGGATTGTAAGACTTCCACAATACACCTGATTTTGTTAGGTTTGTGCATGTCAGGAGAATTCCTCCCTCTCATCCAGATCTCATGTTTAGCAACTTCAACAGAGTTAGAAGACAGGGTGAGGTTCAGATCCTATTTCCAGATGCTATCCTCTGACGCAGACCTTGCCCTTACTTTCTTTGGAGCCATACAGCAGTATGAGTGGAGACATGTGGCTTTCATAGTTCAGAATGAGAACCTATACACGGTGGTGAGCTTTGGGACAGATCTTGGGCGATGATATTGCACCATCTGGCTCATCTGAATGTTCCCTCTCTTCCCCTCCCCTCCCCTCCCTTCTCTCACAGACGATAGAACAGTTGAAAGTCCTCCTACAGTCCATTCGTGTGACGTACTCTGAGAGTGTCTTTGAGTCTGATGAGGGCATTGCTGGACTGGATCCTGAACCTTTTGACCCCGAGGCTAGGATCTTTGTAGTAGCAGCCTTCTCAATTTATGCTAGGGCACTGATGTGTGAGGTGGGTGGGGCTAATGGGCTGCTGCAGTTTTCATTTTTTTGGTGGCCTGGGCTCTGTGGTTATATCATCATATAATTGAGAAGCATTCATGGATTGCTTTATGAGGTAGATGGTACTGGTGGAGTGCTGTGCATGGGTGCCTGGGGGTGGGCTGGTGGGTGGGGCTGGTGGAGTGCTGTGCATGGGTGCTAGGGTTGGTGGTGTGGGTGGGGCTGGTAGAGTGTGTAATATGGCATATAGCTAACAGAGTTTGCGTCCTGATTCCTTACTCTCTCTCTCCAAGGCTTTTCAACGAGGGCTACGCTATCCGCGGCACCTGTTTCTGATCTATGCAACGTACCCAGATGGGTGGTGGGAGCTACAACCCGAAGCAGAGAACCTTCCCTGTAGCAGAGATGACCGTACCAGCGTCCTGCCACGCACACTGGCCCTCACACAGTTTCCCTCTTTAGAGGACTTCTTCAACTTTGACTCGCCTACCGACACTGGCATTGTGAGTGCTGTAACCAAAACCCGTGTATCACCATGTGACCACAGTGGTGGGAAGCAGTAGTGAGTTCCCCAGAGCCATTTGGGAGGGGGGGGTGGAACTTCTTGTGTTGGCACGCATGCCACTTGTGAGGTGTATTACAGAATTGCCCATGTGCATGTCCAGTATGTAACTGATGTGCATATGACAAGACACGCAAGTGAGATTTGACGTATTGATGACATTTATATCACCCTGCACAGAATGGTACAGAGTTCCTGGAGAGGGAGCAGGGTCACCTTGGAGTCCCGCCACTCTACCTGGAACAGTCACCACGTCATATTGCCTCATTATGCTATGATGCCACATGGACCCTGGCAAAAGCCTTTGACCTCACAATCCGAGGTGGGTGGACCTGTGTTGGCATGTATGTTCCTTCTGAAGTAGCTATAAAACAGAAGCAGCCATACAGCTCCTGTGTACGTGGAAAGACATGCAAGTCATGAGATAGTTATGTGCTTTAGTTTTGAGTTGCTGTACATCATCAAGGGAATGACCAGTACCTCTTGTTTTACCGAGGGGTGACTGGTAGAACTGGCTTACAACCAGAGATGGGGGCTACAGAGTATATTGGTGGATTTCTGTATTTACATGTAGCTAGGGGTAGTTTCATGTCCTTGCATAGAGTGATATTTTGTCGTACTCTCAGATCTGGAGTCCAATGACACCCTCAGTCGGCTGGCCTGGGAGGCACAAGGGATCAGCTCCAGTGAGACCTTTCGACTTGAGAACTTCACCTACAACAATGATGTCATCATGAACACAGTATTTGGTCATGTGGCCCAAACTAACTTCAGAGGCGTTACCGTAAGTTGACCGAGGTACACACCCACCCACACTGGGAGTGGCAGTCTTATAATGCCATGCAGTCACATAACCTGGTTGCCATGGTATCTTCCTTCCTTTTAGGGTAGTGTAGAATTCAATGACATTGGTATCAGGCAGCCAATGAACAGACTGAGGGTATTGCAGTACAGGGATTTCATAGATGGTGAGGCCACTAACCTGTATAGCAATTAATAAGTACCCCAAGCATATTTGCAGGTGGTATGGTAAGTGTTGTATTCTGGCAATTCCTTTGTTATAGACCCCTTGACCTATTGCCATGCAGTATTATAAATGTGATTAGCGATTTTTGAATTGGGCTTTTGGTACATATGAATGAGTAGCTGATCTCCCTATAGCCTTGCCTGACGGTCCCTAACAACTGCATAAGATTATAGTTTTCATCTGTGGCCAATGCAGGGGCTCCGAATAATTTAGCCAATATTTTTTCTGTAGATGTGATTATAGCTAGTGTCCCTCAATGGAGATTGAGAATTTTGTTGTAATAATATTATAAGCTGAGTATTGAGTATCATCTCCTCAGAGACTGGCACACAGCAGCTAAAATTGGTTGATGTTGCCAATATCATCCCTGACGGCGAGGGAGGCTTTGACTTTCTGTACGAGCCTGGTGAGAGTGAGGCAACCACATGGCCCAGTGAGTTGAGTGCATACAGAGTAACATGACATCAGTCATTGAGTGGATGCCCACAGTGCCACACAACTGTTTGCTGTGATGGTCGAGAGTGTTACTGTTCAGCACCTTCCTTTAAGTGTTGTGTGACTGCTACCTCCCTTCAGACCTGGTTCCTTATGATGGTGTTCCTAATGAGGAGGTGGTGTCAGTAGAAGCAGGGCTGGCAGCTGCCTTCATTGTCCTGGCCACTGCTGGCATTATCTTTGCTGTGGTTTGCATCATCTTCAATGCTGTATACAGGAAGAAGAAGTCAGTCACGGTAGTTGATGACCGCTGTTGATAATATACTTTAATCTCTCCCTCCCTCCCTCTCTCCTTCCCAGATTAATCCGTCTCAGCAGCCCTAACCTGAACTACCTCATTGGAGTTGGTGCCATCCTTCTCTATACAGACATCATACTCTCTATGATCCCCTCCACGAACCCTGATGCAGTGGCTGTCCTCTGTACTTTGACCCCCTGGCTGACAGCCATTGGCCTTTCACTCTGTTATGGCACTGTGTGGGCCAAAATGTGGAGGGTCTACTGTATCTTCCATAAACTCACTCCCAAGAGGAAGAAGGTAAGCAGTTACGTGTTGGTGATAGATGAAAGCAATATGTATCCTGTTTCCACGCTGCAGCCTGGAAATGAGACTACGTAACCCTATAGCTATACACTATTTTCTTCCACCAAGGTATTCAAGGACTGGATGTTAGCCCTGGCAGTTGGAGTCCTCATTCTGATTGACATCACTATCCTGCTAATTTACACTGCTGTGGAGGGTTACCGTGGAAACATAGAAGCCACTTTGGTACCCGATAGAGAAATGAAGAAGGCTATTGAAGGGGTATGTGGTGTGTGTGTGTGCATGTGCAAAAATGAGGGAGACCACTGCACTTAGACTAGTATCTCGGGAGAGTAAGTTTATTCTGTTGTATATCAGCTGTAGCTACCTTATTCTTTTGCAGGAACGGGAAGTTACAACAGAATTTTTTGTCTACATCTGTGACTCAACAGCTCGTGATGTCTTTCTGGGAGTGCTGTATGGCTACAAGGGAGTACTGCAGGTTAGGGAGTGGCCCAGGAGGGTGGGGCTGGATATTGGGTGGGGCTATAGTTACCAGTGTAGGTGGGATTCTTGTGTACAAATAGTTTCTGTAATCTTTAATTATTTTTTTGATAAGAGCCACCCTTTACATAAATAGAAATTGGATAGCATACACATACATGTGCCACAACAATGCCACTAGATGCGTACGTTTGACACATAACTTTCTTGTATTTGCTTTAATAGATTCTAACTCTGGTGCTAGCTTTCTCCATAAGGAAAGTGAAAGTGAAGGGATTAAATGACAGCAAGTACATCGTGGCAGCCACCTATGTCTGCAGTATTGTTCTGGCAGTGATCATCGTCTCCACCTACTCTCTGAAAGACCTGGTCAATGTCTTTGCAGCTGTGTTCGGTATTGGGTTCTTTATCGGGACCACGGTGATCCTGGGGCTGGTCTTTGGACCAAAGGTGAGGATGTTGCTGTTAAGGATGGGTACAGACTGAGGGTAGATGTCTTTAACTTTAGGGGTGTTATTTAACAGGGGTTTCACTGTAGTCTCAGCGTTTTAGAGTATGAATCTTTTTTAGGTTCCATTTGGTTCATATCCTGATTATAGCTGTTCAGATATTTAGACATTACAAACAAACTATAAAAGACACTTACCAAAGTCTGATATGGCACAGGCCCATTCATTTTACTACTATAGCTAAGAAGCCCTGAGATAAGGACACTTCCCTATAATATACCGTAGAATCGGGATAGTAAGCACCCACAGAAAGTAAGCACCCTATGAATATAAGCACCCAATTGAATTACAACAACCACATCCCGTTTATAGGCACCCACACGAAAGTAAGCACCCTACAAGAATAGGCACCCAAGCCAAAGTAGTGTAGCAAGAGAGAGAGACTACAGCACTTACCAGGAAAAACTGCCTTCTACAACTGGAAGCTTCACTATCCTACGGAGAGCGCACGAGCTAACAGCAAGCGCGTGCAGAACTGTGCGATTGATGAGTAAGGTCAATGGTATAATAAAATTCATGACAATTATGCATACACATTGTTGCAGCACCGCCTTCTTCACAGTACTTCTTGCCAGCTGTGCATCACTGCCTGTTAGGTATTCATTGCGTTGTAATGAGCCAATCTAGAAATGAATATCTTTCCTAGAACCAAACCCACAAGTGTAATGGTCGTACCTGTAGTACAAAAGGCTATGCCGTATATTCGCGCGATTGTAAGCACCCCATTAAAGTAGGCACCCCTTGAATGTTAGCACCCATTCCTGTCGCTAATTTCGAAAGTAAGCACCGGTGCCTACTATCCCGATTCTACGGTATGTACAAAGAGTTAGATTCCATTGGTGCTCACCACAGAAGGGCTTCACTGTACAAGTACTTGTCTAGAATCTAGTGCTGTTTCACTGTTAACTGACACGCGCACACGTGCACATGCATACACATTCACTTGTGTAGATGTATGGCCTGTACAAAGACCCTAATGGAGAAAAGGTATTCGATCAGACATTTGAGCTCAGTACTGAGACCCCAATGACTTCAACACTGACAAGCTCTGACCTGGAGAACATGAGGAAGAGGATCAAGGAATTGGAGGCTTTGGTTGCTAAGCAACAGGTATGAAGCCTCATGGAATACATATACCGGTATTTTTAGTCACAGTCTCTTAGAGTTTTGCACACTCAGGAGTGATGGTGACATACAATGCATATACACTTGTGCATGCCAGTAATTGGCTTCATTAATAGCACACGGTAGTAGCACAATACAGGCACCTACTTTGACAGTCTGATCTTATTCTAAACTCTAATTTACACAGAATGGTGCACCTACCTCATCGGAGATGCCAGCTATCCAGACCCGCATTGAAGCAAGGTTCACCACTCTGTAGCACAGGCTGAGTGACGTGGGAGAAGGGCACACGTGACATTGTATAGCTACAACCACATGCAGTTTGTATTATAGTGACAGCTAGTACTCCAAGTTTTAAGCAAGAATGTTTCTCCATGATGCTTTATATTCAAGTTGCACAATAGTGCCGTGTCCTAGCCTCATTCCCAGGCCCACGTGCGCGTTTCACGCTGTGGGCACTGGGCGTGTGTCTGATCTGGTACATTTTCTCAAGTGCATGACGTGTAGAGTAGAAGGGTGAATTTTGTGTGGGCAGGGACAGCTGCTATTCTCAAGGAAGGCAGTGAATCTATAGACTAAGTACCAAACACATGGACGTACACAAGCACCCGGCCATTATTTTACCTATATGGAGGTTTATATGCATACCCACTCCTATGTTAATCCTTATGATACTTACTGCACTTATACAGTGATCAACTGCAGCTGTGCAATATATAGCTGCATAGGCTATCATCTTTCATCAAGACTTCATAATGTGGAGTAATGGACTCTTGCTACTATCATTAGCCACAAAGTGTCTTGATTAAACACCAAGAGGTTTCTCTCCAGATACTCCCCTCCATATAGCTACACTTGACCAGAAATCCTGCAAGCAAAGTAGACTATTTTCTGATATCATCAGCACAATACAGTCAGCTGATTTGTCAACATTCACCCTAAATGGTGTGCTCTAGAAATGGTATTTTAAGCAATAGCTTCATCTGTTATGAGATATGCACCAGTAAAATAATATTATTGTCCACAGAGAATGTATTGGGGGGACAGAAGATGCCTCTTTAGTCCATTCTCTACGGAAATGGGAAAATGTCAGTGACGTATATCTAAATGTCAGTGACGCATATTTCACGCGTACGCGCAGCTGCAGATCAGGGATCTGGCCAATCCGGTAATAGAGCAATGATGTCACAGAAAGTGTACGTGCAGGGTGGGGCTACTACTTAACTTGCAGATTCGGCAAGCTTCGCATTGCGACCAAGTGAACTATTGCAAGAGACAGAGAGATGGACAAAGCGCTCGTTTTTTTGCTCCTAGTCGCGATTCCCGCCCTCTGCTATGGCCAGTCTGACCGCTACATTCACACATACCCGCCCTACAACGAGACGGACCCCCGCACGCCGCTGACTTTTGCTCTGCTCCAGTCTTTCGGTGGGTCCTTCAACAGTTCAGGAGGTGTAGCTGGCGTCCAAGTGGCCCTGGACCTCATCAACAGCAACCCAGACCTCCTCCCCGGATACACCCTTCACTACAGCCTTACAGACACGCAGGTAAAGGGGCCTATTTCATCCCAAGTAGCTGTTGGCAAGTTAGGGACTCTTAATGTTACTAGAACGGCAGGGACTCTTAATGTTACTAGAACGGCAGTGTGGGTAGGTGCTAGTGGCATCACCGAACAATACATACCAGTACTAGTGATTCCCTTACAAGAAGCCTAGGACCAGTTACTTTGTGGTGGTATCATAGAATGTAGTATTCAGATTTTTTTCTCATTGAGGTAGAAATGTTTTGGTATAGCTACCATATCTCATTGTGACACTTCGACCTGTTAGCTACTTTTGATGTGTAGCTAGCTATGTATCATAGTATGAATTGTTCATTTCCCTTGCAACCATTAAACAGGTGTAGTTATGTATTTTATTGCTTCTGCCTTCACTATTATAAATAAGTATTGTTTTGTCAGTGTTGTAAGTAGACTACAGTTTGCCACAGTTGCTGGTTGAGCACTATTCACTTCTGATCTCTGTAGTTGCACACTACTCTTGTCCTCTTCTCACTTTGTCTGTTCACGGAACTGTTTAAAATATGTTAATCATGGATCCACACCTGTTTATTTGCAAGGCGCCTAATAATGTAATAATTAAATACAATTTGTCAGGAACTTCCAGTATGCCCTGATAATTGAGTGCTAATTTATGTGAAGCTGACACCTAACTTGTTGAATATTAGAGAATATTTTGTTAATTAAATGTTGATCTGTAGGGCATGAAATTGACACCTATACCTGTCTCTTATGGTTGGTGTTATTGAACAATTGGTATGTTAAACTGCCACTTAGCACTGTTTACACCTGTCTATTAAATTTATGCACAAACACATACCTATCTGTGCATGCACACACACACGTCTATACATGTACACACACACACAGTGCCAGAGGACAGTTTCTCTCAATGCTCTATACCAGCAAGTCCTCCCAGACCCCTATAATCCCGATGATCCAGTCAAGCTTTCTGTAATGGGAGGGGGCTGCTCCCCCGCTACAGAGCCAACAGCAGAACTCAGTCATCTCTACAATCTTGTACATGTGAGTCTCTTATCCCGGCCTTCCGCCAGATATCATCTCATGGCTTGCTAAGGGTCCTGTGGGGTGTCTGGATTGAATTCTCCACACTAGCAATGGCAGTAACTGGGGCTTATCTGGTGGATTCTGACTACCAGCCAGACACGCTTATCCTGGGCAGAGAGTAACAGGCAATTGTGTAGCTAGTTGATAATGGAGCATATCATTTCCATAACAAACCAGTATTTTGTCACCGTGGGTCTAGTATACTTGCATGTACATGCTTTAATTACAAGTTGGAAGTAGAACTGAGTATAACTCCTAGACTAAATAAGCGGCCACAGGAGTATTTACTGTGGCTTTACTGATGCAGCTGTTTCAGAAATCAGATTACAGTACAATTTCTGTTCACTTTTTTCCTTCTCTTTTATCTCTTTCATCTGTCTACCCTCCCGCCCCACCCACCCAGATCTCATGTTTTGCTAGCTCAACAGAGCTATCAGACCGGACGAGGTTCAGATCCTATTTCGGGTTGCTACCCACTCAGTCATCCATTGCTCCTGCCTACTTTGCCACCATACGACAGTATGGGTGGAGACGTGTGGCTCTCATAGTGCAGAATGAGAACCTATTCACTGTGGTGAGCTTCAGGGCAGCTATATCTTGAGCAAGTGTAATGTACTGTTCTGCTCATCTATATTATTCCTCCTGTCTTTCCCTCTTTTGCAGATGGTAGAGCGGCTCAAAGGCCTCCTGCAGTCTATTGGTGTTGAGTACTCCCAGAAGATCTTTGAGTCTGAGGAGGGTATTGCTGGACTGGGGCCTGAACCCTTTGACCCCGAGGCTAGGATCTTCATTATAATATCCTTTGAGAATCATCCAAGGGAATTGCTTTGTAAGGTGGGTGTGGCCGAAACGGTCTGTGGGTGGGGCTGGTAGCGTCTGAGGGTTGGGCTGGTAGAGTGTGATAGGGTATAACTTGCAAACCATCTCTCTCCCCAGGCATTTCAACGAGGGCTACGCTATCCACAGTACATGTTTATGACCTACGCATGGTATACTCCTGGGTGGTGGAAGTTACAGCCAGCAGCAGAGAACCTTTCCTGTAGCAGTGATGACCGTACTAGTGTCCTGCCACGCACACTGGGTATCATCCATTTTGAAACTGAAGAGAACTTTGACCTTGAGACACTTACAGACACTGGCATTGTGAGTTAAGCAATGTTACATAAAAGTAGTTATGCAACCACTGACATTTGGTGTGAAGGAGCTGCCCCTTGAGTTGTCCAGGGCTATGCCCTCAGGTCTTGAGTAGGGCAGTGACAGAGACCATAGATACCTCCTTCAACTAACAGAGTGTCTCTCTGCACAGACTGGCCAAGAGTTCGTGGACATGGAGCATGGTCACTTTGGGGTCCCACCACTTTACTTGCAACCAGTGAACCCTACCATTGGTGGCTACTGCTATGATTCCACATGGACACTGGCAAAAGCCCTTGACCTTACAATCCGGGGTGAGTGGAGCCTCTTTACTTGTATTTACATGCATAGTAAAACAGAATTGGCCATGGCCACTGTGTTGTCTCTGTGCACACAACAAGGTGTAGTATGTACCATAAGTGAATGACTGTGATAAACTGACTACATTTGCATGTCCAATAATTCTTACAGTATTGCATTGTAGGCTTATATCCACCCATACATTTAAGAATAGATTACATGGGGTGATAATATGCAGGATTTCTATAATTAGGAGTAGTGGGAGTGATTGGCTTACTGAGCTATTATTACACTCTCAGATCTGGAGTCCAACAACTCCCTCAGTCGGCTGGCCTGGGAGGCACAAGGGATCAGCTCCAGTGAGACCTTTCGACTCGAGAACTTCACCTACAACAATGATGTCATCATGAAAACAGTATTTCGTCATGTGGCCAAAACCAACTACAGAGGTGTTACCGTAAGTTGATTATACACTCATGCTCAGAGTGACAGTCTCTATAAAAATGACCTGCTTATTAACTATGTCCCTTCCAGGGTCGCGTCAAGTTTAGTGATGTTGGTATTAGAGCCGTGGAGCTACTGAGGGTGATGCAGTACAGGGATGTCATTGATGGTGAGAGCTACTTTAGAATCAGGCAATTTTCCAGTGAGATTAAGGACATTTTACAAATAGTAAGGTATATATTTTATACTGGCAGTTCCCTGCTTACGTACACCAGCCTTGATCTATAGAGAGACTGTATTTTGATGACTGTTCAGAGATAATACCTAGCCTCACCCCCAGGCTATATATCACTTCCAAGTTAGAGTGGCTGCTACACAATGCATTAAAGTATCTTATAAAAATGCCTGGCCATGGTCTTGAAGATGCTCAGTGGGTGATTGAGGTAACAACCCATAAGCACAATTCCTGATTAAGCGTGTGTGTAGATTTCAACCTTGTCTTATGTCCTGACCTAGGCTCACCCCTTAGCTAGCTGCAAAGGATGAGCCTGGGCCTGGTCACAATTAATGCCGGGGGTGAGCCTAGGTCTGGTTATGAGACCATAGCAATACGGTGCAGAGATGAATTATCAAGCTAATAAACACTCTGTGAATACAAGCAACAATCCTCCTTGTCCAGAAAATGGCACACAGCAGCTGGACTTGGTGGAGATTGGCGATGTCATGCCTGATGACGAGGGAGGCTTCAAATTTGTGTACCTGCCTGGAGAGAGTGATGCAACTATATGGCCCGGTGAGTCGAGTGCATAGAGTAACACGGAAGCAGTCAGTACTCACAGTACCATTTCATAGCTGTGTGTGCAACGATGTGTAGCAAAGGGAACTTTGTCTGTTCACTATTCATAGTCTATAGTACTGTATACATATTGTTCTGCATGCTGCTATGCTCTAATTGTATGGCTGGTGACTTTCTCCAGACGACCTGGTCCCTTATGATGGTGTCCCTAATGTGGAGATAGTGTCAGGGGAAGCAGGGGTGGCAGCTGTCTTCTTCATTATGGCCACAGCTGGCATCATCTTTGCTGTGATTTGTATCGTCTTCAATGCTGTATACAGGAATCAAAAGTGAGTCACGTAGTTAATGGCCGCTGTTGATATATACTTCAATCCCTTCCTCCCTCCCTCCAGATTAATCCGTCTCAGCAGCCCTAAACTGAACTACCTCATTGGAGCTGGTGCCATCATTCTCTATACAGACACCTACTTCACTGTATTCCCTACCACAGACCCCATGATAGTGGCTACCTTCTGTACTTTGACCCCCTGGCTGACAAATATTGGCTTTTCACTCTGCTTTGGCACTGTGGGAGTGAAAATGTGGAGAGTTTACTATATCTTCAATGACCCCTCTGCCAAGAAAAAGAAGGTATTGGGAAATAGCTGCTACGCAATGGATTAAGTAACATGCATACGCTGACTTCATTTTTTGCTTCACAAATCTCTATTTGCACTCAAAGTCCAGTTACCATGCCTGCGCAAGTAATTCTATACCATACCCACAGGCATTGAAGGACTGGATACTAGTGTTGGCAGTCGGAGCCCTCATTCTGATTGACATCACCATCTTGCTAATTTACACTGCTGTGGAGGGTTACCGTGGAAACATAGAGGCCACTTTGGTACTCAATGGAGAACACCCGGAAAGCATTGATGGGGTATGTGGTTGTGTGCGCGTTGGGAGGGAAAGCATGTAGCTGTGTGATACTCCGACTCACACCTCTCAACCCCAGCAGGAAGATCCAACTCACTAGACCTTCCCAACCCCCCACGACAGTACATAAGGGGGGAGAGGTGTTCTGACTAGTTCCATATCAGATTACCTCACTTATTCTTTTCCAGGAACTGGCAGTTATAACTCGCTTTTTTATCTACATCTGTGACTCAAAAGCTCGTGATATCTACCTGGGGGTGCTCTATGGATACAAGGGAATACTGCAGGTTAGGGGGTGGTCCAGGATGGTGGGGCTAAACCCAAGGAGAGCTGACTGTGCTAAGTGCAGTCAATCGATTTTACACAATCATAGTACATACACATGCTGTTACAATGAAACTTAGTAGCTGACACATACCCTTCTTGCTTTGATAGATTCTAACTCTGGTGCTAGCTTTCTCCATACGAAAGGTGAAAGTGAAGGGGTTAAATGACACCAAGTACATCCTGGCAGCCACCTATGTCTCCAGTCTTGTTCTGGCAGTGATCATCATCTCCACCTACTCTCTAAAGGACCGGATCAATATCTTTGAAGCTGTGTTCAGTATGGGGTTCTTCGTTGGAGCCACATCCATCCTGGTACTGGTCTTTGGACCAAAGGTAAGGAGAGTACTGCTATGAATGGGTATAGACTGGAGGGATAGTTTGTAATACCTTGCAGGTCTAAAGGCTATAGCTTCTGCATCATCGTATATCTGTCAGATAACATCAAAATGTATACTGGATGTTTATCATTAATAGATGTGTTGAGACTAAGCAATCATCTAGGATTTCAATAATGTATCACTACATTTACTGGTAATTGGCACACACACACACACACACTCACACATGAGTAGATGTATGGCCTGTACAAGGACCCTGATGGAGAGCAGGTATTTGACCAGCCATCTGATACTGTGTTCACCACACAGCATACAAGGGTCGCAACATACTTTAGCTCTGAGGTAGAAATCTTGAGGAAGAGGATCGCTGAGTTGGAAGCTCTGGTCGCAGCAACAGACCAGGTAGGAAGAATGTATAGCTATATAGAGCTACAAAACAGAGAATTTCATAGCTGCATTAGACCAACTTTTTGGGGACAGTTTCAATTATTATGCTAGCACCTTACACTCTAACAGGTTAGTATACTAGGGGCATACTGCGTACTGAGAAGGGTCCATTCTATTAGCTAGTAGTCAGTTGTACCAACTTTGGCAAGCTAAACCTCATTTAAACTTTATAATGTAATCCCCCCCCCCCCCCCCCCCACAGAGTGCTGTTCCTACCTCACACAAGCTAGTTGTCCCAGAGCCCCCGGTGAAACAGGTATCAGAAAATGGAGATAGGGCAATCTGTGTTCCTCCAGACCAGAGCACCATGCTGTAGTACAGGATAAAAAGCGCAAAAGAAGACACTACAGTCTAGCAACATATGTTGTACAGTTTCTCATGTTTTAAGGAAGAACGTTTCTCCATTGTATTTTGCATGTGACTGCATATCACTTTCAATAATACACGCACAAGACTATATACTGCACTAATTCCCAGTAGTCTGTAAGTTTGTATGCCAATCATAGGGTTGTTTCATACACGCAATAAGGTTATTAAAATGCATAATTTTCGGGTGGCTCTGGTTTAATTGGGTTGTTAGTAACAGCTAGTTTGTGGAGGTGGGGCTACAACTTCCGCCCTATATGCTGCAACCGTAGATACTATAAACTGCAACTATAGATATTGTCGACAAGTATTATATCTCATGCACGGTTACACACTCTGCATGCAGTATAAGAGCTAAAGATATGGACACAGCGTTCGTCTTTCTGCTCCTACTCGCCCTTACTGGCCTTAGCTACAGCCAGTCTGACCGCTACCTCCAGACCTACCCGCCCTACAGCGACGCAGACCCCCGCACGCCGCTCACCTTCGCTCTGCTCCAGTCTTTCGGTGCCTTCAACACTTCAGGAATAGTAGCTGGCGTCCAGGTCGCCCTGGACGTCATCAACAGCAACCCAGATCTCCTACCGGGATACACCCTTCACTATACCCTCACAGACTCGCAGGTAAAGCGCCTGAGAATGTAATTGCAAGTATGGGGCTCTCACATATAGTGTGGGTGGGTGAGGGGCCATCAGATACACTATGCTAGAAGTCCAGGAAGAGTTAGAATGTCCTAGTAAGATCAATAGGGTTGTAGACGGGTTTTATGAACCTGCTTACCGGGGTTTAGCTTACAAAAGAGTCTAGCTATACTTATAATATTATGTTTGACTTTACAATGTGATTGCCAACTATTATGATCTTCATATTACAATGTAGTTCCTCATTTCAAGTACAGTGGTGAGTAGCTATCACTTAAATTTTTTATGAATGCACCACACACACACACACACACAGTGCAACAGGACAGTTGGTCTCAATGCCCTATTCCAACAAGTCCTCCCAGACCCCGATAATGCCGACGATCCGGTCAAACTTTCTGTAATGGGAGCGGGCTGCTCCATTGCCACGGAACCGACAGCAGAAATTGCTCATCTCTACAACCTTGTATATGTGAGTTCTCTTTTTTTACCCTTTGTATGACCCTTTCCTGTTGAATAAATTCTTCCCTGGATTTTATCTCACACTTGATTATTTTCCCTGTGGTTTTGAGCCCAGATAGCTATAGCTATAGATAATTTGGGAAAGAATGGGCTAACGTAGCGGTGAAAGTAAAAAAAAAAAGTGTATATGATTATAAAATGATTGGTTTCTGAAACTGGTAGCAGTAAAGTCCTGTGTAGTAACAATTTACTATAGTAACAGGAGATGATAATTATCTTTCTACAGTATGAGTATAGCTACAACAGGTGATAGGTATCGTCTTCATTTCTAATTGCTACAAGTGCAGTGGTCACATGACCGTGATACTGCTGTGGTCTCTAGCGCTTATGTATGCTATTCTAGATCTAAGGAGTTGCAAGGGGGTACTAAATCATTCGTAGTAGCCACACCTTACAGCGTCACCCTACAGCCTAATGTATACAATAAGCTATACCAGAGCAACCTAAGGCGGCTCATGCTCTCATGGTCATACAGTAGCCTTGTTCCCAGTCTCTCCGCTCCAGTTTTTACGTCGTACTGCAAGCAACGTAAAAACTGGAGCGGAGAGACCGGGAACGCCGAGGCTAGTCAAACAGGTGTCATGGAGATGGCATGTTCTATTACTAGCTCAGTTAGTAGCTACATGGCTAACTGTGCCAGGGGCCTCAGCTTCTCAGTGGGTAAGAATACCAGACTAGTATTCAGATTTATCTTGCATGGATTTAATCACTGTTTCTCTGCTATAGCTTCAGTAAAATTCTATAGCTATGTTTACTTCTCAAATTTACAGGTGTGTTTCTCTTTCACCGTACTAGTAAAATAAACTGTAGTAACAGGAGATGATAGTCGGTTACAGTATGAGTACAACATTGGGTCTAATCCCTCTAGTTTTCTACCAGTGTTTTACTCTCTGAATTTCACAATCGAAATTGGTTCTTTCTCTTTCACCCCTTCGTCTGTCTATTCTCCTTCCCTTCCAGATCTCATGCTTGGCCACCTCAATAGAGTTAGAGGACCGGACGCGGTTCAGATCTTATTTCCAGATGCTACCCACTGAAGCAGACCTTGCACTCACTTTCTTTGGAGTCATACGGCAGTATGAGTGGAGACATGTGGCTCTCACAGTTCAAAATGAAAACCTATACACAGTGGTGAGGTTTTGGGCAGATCTTGAACGATGATACTGCACTGTCTGGCTCATCTGTATCTTCCCTCTCTTCCCCTCCTCTCCCCTCCCTTCTCTCACAGACGATAGAACGACTGAAAGTCCTCCTACAGTCCATTGGTGTTACTTACTCTGAGAGTGTCTTTGAGTCTGATAAGGGCATTGCTGGACTGGAGCCTGAACCTTTTGACCCCGAGGCTAGGATCTTTGTAATAGCAGCCTTCTCAATTCACACTAGGGCACTGATGTGTGAGGTGGGTGGGGCTGGTGGGCTGTTGCAGTTTTCATTTTTCAGGTGGCCTGGGCTGCTGTGGTTATAGTATTCACCTTATAGTCGAGAAGCATTTAAGGGATTGCTTTGTAGGGTGGGTGATACTGGTGGAGTGCTGTGGGTGGAGTTGGTAGTGTGGGTGGGCTGATGGATGGGTGGAGCTGGAGGAGTGGCCTATAGCTATATAATATGATTCGCATACTGATTCCTTACTCTCTCTCCCCCAGGCTTTTGACCGAGGGCTACGCTATCCCCAGTACATGTTTCTAACCCATGCAACGTACTCAGATGGGTGGTGGGAGCTACAGCCGGCAGTAGAGAACCTTCCCTGCAGCAGAGATGATCGCACCAGTGTCCTGCCACGCACACTGGCCCTCACACATTTTCCTGCTTTAGAGGACCTCGATTTTGAGTTACTTACTGACACCGGAATTGTGAGTGCTGTTACCAATACTCATGCATCACCTGGTGTAAAGCAGTCGTCAATACGAGTTCCCTGGAGCCATTCAGGATGGGCTGGAGCTGCTTATCCTGTTTTGGCATGCATATCACTTTTAAATAAGTAGTATTGAAGTAGCCATGTACAGATCCAGTGTGTAACTACATGGCAAGACATGCAAGTGAAGTGTGATATATTGGTAATATTTATCTCCCTCCACAGACTGGCATAGAGTTCCTGGAGAGGGAGCAGAGTCACCTTGGAGTCCCACCACTCTACTTGAAACAGCTGCAACCTCCTGTTGCCTCATTATGCTATGATGCCACGTGGACCCTGGCAAAAGCCTTTCACCTCACCATCCGAGGTGGGTGGAGTCCAATATCTTTGTTGGCATGTCGAATATTCCTTCTGAAGTATTGAAGCAGCCACGCAGCTGCTGCACACATGGCAAGACATGCACATTCATGAGATACTAGCTTTAGGACTTATTTTGCTTTGGCTTCGAGTTGTTGAGCAACATCAAGGGAATAACTGGTCTCTCTTATTTAGGCGGCTGATAGAACAGGATTACAACCCGAGAGGGCGGGTAGGGAGATTAGTAGCTAGATTTCTATATTTATGAATAGTTTTATGTCCTTGCATTGGGTGATATTATGACACACTCTCAGATCTGGAGTCCAACGACACCCTCAGTCGGCTGGCCTGGGAGGCACAAGGGATCAACACCAGTGAGACCTTTCGACTCGAGAACTTCACCTACAGCAACGGTATCATCATGAATGCCATATTTGGTCATGTGGCCCAAACTAACTTCAGAGGCATTACCGTAAGTTGACCGAGGTACACACCCACTCACACTGGGAGTGGCAGTCTTATAATGCCATGCAGTCACATGACCTGGTTGCCATGGTATCTTCTTCCCTTCCAGAGTGATGTAGAATTCAATGATATTGGTATCAGGGCAGTGAGCAGGTTGAGGGTGTTGCAGTACAGGGATTTCACTGATGGTGAGGGCCACTGCCCTGTATAATAATTAAGTACTAGCTCCCAGGATGTTTACAGGTAGTACGGTAGCTGTTGTGTTCTATTTTGGGGGTTCCTATTGCCATGCATTATAGAAATATGCAGTTGTGATTACCTTGCAGGAACCTCTATGTATTGTGATACAGTTTAGAAACCTTTCCTGCACATTGGAGTGACTGCTAAAGTAGCTACCCAGTGACAATATACACTAATGAAACCTGACTATATGGCACATCATAGGGTCTTTAGGCTGTCTTGAATGAGCTATGTGTTTACAGGATAGTGGCCTATACTGAGACGGTTGCAATGCACACTGGATGGTGGAGGTCGATCAGGACATTCATGAAGAGTTGGGCTTTTAATACATGCATAAGTAGCTGCATGATCTCCCTACGTACAGCCTTCGGTTTTTGCCTGCATGACGATCCCTAACAACTGTCTAGATTTCAAGCAAGATCAAAGCAAGATCAAAGCAAGATCAAAGTAGGGATGCCAAATAATCAAGCTAATATTTTCTCTGTGGATATATTTATAGTTTGTGTCATTCCATGGAGATTGGGAATAGTGTCACTGTATAAGCTGGGTATACTCCTCTCCCAGAGACTGGCACACAACAGCTGGACTTGGTGGAGATTGCCAATGTCATTCCAGATGGTGAGGGAGGCTTTGACTTTCTGTACGAGCCTGGTGAGAGTGATGCAACCACATGGCCCAGTGAGTTGAGTATGTATGGAGTAACATGTGAGGTCAGTCATTGAGTTGATGCCAACAGTGCCACACAGCTACATGTACTTTGGCACAAACAATATGATCATTGATAAGTAGCTACTACTGTTCAACACCTTCATTTAAGTATTGTATGACTCCCTCCAGACAACCTGGTTCCTTATGATGGTGTTCCTAATGAGGAGGTGGTGTCGGTGAAAGTAGGGGTGGCAGCTGTCTTCTTCATTATGGCCACAGCTGGCATCATCTTTGCTGTGGTTTGTATCATCTTCAATGCGGTATACAGGAAGAAGAAGTGAGTCACGTAGTTAATGACCATTTTATTAATATGCACTTCAATCTCCCTCCCTTCCTCCAGATTAATCCGTCTCAGCAGCCCTAACTTAAACTACCTCATCGGAGTTGGTGCCATTATTATGTATGCAGATATCTACTTCACTGTGTTTCCTACCACAAATCCCACGATAGTGTCTGCCCTTTGTACTTTGACCCCCTGGTTAACAGCCATTAGCTACTCACTCTGCTATGGCACTGTGGGGGCCAAAATGTGGAGGGTCTACTACATCTTCCATAAACCAACTCCCAATAGAAAAAAGGTATGGTGAATTCATTCAGAAATTAGCGGTTGATGTTGGTGAAATTAGCAGTTGATGTGAGTGCATGTACTGACTACAAGCTTTAGGTTCGCAAATAGAATACTTGAAAGTCCAGGTTCCATGCCGCAGCCTGGGAATGAGAGGTAACCTTATACTATTTTCTTGACCACACCTTTCAGGCACTGAAGGACTGGATGCTAGCCCTGGCAGTCGGGGTCCTCATTCTCATTGACATCACTATTCTGGTAATTTACACTGCTGTGGAGGGTTACCGTGGATACCTGGATGCCACTTTGGTACCCAATGGAGAAATGATGGAGACTGTTGGAGGGGTATGTGGTTGTGTGGAGGCTTGGGTATTGCATTGTCCTTAAGCCTGCCCCCTGGTCACAAACAAAATGGGGAGGGGGGTCCAGTGAACTTAGACTATATAGTCTCTCAGGATGTGACCTCATTCTGTTATATATCAGTTGTAGCTACCTTATTCTTTTCCAGGAACTGGCAGTTATAACACGCTTTTTTGTCTACATCTGTGACTCAACAGCTCGTGATGTCTTCCTGGGAGTGCTGTATGGCTACAAGGGAGTACTGCAGGTTAGGGAGAGCCCAAGAAGGGTATAGGGATAAATATTGGACCTAACAAATTTGCCTTTCGAAATTGATGTAATCTGCTAGTATTTCCTGATTCCCTAGCAGTTAGTTTCATTCCAAATTTGGGACATTAACACCCAGCAATTCTCCTAAAATTAAATTCCAAAATCAGGTGTGGAAGACATAGAATCCTGAGGTTTTGCTAAGTGATTTAAAACTTTTACAAATTGTAGCAGATACGTGTAGGCACTTTTATTCCAGGTTTGAGAGCTTATAACATATTGCGAGATGGAGCAAATTTCTCCAAAATCTAGTCTTCCTCTATATCTGACATGTCCCCTTTGCTTTAATAGATTTTAACTCTGCTGCTAGCTTTCTTCATACGGAAAGTGAAAGTGAAGGGATTAAACGATACCAAGTACATCCTGGCAGCCACCTATGTCTGTAGTATTGTTCTGGCAGTGATCATCGTTGGCACCTATTCTCTGAAGGATCAGGTCAATGTCTTTGGAGCTGTATTCAGTATGGGGTTCTTCATTGGGACTACGGTCATCCTGGGACTGGTCTTTGGACCAAAGGTGAGGAGGTTACGGGTACTGACTGGAGTGTATATATAAGGGAACTTAAATGTTTATAAGGCTACCCTAAAGCATCAGGACATGAACCTGACATTTCACATGATAGATATAACACTCTAAAGAGTTGAAACTTGTTTAGGATCTAGCTATTACAGTTAAATAAAGTTTTTACTATTTCTACTAGTAGTGGTGACTGACACCTACACATGCATACTCACTCACACACGTACTTGAGTAGATGTATGGCCTGTGCAAAGACCCTAATGGGGAAAAGGTATTTGATCAATCATCTGAGTTTAGTGCTGAGAACTCGATGACTGTATCACTGGCAAGCTCTGACCTGGAGAACATGAGGAAGAGGATCAAGGAGTTGGAGGCTCTAGTTGCTAAGCAACAGGTGTGAAGCCCTATACAATATAGATATTAGTTTAGTCACAGTCCCTCATAGTTTTGCACACGGTAGTGATGGTGACATCACCCTACAGACCAAGACAAACCATGCAGCGGTGGTACATAATTATCAATGCATGCGTACAGTACCTCGTAATTCAACGGACGTCTTCAAGCAACATATTAATAGTACATGGTAGTAGTCCAATGCTCTGTTATCCATGGTCCAATTAATACACTACATGGTAGTAGTCCAATGCTCTATTATCCATGGTCCAATTAATACACTACATGGTAGTAGTCCAATGCTCTGTTATCCATGGTCCAATTAATACACTACATGGTAGTAGTCCAATGCTCTATTATCCATGGTCCAATTAATACACTACATGGTAGTAGTCCAATGCTCTATTATCCATGGTCCAATTAATACACTACATGGTAGTAGTCCAATGCTCTATTATCCATGGTCCAATTAATACACTACATGGTAGTAGTCCAATGCTCTATTATCCATGGTCCAATTAATACACTACATGGTAGTAGTCCAATGCTCTATTATCCATGGTCCAATTAATACACTACATGGTAGTAGTCCAATGCTCTATTATCCATGGTCCAATTAATACACTACATGGTAGTAGTCCAATGCTCTATTATCCATGGTCCAATTAATACACTACTTTGATGGTAGTAGTCCAATGCTCTATTATCCATGGTCCAATTAATACACTACTTTGACAGTCTAAACTCTTTCTAAACTCTAATTTCACATTGCACAGAATGGTGCTCCTACCTCACTGAACAAGCTAGCTATCCAAAGGCCCACTGAAGGTACCACTCTGTAGTACAGGCTGATTGACATGAAAGAAGGGCTCACATGACATTGTACATACTATGATTACAGTCTGTAATCACATGCAATTTGTGACAGCTAATACTCTAAGTTTTAAGCCGCAAGAAAGGTTTTCTATGATGTTTTATATCACGTTGCACAATATTATACATTGCTGTGTCCATAATGCCAGTTGCAGTGATGTAGCGATAGACTATAGTATAATGGTGACCCTGTCTCTATGCCTGCAGTCTCCTAGCCTCATTCCCAGGCTCTTGCTGGACTAGAGCCTGGGAATGAGGCTAGTGTATAATATTGAGAATGGCAGAAGATGCACCCCCTAGTCCATTCTCTATGGAAAACGGCTAAATTTCTATAATGTATATCTCAAATATTAAGATTTAAGATCAGTTTCAGGGGCGGGGCTACTACCGTCGCACTGCAGACTCGGCAATGATGTCACAGAAAAGTGCTCGTGCCTGGGGGCGGGGCTACTACTTAACTTGCAGATTCGGTAAGCTTCGCATTGCAAACAAGTGCAACTATTGCAAAAGACAGAGAGATGGACACAGCGCTCGTTTTTCTGCTCCTAGTCGCGATTCCCGCCCTCTGCTATGGCCAGTCTGACCGCTACATTCACACATACCCGCCCTACAACGAGACGGACTCCCGCACGCCGCTTACTTTCGCTCTGCTGCAGTCTTTTGGTGGGCCCTTCAACAGTTCAGGAGCTGTAGCTAGCGTCCAAGTGGCCTTGGACGTCATCAACAGCAACCCAGACCTCCTCCCCGGATACACCCTTCACTACAGCCTTACAGACACGCAGGTAAAGGGGCCTATTTCATCCCAAGTAGCTATTGGCTATTGCAATAGAAGCCTAATAATATATGAGTTCTCTTTTGTTATGCAATGTCCAAGATTAAGTGAACCCAGAACTCTATTTTTTCGGGAAATTCAAGAAGCCGGCATATCAGTAAACCTTTTACAGTTAAATCCTGCAGACAAATTTTTAGATATTATGTCCTGGATAGAATTTTTTTTTTACCATATCTCATTATACTTGGACCTATTAATGTATAGCTATGTATTATGACTTGTTCATTCTTGCATGTGTTAACAACAGTTAAACAGGTGTAGCTATGTATATTAATATTCTGTTGAGTTTAGGTGTACCTTTAATATTAGACTTGCTATTGTGTCAATATTGTAAAGAGTAGTGTTTACCAGTGTGGGTTAGGTGCTGGTTGAGAATCATTCAGTTCTGATCTTTTTGATTGCGTACTGCTCAGTGACTTGCTTATGGAAGACTTGTATGCTCTTTTTCTCATCTCACAAGCCTACAGTCACTTTCTTTCAGCTGTAGTGTAGATATGCCTAAATGGAGGCTTAGGAACCCTTAGGTTTTAGCCCAGTATATGGCTACTTACTCTTGCACTGTGCAGCATAATATTATCACACTAGTTAACATCATGGGTGGCCAGCCGATGTGAAAAAATGTGAATGTCCAGGGAGCAGTATTTTTGTTCAAAACATGTTAACGGGGATCTGTTTAAAATATGGTAATCATGGATCCACATCTGTTTCTTTTGCAAGGCGCCTAATAATGTACTAGTACTGTTAGCTGATTAGCCATGTTGTTCGGGAACTTTCCATATGTTTATTAATTGAGTACTAATTTATGTGAAACTGACACCGAACTTGTTATATGTTAGAAAGTTTTTTGTTAATTACATGTTGATCTGTAGGGCATGAAATTGATACCTCTTATGGTTGGTGTTTATAGAACATATTATTACACATCTATCCATGTACACTCACACAGTGCCGGAGGACAGTTGCTCTCAATGCTCTATTCCAGCAAGTCCTCCAGGACCCCTATAATCCCGATGATCCGGTCAAGCTTTCTGTAATGGGAGGGGGCTGCTCCCCCGCTACAGAGCCAACAGCAGAACTCAGTCATCTCTACAATCTTGTACATGTGAGTCTCTTGTCCGGGCCTTCCGCCAGATATCATCTCATGGCTTGCTGAGGGTCCTGTGGGGTGTCTTTAGTTGCTGGATTAAATTCTCCACTAGCTGGAATACTTGGGACTGGATAATAGGAATGGTAGTAAATGGGGCTTATCTGGTGGATTCTAAAAACTACTCTTATCCTAGAACCCCTGAGCAGAGAGTAGCAGGCAACAGTAACTGTGCAGCTACTAAACAAGTAAATGAAATCCAAAATACACCAGTGTTATATCTAAGGTCACAGCAGGTCTATAAACCATAAAGGTGTACTTATATGCGGTAACTACCAGTCAGGAAATGAACCTATCCTAAGCGTAACTCTTATAGAACAAGTGGCCACATGCAGGAGTATTTACTGTGGCTTTACTGATGCAGCTGTTTCAGAACCAGCTCAATAAAATATCTGTTTACTTGGTTCCTTCTCTTTTATCTGTCTCATCTATTACCTTCCCACCCACCCAGATCTCATGTTTTGCTACCTCAAACGACCTATCAGACCGGACGAGGTTCAGATCCTATTTTCAGATGCTACCTACTCTGTCAGCCATTGCTCCTGCCTACTTTGAAATCATACGGCAGTATGGGTGGAGACGTGTGGCTCTCATAGTGCAGAATGAGAACGTGTTCACAGTGGTGAGCTTAGGGGCAGCTATCTTGAGCAAATGTTATTGCGCCACCTTGCTCATGTGTGTTATTCCTCTCTCAATCTTCTATTGTACCCTCTCTTATAGACGGCAGATGATCTCAAAGTCCTCCTGCAGTCCGTTGGTATTGAGTACTCCCAGAAAGTTTTTGAGAGTAAAGAGAGCATTGCTGGACTGGGGCCTGAACCCTTTGACCCTGTGGCTAGAGTTTTCATTATAATATCTTTTGAAAATCATCCACGAGAATTGCTTTGTAAGGTAAGTGTGGCTAGAGTAGTCTGTAAATGTGGCTAGTAGGGTGCTGATTGAGAGAAGCTGGTAGAGTTTGTGGGTGGGGCTGGCAGAGTCTGTGGGTGAGTCTAGTAAAAGTCTGATAGAGTGCTGCCAGAGTTTTTAGGTGGGGCTGGTAGAGTCTGTGGGTGGGGCTGGTATAGCGCTAGAGCTACCATTAACTTGCAAAGTGATATTTACTTTCTCTCCCCAGGCATTTCAACGAGGGCTACGCTACCCACAATACATGTTTCTGACTTATGCATGGTATACTCCTGGGTGGTGGAAGCGACAGCCAGCAGCAGAGAACCTTTCTTGCAGCAGTGATGACCGTGCTAGTGTTCTGCCACGCACACTGGCCTTCATCCATGCTGACGTTGAAGAAAACTTTGACCTTGAGCCACTTACAGACACTGGCATTGTGAGTTAAGCAATGTTGTATAAAATAAAAGTACTTTCATGCAACCACTGACACTTAGTGTGAAAGAGTTGCCCCTTGAGTTCTCTGGGGCTATGCCCTCAGGTCTTGAGTAGGGCGGTGACAAAGACCATAGATATCTCATTCAACTAACAGAGTGTCTCTCTGCACAGACTGGCCTAGAGTTCGTGGACAGGGAGCAGGGTCACCTTGGAGTCCCACCACTCTACTTGCGAAAAGTGATACCTCCTATTGGCGGCTACTGCTATGATGCCACATGGACCCTGGCAAAAGCCCTAGACCTCACAATCCGAGGTGATCGAGTGTTTACTTGTATATATTAAACAGAATTGGCCATGCCCACTGTGCTGCCTCTACAGCTGCCTGCAGAATCTTGGCCTACTGCAGATAGAATTCCAAAATTGTAGTGATTAACTATTGAAGTGACTTCAGAGTCTAATTAACCATTTACTCCACAATTAGCCTTGTGTGTCTACTCTGTAAGTATGTTTGTGAAATCTCATCTGAAGTAGCCAAAAGATACTGCAAACTACTGTATGCATATGACAAAACGTAGTACATACCACAAGACGTAATACCTACCAGAAGTGAATGACTCATAATTTGATTACTTAGTACATATACATGAACAAGAATCCTTACAATACTGCAGGGTAGGCATGTATATACCCATATATTACGCAGTTGTAAAATTATGCTGGGTTTCTATAATTAAGTGTACCTGCAGTGATAGACTTACTAAGCTCTTTGTTACACTCTCAGATCTGGAGTCCAACAACTCCCTCAGTCGTCTGGCCTGGGAGGCACAAGGGATCAGCACCAGTGAGACCTTTCGACTTGAGAACTTCACCTACAACAATGATGTCATCATGAACACAGTATTTGGTCATATGGCCCAAACCAACTTCAGAGGTGTTACTGTAAGTTGATTATACACTCATGCTCTGAGTGACAGCCTCTAGTTATACACTATATCCCTTCCAGGGTCGCGTCAGGTTTAGTGATGTCGGTATTAAGCAAGTACAGATACTGAGGGTGCTGCAGTACAGGGATGTCATTGACGGTGAGGTGCACTTTAGGAACAGGGATGAATTAGTGAGGCAATACATAAACTCTGTAAATATAATTATAGTACCTAAAATTATTACGATAATGTAATCCTGCTGCTCAGAGAACGGCCAAGAGCAGCTGAGCTTGGTGGAGATTGCCAATGTCGTTTCTGATGATGAGGGAGGCTACGACTTTGTATACCTGCCTGGAAAGAGTGATGAAACCACATGGCCCGGTGAGTTGAGTACATGGAGTAACATGAAAGCAGTCAGTACTCACAGTGCCACATCATAGTTGTATCTCTCTTAACTGCTACCACATGTAACAATGTGTAGCAAAGGAAACCTAGCCTGTTCACTATTCATTGTATTGTTCTGCATGCTGCTATGCTCTGATTGTATTGCTGGGTACTTTCTCCAGACAGCCTGGTCCCTTATGATGGTGTCCCTAATGTGGAGATAGTGTCAGGGGAAGCAGGGGTGGCAGCTGTCTTCTTCATTATGGCCACAGCTGGCATCATCTTTGCTGTGATTTGTATCATCTTCAATGCTGTATTCAGGAAGAAGAAGTGAGTCACGTAGTTAATGGCCGCTGTTGGTATGTACTTCAATCCCTTCTTCCATCGATCTCTCCTTCCAGATTAATCCGTCTCAGCAGCCCTAAACTGAACTACCTCATTGGAGCTGGTGCCATCATTCTGTATGCAGACACCTACTTCACTGTATTCCCTACCTCAGACCCCATGGTAGTGGCTGCCTTCTGTACTTTGACCCCTTGGTTGACAAACATTGGCTTTTCGCTCTGCTTTGGCACTGTGGGGGCAAAAATGTGGAGAGTTTACTATGTCTTCAATACCACCTCTGCCAAGAAAAAGAAGGTATCGGGAATATAGCTGCTAACCTATAGCTAACTTATTAATTATTCATCAGCCAGTCATTTCAAGTAACATGCATTCATGCACTAACTTTATCTTTGCTTCACAAATCACTAGCACTCAAAGTACTGTTCCCATGCCACAGCCTGCAGCTGGGCATGAGACTTAGTAACTCTATACCATACCCACAGGGATTGAAGGACTGGATGTTAGTCCTGGTAGTCGGAGTCCTCGTTTCAATTGATATCACTATCCTGGTGATTTACACTGCTGTGGAGGGTTACCGCGGAAACATAGAAGCCACTTTGGTACCCAATGGAGAACACCCGGAAAGCATTGATGGGGTATGTGGTTGTGTGCATGTTGGAGGGAAAGCATGTAGCTGTGTGATACTCTGACTCACACCTCTCAACCCCAGCAGGAAGATCCAAACTCGCTAGACCTTCCCAACCCCCCACAGGGAGGAGGTGTTCTGACTAATTCCTTATCAGATTAGTTACCTCACTTATTCTTTTCCAGGAACTGGCAGTTATAACTCGCTTTTTTATCTACATCTGTGACTCAAAAGCTCGTGATATCTACCTGGGAGTGCTCTATGGATACAAGGGAATACTGCAGGTTAGGGGGTGGGTGGGGCTAAACCCAGCCAATTTGGATTCTCTATAGCAACGTCAGATTCTCCAGAAGGAGAGCTGACTGTGCTAAGTGCAGTCCATCCATTTTACACAATCATAGTACATACACATGCTGTT
Source organism: Phakellia ventilabrum (assembly GCA_963921505.1). Taxonomy (NCBI): domain Eukaryota; kingdom Metazoa; phylum Porifera; class Demospongiae; order Axinellida; family Axinellidae; genus Phakellia; species Phakellia ventilabrum. Next base: position 194,850 of record OY997393.1, read on the forward strand.
ACAATGAAACTTAGTAGCTGACACATACCCTTCTTGCTTTGATAGATTCTAACTCTGGTGCTAGCTTTCTCCATACGGAAGGTGAAAGTGAAGGGGTTAAATGACACCAAGTACATCCTGGCAGCCACCTATGTCTCCAGTCTTGTTCTGGCAGTGATCATCGTTGGCACCTACTCTCTAAAGGACCGGATCGATATCTTTGAAGCTATGTTCAGTACGGGGTTCTTCATTGGAACCACATCCATCCTGGCACTGGTCTTTGGACCGAAGGTATTGAGATTACTGAGTACAGACTGAAGAGTTAGCTTGTAATGTCTTGCAGGTCTAAAGGCTATTATAGCTATACTGTACGTGTATCACCATAAATCTGTCAGATTATATCAGAACGCGCACTGGAAGTTTAATCACTATCACTATGTTTACTGAAAATTGACACACACACACACACACACACACACACACACACACACACACACACGAGTAGATGTATGGCCTGTACAAGGACCCTGGGGGAAACCAGGTGTTTGATCAGCCACCTCATCCTGTGATTGCCACAAGGCCTACAAGCTCTGATCTAGAGAACTTGACGAAGAGGATCGCTGAGTTGGAAGCTCTGGTTGCGGCGACAGACCAGGTAGAAACACTGTATACCTATTTAGAGCTACAAAACAGAGAATAATTTAATGTTATAGAGATCAATTTTAGTCACACTGGTGGTGATATCACCAGACCAAGAAATTACTTACCATCAATAACTCAGTCTTTCTCAATGAACAGCTGTAGCTATGCCAACTTTTTGGGGCCAGTATCAATTATTACGCTAGTAGCGCCTTTCCCTCTAAAAGGTTAGTATACTAGGGGTATATATGGACATACTGTTCACTGAGAAGGCTAGTAGCTATTGGGAAATTATAGAGTGGTTGCAACTACATCACAAAAACACGTGACCAAGCACTTCCGTGTGGCAAAAAGAACGTCGTGCTCATGATCAATGGCAGCTGAATGGAAGTTGTAGACAGTTGACATAGTATAAGTTCCAAGCTGCTCTTATTTCTAAGTTCACAACAGAACCACCACTCTTTTGCCACACGAAAGATAACGGAAAGTGCAGTGGTAGTTATACGGTTGTGATGTCACCTGCAACCTCTCTAGCTATATCAACTCATTTTTTAATTCTATAAATGTCATTTTTCACAGAGTGCTGCTCCTACCTCACACAAGCTAGTTATCCCAGAGCCCCCGGTAAAGCCGGTGCCTGAGAGGACGATCTGTGTTCTTCCACACCAGAGCACCTTGCTGTAGTACGGGACGAACAATGTAAAATACCACAAATGCATATACTGTTAGTCTATAGCCATACACAGTGTACAGTGTACAGTGTTCCAATTAGGTTTTTTCCGTAGTGACTGTGTATCATTATTTCACTTTCAATACAAATCGATTTCTGAAATCCACTCTTTGTGGGGAGGGGCTACAACTTCCGCCTTATCTGCAACCATAGATAATAGCTTCCCCTTATAACATAGATAATAATAGTAGAAGCTATATTATATTACTATATACACCTCCTATACGATTGCACACTCTGCATTGCAATTAAGCACAGCGGAGATTAGGTTCCAGGGCAAAATCTGGCCAATTCAGTAATGATGTCACAGTAATGATGTCACAGAACGTGCTTGTTGCGGGGGGCGCGCCGGCGGGGCCACTACATTTGCGATCGCATTCTGCAAGCAAGTACAACTATTGCAAGAGACAGACAAATGGACACAACGCTCGTTTTTCTGCTCCTATTCGCCCTCTGCTACGGCCAGTCTGACCGCTACCTTCACACCTACCCGCCATACGACGAGACGGACTCCCGCACGCCGCTCACCTTCGCTCTGCTCCAGTCCTTCGGTGGGTCCTTCAACAGTTCAGGAGGTGTAGCTAGCGTCCAAGTGGCTCTGGACGTCATTAACGACAACCCAGGCCTCCTCCCCGGATACACCCTTCACTACACCCTTACAGATACGCAGGTAAAGCGGCCTAGCTATTTCATCCAGGGCCTAATAAGTTATTCTATAGCAAATATATAGCCCAAAGTACTTGGAAAGCAGATTTAGGCGTGGGTTTAAGTTTGTGGCAAGGGTGTGAACACAAGTGCTGACATGGGGAGGCTGGTCCGTACGGTGATCTGGTGGGTGCTCCCGTGTGACCATTGTCCTTGTTTGTTAGCTATATTACTTTTTATTTTTATCAGAAAAAATTGATCTTTTTGGGTGTGTGTCATATAGTGCCCTGTCATACTATAGGATTATCACTGATACTTGGCAGTAGACCAGATATAGGCTAGTTCCCATTTTGTAGGTTATAAATCAACTAGCCCAGTGATGTACGAACTAGCCTTTGGGCTACGTAGCCAGAACCCTACTTATTAGGCCCTGATTTCATCCCGAGCAGGTGTTGGGGAGTTACTTATTACTGCTGCTCGGAACGACAGTGTGGGCAGGTGCTAGTAGTATATCACACACAAAAATATTATTAGTGGTTTCTTTACTAGAAGCCTAGCTAATAAAAGAGTATTCAGACTTTCCCCCAGAAATATTCATCCACTGTGACACTCGGACCTGTTTAATAATGTGTAGCTGTGTATCATACTATAAATTGTTTTAATTTTTCCCTTGCACGTGTTAACAACTGTTAAACAAGTGTAGCTATGCATATTAATGTTCTGTTGAGTATAGGTGTGAGTTTTGTTACTGCGGCCTTCAGTATGAGACAACAGCTGCCGGTAGAGCATTATTCAGATATATCTTTGTAGCTGTGCACTGCTTAGTGAATTGCTTACGCCAGACATGTATAGCGACTATTTTTCTCATCTCACAAACCTACTTACATTTTGTGAACTTCAATCGGCTCTAGTACAGATATACCTCAATGGAGACCGAGGATGCCTAAGTTTTAGCCCAGTATAACTCACTCTTGCAGACATAAAGTACTCATTCAGCTAGGCCAGCATAATGTGATCACACTAGAAAATATCATGTCATTGTGAAGGTGGCCCAAGATAGGAACTGCAAATATTCAGGGAATAAATAATCATGTAGCTGCATCTGTGCACATTTTTTTTGCAAGGTGCCTGATCATGTAAAATACAGGTAGCTATATTAGTCATGTGAACTTGCTAAGTACGAGTGTAAATACAAGACTTAGTAGCTATACATATTTAGTCATGGTATTGGATTGAACTTGCTAAGTATGAGTGCTAATTTCTGACCCTACCTTGTGAAATATTAGAGAGTATCTTGTTAATTAAGGGTTGATTGGTAGGGTATGTCAAACTGGCAACTAGCAATTTCTACACCTGTCTATTTTTGGTTATGTTATTTAATCACAAACACATACCCATCTGTGTGTGCATACACATCTATCCATGTACAATCACACAGTGCCAGAGGACAGTTGCTCTCGATGCTCTATTCCAGCAACTCCTTCCGGACCCCTTTAATCCCAATGACCCGATTAAAATTTCTGTAATAGGAGCGGGCTGCTCCCCTGCTACAGAGCCAACAGCAGAAATTACTCATCTCTTCAACCTTGTACATGTGAGTTTCTTATCTTGGCCTTCCATGCTCAATTTTTGCTGGCTAAGGGTCCTGTGGGGGTGACTCTAGTTGCTAAAATTTAATTCTCCACTTGAACACCTGGGACTGAAATGGCAGTAACTGAGACTTATCTGGTGGATTCTGAATGCCAGTCAGACACTCTTATCCTGGAGCACCCAGACAGAGAGTAGGAGACAATTATGTAGCTATTAGAAAAGATTGCTAATGGTAGCTATATGCCAAATCCATAATACACCATGGTATATGCCAAATCCATAATACACCATAATGTATCTAAGGTCACATGTACAGTGGATCTATAAGTTGTACTTACTACAAGTCAGGAATGAAACCTATGTTAAGTGCAACTCCTATAGAACAAGAAACAGTAGGAGTATTTACTATGGCTTTACTGATGCAGCTGTTTCAGAACTAGCTCAATATAATCTCTGTTCACTTGCTCTTATATCTCTCTCATTTGTCTACCCTCATGCCCACCCAGATTGCATGTTATGCTACCTCAACAGAGCTAACAGATCGGACGAGGTTCAGATCATATTTCCAAATGCTACCCACTCAGTCAGCCATTGCTCCTGCCTACTATGCAACCATACGACAGTATGGGTGGAAACGTGTGGCTCTCATAGTGCAGAATGAGAACCTATTCACAGTGGTGAGCTTCAGGACAGCTATATCTTGAGCAAATGATAATGTAGTGTTCTACTCATCTGTATTTGTCATCTCTCAATCTCCTATCCTCCCCTCTTTTGCAGATGGTAGGGCGGCTCAAAGCCCTCCTGCAGTCTATTGGTGTAGAGTACTCCCAAAAAGTCTTTGAGACTGACGAGGGTATTGCTGGACTGGGGCCTGAACCCTTTGACCCCGAGGCTAGGATCTTCATTATAATATCCTTTGAGAATCATCCAAGGGAATTGCTTTGTAAGGTAGGTGTGGCTGGAGGAGTCTCGGATAGGGTATTGGTCTGTGGGTGGGGCTGGTAGAGTGTGCAATAAGGCTGCAACTTGTAAAGTGATATTTACTCTCTCCCGGCTCCCAGGCATTTCAACGAGGGCTACGCTATCCACAGTACATGTTTATGACCTACGCATGGTATACTCCTGGATGGTGGAAGTTACAGCCAGCAGCAGAGAACCTTTCCTGTAGCAGTGATGACCGTGTTAGTGTCCTGCCACGCACACTGGGCTTCATTCATATTGACACTGAAGAGAACTTTAACCTTGAGTCACTCACAGACACTACCATTGTGAGTTAAGTGCTGTTACATAAAAGTAGTTTCATGCAACCACTGACACTTGGTGTGAAAGAGTTGCCCCTTGAGTTCTCCGGGGCTATGCCCTCAGATCTTGAGTAGGGCAGTGACAGAGACCATAGATACCTCTTCCAACTAACAGTGTGTCTCTCCTGTACAGACTGGCCTAGAGTTCGTGGACAGGGAGCAGGGTTACCTTGGAGTCCCGCCACTCTACTTGAAACAAGTGATACCTACCATTGGTGCCTACTGCTATGACGCCACATGGACACTTGCAAAAGCCCTCGACCTCACAATCAGGGGTGAGTGTTTACATGTATGCACATGCATATTAAACTGAATTGGCCATGGCCACTGTCTTGCCTCTATGCACATGATAAGACCTAGTACATACCACAAGTGAATGACTAATCAGCTGATTATTTAGTACGTATGCATGAACCCTAATTCTTACAATACTGAGGGTAGGCATGTATATACCCATACATTTAAGAATGGATTGATTGTTGGGTAAAATTATGCAGGGTTTCTACAATTAGGTGTACCTGCAGTGATAAGCTCACTGAGCTATTTATTACACTCTCAGATCTGGAGTCCAACAACTCCCTCAGTCGGCTGGCCTGGGAGGCACAAGGGATCAGCACCAGTGAGACCTTTCGACTTGAGAACTTCACCTACAACAATGATGTCATCATGAACACAATATTTGGTCATGTGTCCCAAACCAACTTCAAGGGTGTTTCTGTAAGTTGATTATACACTCATGCTCTGAGTGGCAGTCGCTACATGACCTGGTTACTATGTCCCTTCCAGGGTAAAGTAAGATTTAGTGATGTTGGTATTAAGGAAGTTCAGACGCTGAGGGTAATGCAGTACAGGGATGTCATCGATGGTGAGGACCGCTATAAGAGCAGGCAATTTACCAGTCATCTTACTGTGTAGTACAAATTCAACCGTGGCACTGCAGTACAGGGATGAATTAGCAAGCTAATACATACTCTGTGCATACAATAATAGTCCCTAAGAATTGTTATGGTATCTAATCTTGCTCAGAGAATGGCCAAGAGCAGCTGGGCTTGGTGGAGATTGCCAATGTCGTTTCTGATGGTGAGGGAGGCTTTGACTTTGTGTACCTGCCTGGGGAGAGTGATGCAACCACATGGCCCGGTGAGTTGAGTGCACAAAGTAACACAGAAGCAGTTGGTACTCACAGTGTCACATCATAGTTGTGTTTCTCTTCACTGCCACCACATGTAACAATGTGTAGCGAGGAAAACCTAGCCTGTTCACAGTGCATAGTACTGTATACATATTGCTCTGCATGCTGCTATGCTCTCTTTCTATGGCTATTAACTTTCTCCAGACAACCTGGTCCCTTATGATGGTGTACCTAATGTGGAGATAGTGTCAGGGGAAGCAGGGGTGGCAGCTGTCTTCTTCATTATGGCCACAGCTGGCATCATCTTTGCTGTGGTTTGCATCGTCTTCAATACTGTATACAGGAAGAAGAAGTGAGTCACATAGTTAATTATTAATGACCACTGTTAAATGTACATGTACTTTGATCCTTTTCTCCATCCCTCCCTCCCTCCAGATTAATCCGTCTCAGCAGCCCTACACTAAACTATTTCATTGGAGCTGGTACCATCATTCTCTATGTAGACATGTACTTTAGGGTATTCCCTACCACAGACCCCACGATAGTGGCTATCTTCTGTGCTTTGGCCCCTTGGCTGACAAACATTGGCTTTTCGCTCTGCTTTGGCACTGTGGGGGTGAAAATGTGGAGAGTTTACTATATCTTCAATAACCCCTCTGCCAAGAAAAAGAAGGTATGTTGAATATAGCTGCTATGCAATAGATTAACCATTCCCCGCTTCCCATACAGCACATGTACTCGCTCCTATCTTACACAATCTGATCCAGCTATCAATGCATATCATTAACAACCTCAATTCGCATTTAATCATAGTTATGCGTTTATTAATAAGATTCATTGCCAATTAATTATATTCATGACCAAACAGCTTAGGGTCCAGGTTAAATATAGGTTTTATAATAAGTTATTACCATCATCAGCCAGTCATTTCAAGTAGCATGCACGCACTGGCTTTACATCACAAATTGCTAATACTCAGAGTCCTGTTCCCATGCCATAGCCTGGGCATGAAACTTAGTAACTCTATACCACACCCACAGGCATTGAAGGACTGGATACTAGTGTTGGCAGTCGGAATCCTCATTTCAATTGACATCACCATCTTGCTAATTTACACTGCTGTGGAGGGTTACCGTGGAAACATAGAAGCTACTTTGGTACCCAATGGAGAACACCCGGAAAGCATTGATGGGGTATGTGGTTGTGTGCATGTTGGAGGGAAAGCATGTAGCTGTGTGATACTCCTGAAGGAGGTGTTCTGGCTAGTCCTATATCAGATTAATTACCTCACTTATTCTTTTCCAGGAACTGGCAGTTATAACTCGCTTTTTTATCTACATCTGTGACTCAAAAGCTCGTGATATCTACCTCGGAGTGCTCTATGGATACAAGGGAATACTGCAGGTTAGGGGGTGGCCCAGGAGGGTGGGGCTAAACCCAGAGAATTATGAGATTCTCCAGAACCCGCTAAGTGCAGTCTTACACATGCTGTTACAATGAAACTTAGTAATTGACACATATTCCCTTCTTGCTTTGATAGATTCTAACTCTGGTGCTAGCTTTCTCCATACGGAAAGTGAAAGTGAAGGGGTTAAATGACACCAAATACATCCTGGCAGCCACCTATGCCTCTAGTCTTGTTCTGGCAGTGATCATCATCTCCACCTACTCTCTAAAGGACCGGCTCAATATCTTTGAAGCTGTGTTCAGTACGGGGTTCTTCGTTGGAGCCACATCCATCCTGGTACTGGTTTTTGGACCAAAGGTAAGGAGAGTACTGCTATGAATCGGTATAGACTGGAGGGAGAGTTTGTAATACCTTGCAGGTCTAAAGGCTATAGCTCCTGCATCATCATAATATGTCAGATAATGTCAGAATGTGTACTTGATATTTCTTATTAATATATAGATATGTTGAGGCTAAGCAATTATCTACAAATTCAATAATGTATCACTACATTTACTGGTAATTTCACACACACACACACACACACACACACACACACACGTAGATGTATGGCCTATACAAGGACCCTGAGGGAAACCAGGTATTTACGCGGACATCTGATCAACAGACTACTATACAGCATAGGAATACAACATTCATCACCTCTGAAGTTGTAAATTTGAGGGAAAGGATCGCTGAGTTGGAAGCTCAGGTTGCAGCAACAGACCAGGTAGGAAGAATGTATAGCTATGTAGAGCTACAAGTAGAATATTAGAGATCAGATTTTAGTCACAGTTTCTTGTAGTTTTGTGGTGACATCACCAGACCAAAAGGTCTATACGTACACTCGATCTGGCCAGCAATGACTCTTTCACAATGCAGCAATGGGAGCAGTATCACTTATTGAGCATGCTATAGCAACTAAAAGGCTGGCTAGTATACTAGGAGTATAGTTTCTGTGAAAAGGATCCATTCCACTGATGTCCTCGAGCAACATATACTGTAGTCAACCTTATTTTTAAATCCTAACATCATTTTCACAGAGTGCTGCTCCTACCTCACACAAGCTAGTTATCCCAGAGCCTCCGGTGAAGCGAATACCAAGAAATGCAGATGTGCCAGAGAGGGCGATATTGGGCCATCCAGACCAGAGCACCATGCTGTAATACATGCTGAATAACATGGAGGAAGAGTACATGTGACATTGTATAGAATAATGCATGTATCTATTGCAGTCCAAGAACTTTAACCACACGTACATTTAAGACTATATTCCAAGTTTTAAGAAGAATGTTTCTTTATGATATTTTATTTTTGAACAGTACAATCATACTAGCTATTCTATCCATGCTGTGACAGTATTATAATCTTTATGTGAATCGTTTTGAACCTGGGGCTGGGGTCTTTGTCAGGGCATCTTGTGAGTCTCAAACCAGGCAATTGGTTCAGTCGTGAGATGGGTGGGGCTGATGGAGTGCATGACAATGTGTGGGTGGGGTTGCAGAGTTTGGGCTGATGATTATGAAATATTGATTCTACTTAACCTAACAGCCTCTATTGCTCTAGCGTAAGTGACCAATTATCGCGCAGATTTTGTACCTGGATCCATAACTTCAGAACGGAACGGTGTATAAACTTCAGAACTTCACTCGGAGAATCACCATCGCTTCTGCAATCTTACTCTCCTTTTAAGCGAAGGTAGGCGGAAACACTTTTTTGTGCGAACGATGAAGGCGGAGCTCGTTTATGATCAATTATCGCACATCGGTACGTATTATCGCGCACCACGCATGGTACCAATACTTAACGGCTGTACCATTATCGCGCAGTTAGCACAAAGGTAAGTGTACTAGTCGCTAAAAATTGATATTTTGTTTTGTCTCACGTTCTCTTGTACTAAGCAACCTTGTTTCAACGTAGTAAGCAAAAAAAAATTTTTCCGCTTAAGTACAGTAATACTTAGTGCGCGATAATTAGTACTGCGCGATAAGTGGTCACTTACGCTATGTATTTTTCTTGACAGCTGCAAAGGCCATTTAAGATTTCTTACGCTGTAAGATTACAATTTGTCCTAGATTATTTGATGTGAGAGGGTGTGAATGGTTGCTAGCTACATGTTAGAACTGCATTCAAAGCACTGTATCTCTTAAGATCGGGGCTCATATGTGCTGCATAGGTCAATATGTGAGGCTTCTACTCAGCACACATAAGACCCACACTTCACGGAAGTTCAGAGATACAGTGCTTTGAATACAGTGACACGATCAAAATACGCAATAACATAATGTTCGTTTTCTACCCGGGACTGCCACATAGCTATGTGGAACTCTTACACACAAAATAGCTGATTGGATCTGAAGCTTGTAACTATCAACACATGGAGCATTACGTGTAACTGTGGGCCAACCTGTAATAGTTATAGCTTGCGTACATGAAGTAGCTATAGTTAATCTGTGGTCATTAGTACCACGTGGCATGTCACTCTATTGTAAGGTTGTTATAATGGCACTGGTACTTTAGCTACACTTTAGAGTGTATTTTCCATAGAAAATGTAAGGGGGGAGGGGGGGGCATCTTCCCCCTTAGTAAATTCTATATGGAAATTTTCATATCTCAGCAATGGAAGTTACTACGTTCAAATTACAGTCTACGCTCAGACAGGCAGAGCTTAACTCGATAAGGCGTGACGTCATCGGTAAATGGCGGACAAAACAAATTTGACATCTAAGCTTACATGTAGATGAAGCGTGCAATAACTCAACCAGTCATGGTGCTACGTCAGTATCCTAAGGATCTTCGTATGTTATTTTCTCTTCTTACAGTATCAGAGTGAGAGACTCAATTGCAAATAAGCGCAGCAGCGGAGATTCGGTTCCAGGGCAAAATCTGGCCAATCCGGTAATAGAGCGATGATGTCACAGAATGTGCTCCTGCGGGGGCGGGGCTACTATTTAACGTGCAGATTCGGCAAGCATTGCATTGCGACCAATTGCGAGAGACAGACAGATGGATACAGCGCTCGTTTTTCTGCTCCTAGTCGCGATTCCCGCCCTCTGCTATGGCCAGTCTGACCGCTACCTTCACACCTACCCGCCCTACAACGAGACGGATCCCCGCACGCCGCTCACCGTCGCGCTGCTCCAGTCTTTCGGTGGGTCCTTCAACAGTTCAGGAGGTGTAGCTGGCGTCCAAGTGGCCCTGGACCTCATCAACAACAACCTAGACCTCCTCCCCGGATACTCCCTTCACTACACCCTTACAGACACGCAGGTAAAGCGGCCTATTTCATTCCAAGCAACTGTTGGTAGTTACTTATTACTGCTGTTCAAACCGGCACTGTGGGCGGGTGCTAGTAGCATCACAATTTTTTAAAGTAATTTCTTTATTAAAAGCCTAGCTAATAAAAGAATATTTAGACCTCTTTCCAGTTGAGATAGAAATATTCATACCATGTTTCACTGTTGTGTCCACGATATGTATCTTACTATGACTTGTTTAATTTCTCTTGCACGTGTTAACAACTGTTAAACAGGTGTAGCATATTAATATTCTGTTGAGTTTAGGTGTGAGTTTTGTTGCTGCATATGACAACAGCTGCCGGTTGATCATTATTCAGTTCTATCTTTGTAGCTGTGCACTGCTTAGTGAATTGCCTACACCAGACATGCATAGCGACTTTTTTTCTCATCTCACAAACCTGCTTACATTTTGTGAACTTCTATTAGCTGTAGTACAGATATGCCTAAATGGAGACCGAGGATGCCTAAGTTTTAGCCCAGTATAACTTACCTCTTGCAGACATAAAGTACTCATTCAGCTAGGCAAGCATAATATGATCACTCTAGTAAATATGTCATTGTGAGGTGGCCATCTGCAAATATTCAGGGAATAGTATTATTTGTTTAAATAATCATGTAGCTGCATCTGTTTAAATTTTTTTTACAAGGTGCTTAATCATGTAAAATACAGGTAGCCATATTAGTCATGTTATTGCATTGAATTTGTTACGTATGAGTGCTAATTTATATAAAACTGACACCTAACATGTGGACGTATTAGAGAGTATCTTGTTAATTAAGTGCTGATTTGTAGGGTATGTCAAACTGGCAACTAAAAATTTCTACACCTGTCTATTTTTGGTTATGTCATTTATTCACAAACACATACCCATGTGTGTGCATACACATCTATCCATGTACACTCACACAGTGCAACAGGACAATTGCTCTTGATGCCCTATACCAGCAAGTCCTTCCGGACCCCTTTAATCCCAATGACCCAATTAAGATTTCTGTAATAGGAGCGGGCTGCTCCCTCGCAACAGAGCCAACAGCAGAAGTCACTCATTTCTACAACCTTGTGCATGTGAGTTTCTTATCTTGGCCTTCCACCAGATAGTTATATCTCATCCGCAATTTTTGCTTGCTAAGGGTCCTGTGGGGTGTCTCTAGTTGCTAAAATTGATTCTCCACTTGAACACCTGGGGCTGATCCGGTGGATTCTGAATACCAGTCAGACACTCTTATCCTGAAGCACCTAGACAGAGAGTAGGAGACAATTACGTAGCTATTAGACAAGATTGCTAATGGTATATGCCAATTACACCATAAGGTCACAGTGGATCTATAAGGTGTACTTATATGCCGTATCTGCAAGTCAGGAATAGAACCTATCTTAAGTGCAACTCCTATAGAACAAGAAACAGCAGGAGTATTTTCTGTGGCTTTACTGATGCAGCTGTTTCAGAAGCCAGCACAATATAGCTAATCTCTGTTCACTTGGTTTCTTTTCTTTTATCTCTCTCATCTGTCCATCTTCCCACCCACCCATGTACATGCTTTAATTACAAGTTGGGAGTAGAACTGAGTATAACTCCTAGATTAAATAAGCGGCCACAGGAGTATTTACAGTGGCTTTACTGATGCAGCTGTTTCAGAAATCAGATTACAGTACAATTTCTGTTCACTTGTTTCCTTCTCTTTCATCTGTCTACCCTCCCGCCCCCACCCACCCAGATCTCATGTTATGCTACCTCAAATGACCTAACAGACCGGACGAGGTTCAGATCCTATTTCCAGATGCTACCCACTCAGTCAGACATTGTCCCCATCTACTTTGCAGCCATACGGCAGTATGGGTGGAGACGTGTGGCTCTCATAGTGCAGAATGAGAACCTATTCACAGTGGTGAGTTTCAGGACAGCTATTATCTTGAGCAAATGATAATGTACTGTTCTGTTTGTCTGTATTATTCCTCTCTCAATCTCCTGTCTCCACCTCTCTTGCAGATGGTGGACCAGCTCAAAGCCCTCCTGCAGTCTATTGGTGTTGAGTACTCCCAGAGGGTCTTTGAGACTAACGAGGGTATTGCTGGACTGGGGCCTGAACCCTTTGACCCCGAGGCTAGGATCTTCATTATAGTATCTTTTGAGAATCATCCAAGGGAATTGCTTTGTAAGGTGGGTGTGGCTGGAGGAATCCGTGAGTGGGGCTGGTAGGGTATTGGTCTGTGGGTGGGGCTGGTAGAATCTGTGGGTGTGGTTGGTAGAGTGCTGTTGGTAGACAGTCTGGGTGGGGCTGGTCCAGTGGTGTCTGTGGGTGGGGCTAGTAGTGTCTACAGGTGGGGCTGGTATGGTACTGGTTGGGACTGTGGGTAGGGCTTGTAGAGTCTGTGGGTGGGGCTAGTATGGTGACTCTGTTGGTGAGCTAGGTGGAGTCTGTGGGTGGGGCTGGTAGAGTCTGTGGGTGGGGCTAGTATGGTGAATCTGTAGGTGGAGCTGTTGGTGAGCTAGGTGGAGTCTGTGTGTGGAGCTGGTGCAGTCTGTGGGTTTTACTAGTGTATTGCTGTTGCTGGGTCTGGTGGAGTCTGTGTGTAGGCATGACGGAGTCTTTGGATGGGGCTGGTAGAGTCTGCGGGTTGGGCTGGTAGAGTCTGCGGGTGGGGCTGGTAAAGTGTGAAAGGCTATAACTTGCGAACCATGTTTACTCTGTCTCCCCAGGCATTTCAACGAGGGCTACGCTATCCACAATACATGTTTATAACCTACGCATGGTATACTCCTGGGTGGTGGAAGTTACAGCCAGCAGCAGAGAACCTTTCCTGTAGCAGTGATGACCGTGCTAGTGTCCTGCCACGCGCATTGGCCATGATCCATTTTGACACTGAAGAGAACTTTGACCTTGAGTCACCCACAGACACTACCATTGTGAGTTAAGCAATGTTGCATAAAAGTAGTTTCATGCAACCACTGACACTTGGTGTGAAAGAGTTGCCCCTTGAGTCTTGAGTAGGGCAGTGACAGAGACCACAGATACCTCCTTCAACTAACAGAGTGTCTCCCTGCACAGACTGGCCTAGACTTCGTGGACATGGAGCAGGGTCACCTTGGAGTCCCGCCACTCTACTTGAAACAAGTGGCACCTTCCATTGGCGGCTACTGCTATGACGCCACATGGACCCTGGCAAAAGCCCTCGACCTCACAATCCGAGGTGAGTGTTTACATGTATGCACATGCATATTAAACAGAATTGACCATGGCCACTGTGTTGCCTCTATGCACTCGACAAGACGTAGTACATACTACAAGTGAATGACCGTAGACTTTAACACTATTAATGACTTCATTCCCATTATAATGGGCAGGAAGGAGTGTAATGGAGGCAAACATTGTAGGGGTACACTATTCACTGTGCCTCCTTATATAGACAGGAAAGAGTGTAGGGGTACACTCTTTCTTTCCACTGTAATGGAGACAATAATTAGTGTAGGGATATTTTCTTTTTCAGCAACAACAACAGGTACAGGTACTGATACAATAGTGGAATACTGGTAACCTATAAGTAGTGAATGTCAGGCCTAGCTGTATGAGTAATAGTTTTTGTAGTAAGAACATCAAACTGTCATTCCTCAAAGCAGGAGGGGATGTAGTCTCACAGCTTGCTTTATCCTGACCTGTGCTTGGCAGAGTCTTCTCCTTTGTAGAGCAGGTAGCAGTTCACAATGGCAATACATCCACCATCATTACATCCTTCTTGCTGTTTTATTCAGAATGTATGCATGAACACTAATTCTTACAATACTGCAGGGTAGGCCCATAGATTTAAGAGTGGATTACACAGTGGTAAATGTATGCAGAGTTTCTATACCTGCAGTTATAGACTCACTAAGCTCGAGCTTTGTTACACTCTCAGATCTGGAGTCCAATGACACCCTCAGTCGTCTGGCCTGGGAGGCACAAGGGATCAGCTCCAGTGAGACCTTTCGACTTGAGAACTTCACCTACAACAATGATGTCATCATGAACACAGTATTTGGTCATATGGCCCAAACCAACTTCAGAGGTGTTACTGTAAGTTGATTATACACTCATGCTCTGAGTGACAGTCTCTATAATGCTATGCAATTACATGACCTGGTTACTATGTCCCTTCCAGGGTGGAGTAAGATTTAATGATGTTGGTATTAGCGAAAATGAGACACTAAGGGTGATGCAGTACAGGGATGTCATCGATGGTGAGGACCGCTATAGGAGCAGGCAATTTACCAGCCATCTTACTGTGTAGTGCAAATTTAATCGTGGCAATGCAGTACAGGAATGAATTAGCAAGTTAATACATACTCTGTGAATATAATTATAGTCACTAGGAATTGTTATGTTATAATCCTGCTGCTCAGAGAACGGCCAAGAGCAGCTGAGCTTGGTGGAGATTGCTAATGTCGTTTCTGATGGTGAGGGAGGCTTTGACTTTGTGTACCTGCCTGGAGAGAGTGATGCAACCACATGGCCCAGTGAGTTGAGTGCACAAAGTGACAGAAGCAGTCTGTTCACAGTGCATAGTATTGTGTACATATTGTTCTGCATGCTGCTATGCTCTCTTTCTATGGCTATTAACTTTCTCCAGACAACCTGGTCCCTTATGATGGTGTACCTAATGTGGAGATAGTGTCAGGGGAAGCAGGGGTGGCAGCTGTCTTCTTCATTATGGCCACAGCTGGCATCATCTTTGCTGTGGTTTGCATCGTCTTCAATACTGTATACAGGAAGAAGAAGTGAGTCACGTAGTTAATTATTAATGACCGCTGTTAAACGTACATGTACTTCAATCCCTTCCTCCCTCCCTCCAGATTAATCCGTATCAGCAATCCTACACTGAACTACCTCATTGGAGCTGGTGCCATCATTCTGTATGCAGACATCTACTTCACTGTATTCCCTACCACAGACCCCATGGTAGTGGCTGCCTTCTGTACTTTGACCCCTTGGCTGACAAACATTGGCTTCTCGCTCTGCTTTGGGACTGTGGGAGTGAAAATGTGGAGAGTTTACTATATCTTCAATAACCCCTCTGCCAAGAAAAAGAAGGTATGTTGAATATAATTTTTATTTCCCATACTGATCCAGCTATCGATGCATATCATTAACAGACTAGGACAACCTGCAACTTTGCTACAAAATGGCAATTTAACTTTTAAGCACTAGCTACTATAGTGCTAGCAATTCGGCCATTGCTAAACGAGACCTAATCATGAGTTTATTATTCATAGCCATCAAACAGCTTTGAGTTCAGGTTAACAATTTTAGGCTAACTCATTAATTGTTCATCAGGTAGCTAACATGCACGCACTGGCTTTAGCTTTGCTTCACAAATTTACTAATACTCAAAGTCCTGTTCCCATTCCACAGCCTGGGCATGAGACTTAGTAACTCTATACCATACCTACAGGCATTGAAGGACTGGATGCTAGTCCTGGTAGTCGGAGTCCTCATTTCAATTGACATCACTATCGTGGTAATTTACGCTGCTGTGGAGGGATACCGTGGAAACATAGAAGCAACTTTGGTACCCAATGGAGAACACCCGGAGAGCATTGATGGGGTATGTGATTGTGTGCACGTTGGAGGGAAAGCATGTAGCTGTGTGATACTCCGACTCACACCTCTCAACCCTAGCAGGAAGATCCAACTCTCTAGACCTTCCCAACTCCCCACCACAGAAAGGGGGAGTGGATGTGTTCTGACTAGTCCCATATCAGATTAGTTACCTCACTTGTTCTTTCCAGGAACTGGCAGTTATAACTCGCTTTTTTATCTACATCTGTGACTCAAAATCTCGTGATATCTACCTGGGAGTGCTCTATGGATACAAGGGAATACTGCAGGTTAGGGGGTGGGTATGGCTAAATCATAGCTCATAATGCTAGAGAATGTGGATTCTCTAGCAACGTCAGGAAGGAGAGTTAACTGCGCTAAGTGCAGTCTTACACATGCTGTTACAATGAAACTTAGTAACTGACACATACCCTTCTTGCTTTGATAGATTCTAACTCTGGTGCTAGCTTTCTCCATACGAAAGGTGAAAGTGAAGGGGTTAAATGACACCAAATACATCCTGGCAGCCACCTATGTCTCCAGTCTTGTTCTGGCATTGATCATCGTTGGCACCTACTCTCTAAAGGACCGGATCAATATCCTTGGAGCTATGTTTAGTACGGGGTTGTTCGTTGGAGCCACGTTCATTTTGGGACTGGTCTTTGGACCGAAGGTAAGGAGATTGCTGCTGTGAATGGGTGGAAAAGTTTGTAATGTCTTGCAGGTCTAAAGGCCATAGCTATATACTGCATCATCATATATCTGTCAGATAATATCAGAATGAGTAACTTCTTAATATATAGATGTGTTGAGGCTAAGGAATCATCTAAGATTTGAATAATGTATCACTACATTTATTGGTAATTGACACACACACACACACACACACAGATGTATGGCCTGTACAAGGACCCTGAGGGAAACCAGGTATTTGAACGGTCATCTGATAATGACTTTACCACACAGCACGCAAGGACTACAACATACTTTAGCTCTGATCCAGAGAGCTTAAGGAAGAGGATTGCTGAGTTAGAAGCTCAGCTCGCGGCAAGAGGCCAGGTAGGAAGACTGTATACCAAACTATGTAAAGCTACAAATGACATTGTAATACCCGTAGTTAGTTGAATAGGCTAAACCTTGTTTTTAAAAAGTAATGTTATTTTTCACAGAGTGGTACTCCTAGCTCACAAAAGCTAGCTATCCCAGAGCCCCCGGTGAAGCAGGTGCCAGAGAGGGTGAGGTGGGGCCATCCAGACCAGAGCACCATGCTGTAGTACAGGCTGAACAACATGGAGGAAGAGTACATGTGACATTGTATAGAATAATGCATGTATCTATTGCAGTCCAAGAACTCTAACCACACGTAGATAGACAGTATTCCAAGTTTTAAGAAAGAATGTTTCTTCATGATATTTTGTTTTTGAACAGTACAATCATACTAGCTATTCTATCCATGCTGGGACAGTATTATAATATTATGCAGTTACTGTGAATCGTTTTGAACCTGGGGCTGGGGTCTTTGTCAGGGCATCTTTGAATCTCAAACCAGGCAATTGGTTTGTGAGATGGGTGGGGCTGATGGAGTGCATGACAAATGTGTGGGTGGGGCTGTAGAGTATATTGTTTGGGCTGATGATTAAAATATTGATGCTACTTAACCTAACAGCCTCTATTGCTCTATGTATTTCTTGACAGCTGCAAAGGCCATTTGGAATTATTCGTATGCTGTGTTATTTTGATGTGAGAGGGCGTGAATGGTTGCTACATATTATGAATTAAACTGTAATACAAAACTTATATCTAATAAGGGGGAAGACTTTCATTAGGCAAGCCTGTTGGATGCCTTCCAAAGTTTGGTATTTGTGGATTAGACCACTCTGGTTCTGGAAACAGAAGGAATCCTTTACCCCAGCTATGGTTATCTCACTTGCAGCTGCACTACCAAGCAATGTGGTTAGCTGTACAAGGCCACCAAGCAGACAGACTTTGAATTAAGCCAGGCACGTATGCATATTGGGTACAGGTAGCTATAGCTGCATAATCAACTCATAGAAATGCAGTGACATTTGTCAATATTTCTAGGGCTCTCTAAATGCAAAAGAAATGTGACTTAGCTAATGTTTTCCTTTCATGCAATTGAAGAGGTATAAGTGATGGCCATAAAAATGTTACAAATGTAGCTCCAATTTCAGATAGAATGGTAACCAATTAAGCTAGGTAATGCTTTAGTTACAGGTATGTAGTCATGAGGCTTAAATGTTGGAATGCTGTATGCACATGAAGCTGCAACTGAGATAACACAGGCTGGGTTGGAGTATAATTACTCCTTTCATTACTGCAGTGATATCAATATAGCTAATAGGCCCTTCATCAGATCAACGATAGTAGAGTAGATCAGATTCACTAGTCATAATAGCTCTTTCAAGTGTATCAAGTGCATCGTTACAAAATGATTGTGATTCAAAAAATTGAGGTGATCTGACATCTAATCCAGTCGTAATGTCAGCTATGGAGTAAAAGACCCAAGTCTCTGCCTGCTCTAGACCACAGTGCCCCATACAGTCACCTCTCCCACTGCATATCCATTCATAAGTTCTGGCTGGGAGCTCCGGTCAATTGATCCATCTTGTGAGCTAAAGCTGGAGATAATGTCCTATGAAGGAAAAACAATATCAACTGTTTGACTCTGGAATTACTATACACAATTATTATTTTTAATCATCTTTGAAGGTACCTACAGTCCCAAAAACCTTGTATTCTAATCACGAATTCTAAATACACAACTTTTTATTCTAGCTGCAATTTGCTCCATTGCAGTGTCCTCATATTGCATACCTGTTGCTTAGCAACCTGAGCCTCCAGTTCCTTGACACGCTTCCTCAGAGTGTCAGTATCAGAGTTGGATATTGTAGTAGCTGGCACATAAGTGGTGTCTGATCGATCAAACACGGTTTCTCCACCAGGATCATGATATAGCGCCACCATCTGCATGCATGATCATGCATAATGTATATTACTACACTGCATTTCAAATTGCTAAACTTTCTTCAGCCAAACATTTATCACTGTACCCTTTCATCAAGCTAACGTCTGCACAGCATAAACACAACCTACTTTTTAACATGCTGTATAATCAAGTAGACGGCATGATATTAACTGGATAATACCAAATTCATAATGATATGTGCTAAGTCTACCTGACAATAAAGATAACATTTATCTGGTGAAAGTCTGCCAATTTTAGCAACTTATATCAGTAGCATGAAGATACCAGTGGTAAGGTACACAGTATACAAGCTTCTCATGTAGTACCTATCCAGACATTAACATTGCCAGCAACATATACAGTATACACTCACCTTTGGTCCAAAGACCAATCCCAGGATAACTGTGGTTCCGATGAAGAACCCCGTACTGAATACAGTTGCAAAGACATTGACCAGGTCCTTCAGAGAATAGGTGGAGACAATGATCACTGCCAGGACAATACTGGAGACATAGATGGCTGCTAGGATGTACTTGGCATCATTTAACCCCTTCACTTTCACTTTCCGCGTGGAGAAAGCTAACACCAGTGTCATCACCTAGAAGAACGAAAGGCGTATGTAGAAAGAAGTACTCGTACAATTAAAAACTGTATGCTATAGACTAGTAGATAAACTCCAGAATAGCTACATGCAAATATACCAGTTCAAAGCTCCTCTAAAGTTGTCCTCACTTGCATTATTATCTAGCTATGACTCTAGCCTCATGCTCAAGCACTCCTCCTACCAGAAATGTCTGCAAGATAAACTCTGACCTGCAGCACTCCTTTGTAGCCATACAGCACTCCCAGAAAGGCATTGTGGGCGGGGGAGTCACAGAGATAGATGAAGTAGCGAGTGATGACGGCCAGCTCCTGGGTAGGAGTTTGGGATTTGTGTACTGAATGATAACATTAAGAATAATTAATTGCTAATGCTCACTCCTTCAATGTCTTCCCTATTCTCTCTGTTTGGAACCCTGCTTGCTTTCAGGTTTCCATGGTAGCCCTCTACAGCAGTGTAGACCAGAAGGACAGTGATGTCTATGAGAACAAAGACCCCAACGACCAGGGCTAGCATCCAGTCCTTGAGTGCCTGTGTGTGTGTGTGTTGTGTGTGTGTGTGTGTACATATGTGTGTATGTGTGTGTGCATTTTATATAGTAAAAGAGTGGGAGAAGGTATACTGCCACTGAATTTCAACAACACCCGATTACCATAATATTGAATACAGTATACCTTTTTCCTGTTGGGGGTGGGGTTATTGAAGATAAAGTAGACCCGCCACATTTTAACCACTACAGTGCCATAGCAGAGTGAGTAGCCAATGGCCGTCAGCCAGGGAGTCAAAGTACAGAGGATTGCCACTATGTCGGGGTTTGTGGTGGGGATCACAGAAAGTATGATGTCAGTATAGAGAAGGATGGCTCCAACTCCAATGAGGTAGTTCATTTTGTAGCTGCTAAGGCGAATCAGTCTGAGTAAAGAGAAGGCAAGGGTAGGGATTGCAAACCTAAATACAAAACTGTTTTTTAAGAATGACTTACCTCTTCTCTCTGTATGTAAAGTTGAATATTATGCAAGCCAGAGCAAATACAATGCCGGTTATGGCCAAGACAAACAGGGCAGCTGCTAGTCCCACTGATATTGATACAACCACCTCATTAGGGACACCATCATAAGGGACGCCATCTGTAAAGAAGGTAAAGCAACATTAATAGCTGACTCAGAAATATACCGTAGATGCAGCACTGTTCGTTGATAGTGTGTAACATAGCTACATATCTAAACATGCGTAGGTAACTTGAAACATGCTCTAACGGTACGCGTATGAGTAAGTCCCTTTACTGCTGACTAATACTGCTCAACTGACCAGGCCATACAATAGTATCATTCTCATTTGGAAGATACTCAAAATTGAAGTTCTCAGAATCACCCAGATCTGACTCAACAATAGCAATGTTAACCCTCTCCAGTCCTGTTCCGCCTGTAGGAGTAGAAATTAATATTTTATTGCCACAGGGAGAACTGATATAATCCTGATAACACAGTGTGCATTCATGGAACCTAGCAAGACATTTCCAATGCTTTAATAATAAACTCACTAGCTTTGGTTCTATACTGGAAGACTCTTCGCATACTTGCTTCTCTGATGCCAGAACTACTGAACAATACGCGCCCCTAGAGGAATGATTATGTTTCAGTTAAAAACGCTTAAAAGAATACCCTCATGGCGACCAAATTGCAGAACTGGCTTACACGAGAATACTTTATAGAGAGCATAGTATAATTATTATGTGGGACTCTTACACACAAAATAGCTTGTCTTGTAACTATCAATATACAGAGTATAATGTGTAGCTGTGGGCCAACCTGTATTACCAGGAGGCAGTTATAGCTAGTAGCTGTCTATGTAGCAGCTGCTTATATAGTATATTTAATCTGTAGTCATTAGTACTATGTGGCATATGTACTGGTCATGTCACGCTATTGTAAGGCAACATTCCAGGAACCGGCTGTTATACACTGCTACTTGGAATATCTGCTACAACAGTAAACAAATGCCACATAATGTTTTCATAGAGGTCCATAGTCTATAGAAACCTATTGAGAACACAATTAATTATATGCTTGCTCTGCATATATGTGCTGGTACCGGTCTGATGAGGAAGGTGTGTGTGTGTGACAGTGTGTCACTTACAGTAATGCCTGTGAAGTCACTTTGTTGCAAATTACCAAACATGGTATTCATGATGATGTCATTATCGTAGGTGAAGTTCTCGAGTCGAAAGGGCTGAGTGTTACTGATCCCTTCTGCCTCCCAGGCTAGTCGACTGAGGGTGTCATTGGACTTCAGGTCTAAGAAAAAATATACAACGAAACTCACAGTTTATATAAGCATAAAAACATATAACGGGATTGGAATCTTTTGACATTCAAGAAATACTTCCCTCGTCAAACACATCTGTATCTACCATAGCAACTTGGGTATGACAGAAGGACCCGCTTACCATGTATAGTTTTGTTGAGGGCAAATGCCAGTGTCCACATTGTGTCATGACAGTAAGGAGCAGCCTTTAGTGGTTGCAGAGCGGGGGAGTTCTTTGTCAGGTGAGTTTCCTCCATGTCAACGTACTGAGAAACATTCTGTGAAAGAGACATTCCAGTATTGATTCGCTGGCTAGAGATGTCTGAGAGCAGTTAGGCCATTTTCCATTTTCAGGAAGAAGGAATTTTAATTTTATGTACCACTGCTATATTGGCATGCAGCAGTGGCCTGTAGGTAGGATTGGTTTAGCTCGCAAGACATTTGGCTTCTAGAACTGTACCCAGCGTACAGATCAAAAATTATGGCTGTTCCAGATGTTGATATGGGCAAGGCGGTGTCAAGGACTTCAGAAGTCTGCACAGACAGCTGGATAATGAGCATTGCTATGATGTCATGCAGTGATTATGTTGACAAGAAGGTTGAATACGGAGGTGATGATAAAGCTAGTTGATGCATGCAGAGTCAGAGACTCACAATGCCAACATCAGTGGTTAGACTGCGGTTGAGATGTTCTGGAAAATCATAGTAGAGGGTGGCCATAGAGCGATGAAGGACGCTGGCACGATCACTACCACTGCAGGAGAGGTTCTCATTTTCTGGTTGTTTCTCCCACCACTGGTCAGCATACCAGCCCAAGGTTAACAGTAGATGCT
Source organism: Phakellia ventilabrum (assembly GCA_963921505.1). NCBI lineage: Eukaryota > Metazoa > Porifera > Demospongiae > Axinellida > Axinellidae > Phakellia > Phakellia ventilabrum. The sequence continues at coordinate 217,907 of OY997393.1, forward strand.
GGGGATAGCGTATCCCATGGTGATAGGCCTGGGTGAGAACATATGGTTTTGTAGCTAGGTTATCGCCTCGTTCACAGTCTCCACTCCCAGCTTGTTTTGCATGTTGTAAAAAAGCCGCTATTTTTACGACAAGCAAAAAGAAAGCTGGAAGCGGAGACTGGGAACGAGGCTAAGTTTGAACCCACAAACTTCCTTTGCAGTAGCCCATAAACTCCACCCACAAGAGCAACCAGCCCCACCCACCTCACATAGCAGCGGTCTGGCGTGATTGGAGTACATTGCTATGATAAAGATCCTATCACCGGTGTCAAAGGGATCAGCTCCCAGCCCAGCAATACCCTCCTCGGACTCAAATATTTTTTCAGAGTATGATACATCAATACTATTTAGGAGGGTCTTCACTCGATGTGCCGTCTAAGAGATGAAAAAGAAAAGAAAAAACAAGCATTAACAAAGAACACGTGTATCCAAAAAATGTAAGTCCATGCACACTCCTGCATGCTGTATGAAGCTCACCACTGTGAACAGGTTCTCATTCTGCACTATGAGAGCCACACGTTTCCACCCATACTGCTGTATGACTCCAAAGAAGGCGGGAGCAATGTCTGCCTGAGTGGGTAGCAGCTGGAAGTATGACTTGAACTTCACACGGTTAGCTAGCTCTGGTGAGGAGGACACACATGACAACTGAAGAGAGGGAGGGGAACATTTACCACACTGTACCACCACTCATGATCATTTCTCTCTGGATAAAATGTTATGGAGCCTAGCTCATATTCAAGCTACCCAACAAGTGAGTCCAATTATTTGAACCTAGAAAAGTGCTATATTCGATCACCCACATATCATTGCATTCTCCAACACTCTGTGCTAGATAACTACTGCACTTAGAGTCCAGTATTATTGTCTTCTTGCATGTGATTGGTCAATTACAGGTGTCTAAATCTCATGGAAAACAAAGCAGCGAGGTCTCTACATATAGAAACCTACAACTTTTACAAGTCAGTGCTCTGAGCCCGAGAATGTTTATTAAAAATGGTTACTAGCTAAGTCACTATTGCATAAAGAACTATCATACAACTTACATTTTGCACAGTGGTATAGCACGTGGTGTGTGCGATGAAAGTGGACAGACCCATGTGTGAGCTTACTGAGTCTAGTCATTTGTACTACAAAGGCTAGCCGACCAAGTCACTAAGCTCTGATATGTACTTACTGTTATCCTCTCATTGTTGCTTGCTTTGGGAATGGTTGCTACGCATAAACTCTAAATACGTTAAAAACCTCGACCAATCATAGCTAAGTTTCCAAGACTGGCTACAGTCAAGCTGCTTTACTAAGTGATTGCACAGTCAATGACACAAGGACAGATAATAACACATGCATGCACATACTTGCAATAAACACATCATATCCCTTCCTACGGTACTTGTCTACAGGACATACTAAAGATACTCCTCCATTTACTGCTGTCATAATCAGCTACGATACACCTCCATTCCATGGAATTCAAATGAATTTGCTTAAGTAATATCCTCTAGTATATCTCACTCCATGATAATCTCATGCATGCATTAATATTATACTATACTGGTAGAAAGTAGCTACAATGTTTAACTGTTGGATAGTGATATTGATGTTTCTACATCTCACTGTCCACTATTGTATATCTCACTCCATAATAATCTCATGCATGCTATATACTGGTAGAAAGTAGCTGCAATGTTTAACTGTTGATATAGCTATAGAAAGAAGAAACATCATTATCACTAGCCATATAGCTAGTAGAAACATCATTATCACTATCCAACAGTTAAACATTGTAGCCACCAGTATAGTATAATGCATGCATGAGATTATCATGGAGTAAGATATACTAGTGGATATTACTTAAGCTGTACATTATATATATAATATACAGGTGTGACGAGCCAATAATCTGTCACAGTAAACTGTATACTTCAGTTCACTAGCCTTGTACCCAGACCTAATATCGCTTAGCAATACTAGGACGAGGTTATAGTGCACCAGGAAGAGACCCATTCTAAGAACTAATACAGAAAGCTTCAGGGTTGTTTCCCGGCTGAAGAAATTACAGCACAGGCGTAACCTGAGAACCAGTGCATACCAATATCCCTATATTAGTAGAAATGGGGAATTCCCTTCATTCCCTACTTAGTATAGCCACACAACAAAGCATAAATACAAACTATACAACAGCCTCAGACATTCAGAGATCATTTCTCATAGTCATTACACTTGGGATCACAACACTCACCTGTGGAAGGTTGAAGAAATGAGAGATTTCTGCTGTTGGCTCCGTGGCAACAGAGCAGCCTGCTCCAAGTACAGCAAGTTTCACCGGAGTATCGCTGTCGTTAGGGCCACGAGAAACTTGCTTGAACAATGCTTCAATGCTCGTTGTTCTGTTACACTGTGTGTAGGGAGTATACATAAGCAACTGTTTATAATAATTATTATACATTATTCTTAGCCAGTGATGCATTTATGATTGCAATTCCTATCATACCAAAGGAAGAATTTACAATCGGCCATACACCACATTATGAGGAATGTTCATGCATGTTCAATTATATCAAGTGGAAAACATGTTTTTTACAAGACCCTATTGTATTCAGAGCTACTTGTGTGCCCTTATGAAAGAAGAGTCATACTGGCTATGTGTGTGGACTATGCGGTTCCGAGTAGCTAAGACTATATAGCTATGTTGTACAAAATATGTCACTGAAACACCTTACCCTAGCAATAGCGATCTCAACCTGGCCTGGGTATTTTTACCTTCAAATCACGTAATAGCCAACAATTGCCTTACCCATGCCTCCATGCCATGGAAACCAATTTGTGCAAAATTTCTGCCTAAGCCAATGAAATTGTCCCTCAACTGTCATATATGGTGAGTGAATGAGACAGAGTTGTACCACACAACCACTGGGACAACAGGCTAATGTAATAATGGCTGGAAGCAACCCACACATGCATGACACGGGTACATGTATGAAGAACCACAGGCCCGGATGATGGGTTCATGCATATTTCAGTATATACAGCTAATCACAATAGGATGACTATATGCAGGTACCATCATAATGAATTGTATTTAAGGGAACTGGCATGTGCTAAAGGTATGAATAGGGCCACAAAATTAATCCCGTTGAGAAAGCAGCTGTGTAGCCGGTGCAAGACAACACTATCATAGCATAGATACTCTACTATCTATGGTCAAAGTAACAGTGAGTCCCTGCCCATAAATGGTAAACACTCCAGCTAGCTATGCACAGATACTAAGGGCTCTCATGCCCGGCTTCAATTTACCCGTGAGTCTGAGAGCGCATAGTGGAGGGAGTATCCGGGCAGGAAACCTGGGTCGTTGTTGATGGTGTCTAGGGCCACTTGGACGCCAGCCACGGCTCCTGAGGTGATAACGCCCTCGAAAGACATGAGCAGCGCAAAGGTGAGCGGCGTGCGGGAATCGGTGCTGTTGATAATTGGTGGGTAGATCTGGAGGTAGCGATCGGGCTGGCCATAGCAAATAGCGACTAGGAGCAGCAAAATAAAGTTTGACTCCATCACTGATGCCTTCCAATGTAACCGTTATACTGATTATGCTCACTATAGTCTTGCGCTAATAATGAATTTTTAACCAACTATGTATTCATTCCATGGAAGGCGGAAGAGAGCCTAAACATTAGCTACATAGTTTTCGCTATGGATATGTATGGTTTCACATTAACCAATTTCTTAGTAAAATCTACTTATTTACAGTAGTGTACTCCTGTTTACTTCCTGTTTTGAATTAAAATATGCTATGAATATAATTCAGAGTTCTGGCCATGGCCCGCCTCCTCCATACTATTATAGCAGTGGTGGGGGCAGTCTGACTCCTTTTAATGAACTCGTGACACACTGATATATACAAACCCTATGTGTGCTCAGAAGTAAGCAGGCTCAAGATCACGATTGGAAAAGATTGACCACCATGCATGCTTGTGGTGAAGTGGTTTATAAATTGGCGCTACAGCAGTAAGCTATATACAATAGTGTACAGATTCATAACTACATGTACGCACACATCTTCATGATGTTACAGTACTGCATTCAACCTTTCACCAGGGTTTAAATGCATATGTAATGTACACCATAAGATAATCAGGAGGAATGCGTACATCAATAGTGATGTCTAGTAGTGCGTGTAATAGAGAAAGTAAACTGTACAGTCAGCATATAGCTAACAATAGTTTAGTACGTGAGGTCTCCAAGAGATAATTTCTTGAATTTCTGTTGTACAAATGTTTTTGACCCTAACTGGGTCTTCATCAGGCACACAGAATCAGACAAAATTTGTACAATAGAGTAAAAAGCTACACAGTGCAGCAAGAACAACAGTTCAAAGTTTAATATGCCACATGAACCCAGCTATTGTGTGTACCAGTGGGGGAACATCAACATCCGATTGAGGTAGCTATCAGGACAGTTCCATGTAAAGGTTTTCTGTATGTATAGCATGTATATGTGCCTCGGCATGTACTGGTTATGTATAGCATGTATATGTGCCTCGGCATGTACTGGTTATGTATAGCATGTATATGTGACTCGGCATGTACTGGTTATGTATAGCATGTATATGTGCCTCGGCATGTACTGGTTATGTATAGCATGTATATGTGCCTCGGCATGTACTGGTTATGTATAGCATGTATATGTGCCTCGGCTGTACTGGTTATGTATAGCATGTATATGTGACTCGGCATGTACTGGTTATGTATAGCATGTATATGTGACTCGGCATGTACTGGTTATGTATAGCATGTATATGTGCCTCGGCATGTACTGGTTATGTATAGCATGTATATGTGACTCGGCATGTACTGGTTATGTATAGCATGTATATGTGCCTCGGCATGTACTGGTTATGTATAGCATGTATATGTGCCTCGGCATGTACTGGTTATGTATAGCATGTATATGTGCCTCGGCATGTACTGGTTATGTATCTAATTGTTGCTGTGGATGCATGGACAAAAAGCATACATTTGTTTTGCTGTACCAAAATAAAATTAAGTTTTGCATGTGTACAAAGAACTAACCTAACCAGCCTCGGAAGGCTCCAGAATGCACCTCTGAGCACCAAAAATTCTGAGGGGCATGCCCCCTGACCACCCCTAGAGCCTTGTGGCCTACTGCCCACCACAACTCCAATATACCCATTGAAGGACCACTTTGGAATAATATTATAAAACCCTAACCCCGGCCCCAGACCTAGCTTGGCTTTCTGCAGAGCGTGCTACAAGGACTGACATCTAGGTAACAGAAATAGAACATTAACAAGATAAGAATAAGAATATGCAGTAATGATATTAAACTTGTTGTTAATGCTTTTTTTCTGTTGGCTCGATGTCAGTACTTGTAGAAGGAGGCCAAGCCCAATTCAATGGAGATCAGGCTACATAATATACAGCTGACAACTGCCTTGGGCTATTTGGGCTCATTAGTACAGCACATCAAAGTTACAGGTATAGTTGGCAAAGGTCTGACAAATGGTGTGGAAGTTGATGCATTGGTGGTGTATTGAAACACCTCAGTTGCAAAAGGTGTATGAAATAGGTATAGTGTTGAGCTATACAATTTCATCACGTAAAGTTATATACAGTGTATTTAGCTATATCTGCACTTATACTGTGACCTTCAGCCATGCAGATCTAGAGTTTTGAAAATTAGTTATACTGACTATCAAATATACAATTGTTGCAGATAAAGCTACTCATTTTAGGAGTACAAAAATAATTGAGGATGATACAAACATCGTATTAAGATCTAGAGGAAAGTAAAAGCTGCTAAAAGTGGCATAAAATCACTGTAAATTAAAAAAATGCTGTTGTCACACTGGGTTGACTATTGTTATATAAATGTTGTGGTAGTACTCAAAATGTGTCATAGATATCAAAAGCACCATGATTGCAATTCAGAACTATATTATGTATGTAGATGACTGGTCTGAGTATCCAGTATCATGTGATGCACGAATGTCCAGATTTGAGACATGAAGTCATAATTTGTTTTGACAAAGGTACGTGAAATTAAATTTTGTTGTAACAAATAGACATCTTTGACTGCATGTGATTTGTAGATTTCGTTGCTTTTACTCAACTGCTGTTGAAGATGGTTTCTCTGGCATATCACCACTAGCACTCCCGACATCCGGCTGGATCTCAGACGCCAGGCTAGCTGACTTTTCCTGTGAGCTAGCAGCATTGGCCTGAATTGAATATACAATCATGAAGGTGCTTTGCTATAGGTAGTGACAACTCTAGATATAGCAAATAATACTAACAAATAACCGGAATACTTTAAAGCCTTCGTCAGTTGTGGTAAATGCAGGTGACAAGCCCAGCAAATCTGATGATGTCATACAGGAAAGTGAGCTAATAACAAGAGCAGAAAGGCATAAATAAGGATTACGGAGGGGGTGATAGTGGTTCTGCGGGGATAGTCATGATGGGATTCCATATACACTGGGGGAGAGGTAGAGAACACAATCCAGGTGTTTATTGGCTTCATATCTGAAATGACTCCTAAAACTCTACCTAAGTACTGGAACAGGATAACTTTAGAGATACGGAGCCTGATACTGTAACTGTTGCATGATAGACTTGGACAGTGTGCCCTCCACCTCCAGCAGTTTGGAATCGCAGCTTGATTTCTGAGCTTCTCCCAAAAACCATGCAATCACACACATCATGCAAACCAGATGGTAGGGCTGTACCAAGACCCAGAGGGGAAACAGGTTTAACAACCTATCACTCTCTCACTATCGTATCTGCTCCAATTAATAGTTCAGTTCCTGTATAACTTTATCGTACAGCTAGGCTTTCTCTATCTCAGTTGCTATAATTGATGAAGGCCTCCATGGCCAAAATGTCCAGCGTTGTATGCACTAATTGTTATGTCTTGAGGTGGATTAAACAAAATTAATGATGTCTGGTATACATATAAGCGTCCACGTCTGTTGTCCTTATGGAGCCTTAGCTACTATACAAACTCTATTATTTCATCCCTTCATCCCCATTCCTCCAACCTGTTGACTGGCAAGCAAAGCCTCCAGCTCCTTGACCCTTCTCCTCAGGTTTTCTGTGTCTGAGCTCTGCTTGTAGTCAGCGCCGCTAACGGTGGGATCCGTCTTTGCAAAAACCTGTTTCCCCTCTGGGTCTTGGTACAGCCCTACCATCTGGTTTGCATGATGTGTGTGATTGCATGTGCAAGTGTGTGTAGATAATAACTTTATGTTTAGCTGAATTTTTATATAGTATACTACATGCAAATCAGTAAATTGATGCTGCTACTTTAATCAGTGGGGAACCTCCATCAGGCCTACATTCGTGCAACTTGAGGCTGAGTGGCCTTCTCATCTAATGGCATGTAGTTACAAAAAAGCAATTCCTTTGTATTTATATAGTTGTAAAGGATGTATGCTTCAATTGCACCCAGTGGGGTGTCCTGGTCACTCCACTCTAAGTTACTGTGTTCTCACCTTTGGTCCAAAGACCAGTCCCAGGATGACCGTGGTCCCGATAAAGAACCCCATACAGAAGACAGCTGCAAAGACATTGACCAGGTCCTTCAGAGAGTAGGTGGAGACGATAATCACTGCCAGGACAATACTGGAGATGTAGATGGCTGCTAGGATGTACTTAGCATCATTTAACCCCTTCACTTTCACTTTCCGTGTGGAAAAGGCAAGCACCAGAGTCACAATCTATTATAGAATGGGTAAACACTAAATGTTAACTCAGCAAGGAAGTTAGCGACCTCAGTTTTGCACCACCCTGGTTCCTGACCTGCAGCATTCCCTTGTAGCCATAGAGGACTCCCAGGGCTGCATCACGAGCTTTTGAGTCACAAATGTAAATAAAATAACGAGTAATGATAGCCAGTTCCTGGGGACGATGAAAAAATGAAATTTACACACACACACACATACACACACACAGACACACACACACACACGCATGCATACACACACATGCACACACATATATAGCAGAGTTGGTTCCATACTGCACTTTGTATGTTCTGTCTCTCGGCATAACAATCTTTGTCTTCTCATTTTCTATTTCTCTCTAATTATCATTCACCATTCTTGTGATGACACAACACTCACACATACATACATACATACACACATATCTGTACATACATACATACGTCATACATACATACATGCATACATACATACATACATGCATACGTACATACATACACACATACATACATACATACATACATATGCACATACTTACTCCTTCAATGTCCTCCATATTTTCTCCATTAGGTACCCTGATGGCTACCAGGTTGTCACGATAACCCTCCACAACAGTATAAACCAGAAGAATGGTGATATCGATGAGAATGAGGCCCCCAACCACAGTTACTAACATCCAATCCTTTGGCGCCTGTGGACACATACATTATAGATTATTTACCATTAGCAAAGAAATAAATACTTATACAAAGTATACATAGGCATCATGGTGAAGTGTGGTACCTTAACAATATCTACACAACTAAGCTAATGTTCTTTTTCCTTCTCCCAGGCATAGTACCTTTGCCGTTGTGGGGGTGGGGTTGTTGAAGATAAAGTAGACCCTCCACATCTTAACCACCACAGTGCCGTAGCAGAGTGAGTAGCCAATGGCTGTCAGCCAGGGGGTCAAGGTACAGAGGGCAGCTACCGCATCGGGGTTCGTGGTGGGAATCACGGAAAAAATGATATCGCCATACAGGATGATAGCTCCAACTCCAATGAGGTAGTTCAGGTTAGGGCTGCTGATACGAACCAATCTGGGAGGGAAAAGAGGCGAAAGGGATTATGAAATAATGAAAATCTAGCTACATGCATGCAGACCTACATCTTTTTTCTGTACACAAAATTGAAGATGATGCAAGCGAGTGCAAAGAGAATCCCGGCAGCTGCTAGGATGAAGAACACAACTGCCAGACCCAGTGAGACGGATACCACCTCCTCGTTAGGCACTCCATCGTAAGGGATACCACCTGGTTCAGGCAGGGGACACAAACATAATAGACCATATTCGGTTAAGAGGACTTCGGGCATTTTTGCTGCCATGGCAACAATAGTTCCTTGCATGTAATGTTGATCACATAGAAATGTCATCTTTCAAATTTGAAGTAAATTGGACATTAAATGGTGTAGATATGACCTCACAAACTTATACACATTTTATATATGCTCATATGAGTCTGGAGGCGCCTCCAGTGCAAATCCCTCATATGGGCCCATATAAAATGTGTATAAATTTGTGAGGTCATATCTATTCCATGTAATGTTCACTTTACTTCAAATTTGAAAGATGATGTTTCTGCCTGATAAACATTACATGCAAGGAACTATTGTCGCCATGGCAGCAAAAATGCCTTAGCCGAATATGGTCTATTACATTCAAAAGGTACGTGACTGAGTGCAAATGCCTAAGGTCTGCGAGTCTCTCTTAACTATTATGTATTGCAGCTTACTAATATTTACTATAATGCCCCATCCCTTTCAATGAATTGATCCTGCATGTGTGCATTAACTGAACATCTTGAAAATGATAAGATTTTCACTCTGATGAAATAGCAAAAATATTCAAAAACCGAGACTTTATCAAAGCTCAAGTCAACCACAGCAGCTAGTACATTAACCTTCTCTCAAGGACAGAGTTTCCCACTAGCCCTACCATTAAAGTAAGGGATACCTGCTGCATGTACACCATTCAACTTACGTGGCCATGTGATTGTATTATTCTGATTAGGAAAGTACTCAAAGTCATAGCTCTCTGGGTCTCGCCCATCAGAGGTGACAAGGGCAATGTTAACTCTCTCCAGTTTGGTCACATCCTCTAGACAGGCAGAATGATAATACTACTAAAGTTGCCAATATATGGGGAACAGGTGCTGTGGCAAGTCAGACTGTGAGCTCATTGCCTTTAATTGTTGCTACTAATAAATTTTACTGGACACATAATAGGCAGCTGATGGAACACTTCTATAGCTACCTTTAGAAGCTCTGAACTGAAAGACCCTTCGCACGTTCACTTTCCTGAGTCCAAGGTTGCTAAACAACACAGGTCCCTATAGGGAGTGAATATACATAGGCATCATGGCAACCAAACCATCACTTGACAATGTTAATGTGTTTTTGTGATTTTGGTCATTATTGTGTGTTATCGCTGCCTTCACTCAGTAGTACTAATGCAACAGTGTCACAACTGGATTGTCTGGCTTGCTTTACTAAAACTGAGGCTGTATCTTGCTTAATAGTTTAGTGAGTTTTCCCGTTGTACCTGGCCAGAAATCTCTGAGAGGATATTATCCTCCAAGCCATTTGCGTGTAGGGCTTTCATGAACCATTACAGAGTTTTACAAGGTGGCGCCTTAATGCAGGTGCTTCAGTGACCACAAACTACATGTACTGCTACCAGAACTGTTCATGGTTATATAAGTGTATGAGCATCACTATAGTAATATCTCACACACTTTAGGTGACGCTGATAACCAAACCTATATATGCAGTCGGCAATCATGGGCTCTGGCTACACAACCAGCCAGCACAGCATATTGTCAGTACTGCAGTAGTATACTGAAATGTAGTGGTGGTAAATTTAGTTCACTTACACTCACACCCCTAAAGTTAGTTTCCTCCAAATGACCAAAAATGGTGTTCCTGACTACATCATTGCTGTAGGTGAAATTTTCTAGTCGAAATGGCTCACTGGTGCTGACCGCCTGTGCCTCCCAAGCTAACCGATTGAGGGTGGTATTTGACTCCAGATCTGCAATAAGAGAGTCAAAGTATTTAGACCACTTCTGCCGTGGGGAAAAGCCTGCTCCTCTCATGAATGGCGTGTCCACTCCTAATTATGTCCTCTAATATAATTATACATAGACGAGTTTATATATACATGTCTGTATGGGTCCCCATACAAGGCATGGGTCCCCATACAAGGCATGGGTTCCCATACAAGGCATGGGTTCCCATACAAGGCATGGGTCCCCATACAAGGCATGGGTCCCCATACAAGGCATGGGTCCTCATACAAGGCATGGGTCCCCATACAAGGCATGGGTCCCCATACAAGGCATGGGTCCTCATACAAGGCATGGGTCCCCATACAAGGCATGGGTCCCCATACAAGGCATGGGTCCCCATACAAGGCATGGGTTCAAAATGGTGTCTCTGGCAGTTACATGGATGCACACAACAATTCAGAAATCTGGACAAGTCTATCACTTTATATAGTTTTACCGATAGGCTTACTACAGGTCCCAGATTTGTAGTGCTACCACTCACCTGCAATTGTGAGATTGAGGGCTTTTACCAAAGTCCAGGTGGCATCGTAGCAGTAGGGAGAAGCCAGTAGCGGTTCCAGATCTAGCTCATTATCCTGAAGATGAGCTTCCTCCCGCTGTTTATACTCCGAGGCTGTCTATGGAGGGAAAGTCATCTACAGTGGAAACACTATTAAAGGACACTTCTCTAATAAAAGATACTAAACTTATACTGTCGCAGTTACGTATGCATAACATTATGTATTTTATTTAAGGATGCCTCGGTAGATCCCTTTGACAGCAATCATCAATTTTGCCAACATTACAGTGCTCGAACTCAGATCCAGGTAAAGTCTATAACGATGAAAGTTATGCATGCCTGGTTATACCAGTTGCAGCTTAATGTCATGGAGTTCTCTTTACTGATAATAAAAAGTGCTGGTTAGGTTGGGAATTACAATCATAGCCGTTGACCAAATAGGTTTGGGAATACACACAAGCAATTAGTCCTCGACCTATTCATGGTATTTGATACTATTGGAACTTAGGGCCTGTGCAACGTCAAAACAAAAGAATCTCTTGGGAATATGTAGTAGGATTTAACAGTATGTTAAATTATTTGCCATTGCCTGCATACATCATGTGATTCTAGCTGTAGAGTGTCACTGCAACCCTTTGACTACAGTATTCTTTTGGACAGACACAGAGAAAACTTCCATCAATGAAGCAGAAGTCAAAATGCCGGCATTTTGCTATGTTAAGCCAAATTTGTGATTGGTATTGTGGTGGTAATCATGCAATAATAGCCGCCTAAGATTTATTCAGGGTGTTACTTTATAGGGCTACTACATGGATTTGATAGTCCTATTATAGTGCTTGCTAGTACACTCACAAGGCCGGTATCAGTTGCTGCAGTGCCATTAAGGTGTTCTGGAAAGTCGTACTGGAGAAGGGCCAATGTGTGGTTAAGAACAAGGTTTCGTTGATCAGCAGTGCAGTTGAGGTCTGCATCCTGTTGCTCCCACCACAGATCAGGGAACCAGCCGTAGGTCATGAACATGTACTGGGGGTAGCGTAGCCCTCGGGTGTATGCCTGAAGGAAGGGATGGTTAAGTAATCTATTATTAGCTGCAAATGACCACCATAGCAGCCCCACCCACCTCACATAGCAGCCCCACCCACCTTACACAGTAGCCCCACCCACCTCACATAGTAGGTTCACCCATCTACCCACCTCACACGGCAGCCCCACCCACCTCACACAGTAGCTTCCTGGCATTACCAGCAAATGTTGCAAAGACAAAGACCCTAGCCCCAGCGACAAAGGGCTCATCCCCCAGCCCAGCAATGCCCTCCTCAGTCTCAAAAATTCTTTCAGTGTAGTCGTAATTAATGCCGTCTAGGAAGATTTTTAGCCGATCCATCGTCTGGGTAGAGGAAAGAAAGACAAGTTAAGGGAAGGGCAGAGAAGAGCTGGAAATAGCCATGCATGTTCAATTTCATTAGCCATTTCTCAAGCTCTTCTCATCCGGGCTTTATCTTGCAACGATGTGACGAAAAAAGCTGGGATGAGATGGCTTGGGAATGAGGCTACGGATATTATAGCATTGCTCACCACTGTGAATAGATTCTCATTCTGCACTATGAGAGCCACATGACTCCATTCAAACTCGCGTATGACTCCAAAGTAGGCTGGGGCAATATCTGCTTGATTGGGTAAGAGCTGAAAATAAGACTTGAACTGCTCACGATCTTCCAGCTCCGGTGAAGAGGCTGAACATGAGATCTAGAGAGGGGACAGGGATTTAATCCATGTTACATTCCTATTTCATTGCTCTATACGCTGCAAAAACATGTGGGCTGTTTTAAACCAGCTTGGTTACCACAGTTGTTTTAAGGGTGAAAAACAACCCTCATGTTTTTGCATGCATGCACACAATTTAAGTTTCAAAATCAACCCTCATGTTATTGTAGAGTGCATCATGAGGATTGTTTTTGATCCTTAAATTGCAACTGTGGTAACCCAACTGGGTTAAAACAACCCACATGTTTTTGCAGTGATATCAGTTTGTGTTTAATACTTAGTACCCTATACAACAGCAAGAATACCAGTATATTATACTAGTGCATGATTTATAATGTAAGTCTGAGATGCTATATATAAGAACTGCTTCTCGGCAGCTGAAAAATCAGATACTTGAAATTTTCCGCGCTCTGTGTGGGAACACAGTCATCACTGCACAGCCTCTGAAATGCCAGACCAATCCTAAAATGCTTCCCCCACCCAATTATGTGCATTGCAATTTCACTGACAAATTACCTAAACTGTTAGCCTGTACAGATCTAGGGGTGGATAAAAGTCCACTATTAACATTTCAATACACTGCCAAGTGTATGGACACTGAAAAAATATAAAGATTACTTTAACCCTACTAGGGTTGTCTCATGCAGTTGTAGCATGATGTGCACATAATTTGAATACTATACACATCGGTTGCATGCAAAGACATGTGTGCAGTATCTATGTAGAAAAAATGTGTTGGTAGTCTCGATTACTTTGTTGGAATGTAAGTTTCTAGGAATAGCAGGTTACAAGGTAAACTACAGAATGCACTAGAGAAATGGAGGAGTAAAAGGTACATGTTACCACACGCATTACATTGCTTTTTCCTCTCACTTTGGACTGTATTCTGATACAAAATCTCATTAAAAACGTGTTTTAAAGGGTGTACATTTTGAAAATTTCCTGAGGGGGCACGCCCCCAGACCCCCCTAGATTGTGTGCGTGCACACACACCAATGAATGATATAGTATGGCCTGACCAAACGAAGTTTGCTTGCTCCGGGCCTGTTATATCTAGCGTGAGGATGTCACTTATTCTTACCATACTACAGTCCATAATAAAAAATATTACACACACAGTAAGTATACACTGTAACAAAAATATGTAGTTGTTTAATTTTGACCACTTAGTGGCTACCTAAATTTCAGATGTCTGAGTATGAAGGTATAGGAGTTACATAGGCCTCAAAGTAGGTGATTTGTTCGTTGCTATGAAACTTGACATTCCATAGTCAATTTCCATAGCAAGGAACAAATTACCCACTTTGAGGCCTAACTCCTACCTGCATACTCAGACATCTGAAATTCAGGTAACCACTAAGCGGTCAAACAACTATGTATTTTTCTGTAGTGTAAAATGCACATGTAAGCAGTATAGTAAAGCTGCAGCTGAGCTAACCAAAGGTTGGCTAAAGTAACCCTTCAATTTTTTGTAGTGCATGTATAACAATATCCGTCTGGTTGAATGTCTGAGAAACCAGCGGTATGGTGTAGCTCACCTGTGCAAGATTGTAGAAGTGAGAGATTCTTGCAGTGGCCTCTGTAGCAACAGAGCAGCCTGCTCCTAGCACACCAATTTTTACAGGGTCATCAGGGTCACTGGGGTCAGAAAGAACTTGCTGGAACAGAGCTGACAGGCTCACAGTTGGACTGCACTGTGTGTACAAGAATACAACAACGTCATGGCATTTCTCCAGTTACATATTCTTGCTGAAATGCAAAAATCTTCCTCGCATGGCAATATTAGATTTTTTGACACCAGGTGAATTTGCTAGTATGATGGGAGAATGGGAAGGATACATGTGCACATGGCCCTGTAGATTGTTGCAATCGATCACTGGTATTCAACATTTCTACACCCAGTAACAGGGATTGATACTAATGTACACTTTTTATAGCTATAGCCACACTCCCAGGCCTCACTTGCATACCGCTGACAAGGTTGATGAAATGGCAGATGATGCATGACCAATTGGTCTACTCAGTTTAATCTCGTTATGTCTATCTCTATATACGGCTGTCAAAGTTCAGATAAATTTACTGTCTGGGATAAAGTCAGTACATTGTTGGTGATATAAATTTTTAGCGGAGAAATACCTCTTAGATATACAGATGGACAAGCTGGTACTAAAGACCACGATTGCTTCTGCACGTAGCCGCTCTATCCCTTTTTTTCATCACAATAATGTTTGTGGGGCGCCAGGACGAGTTGGCATGGACTGTGGTCCACCTCGGCTACGTTAATGGTGCTTTTAGTACACTACATATTATCACCGCATGGTCTCGTAGAATGCCTCTGTCTACACCCTTTCAATTAACCACAACTAACAAAATACGGAATGCAGCTGTAATTTATTACATTAAGGTGGAATGTACACTGAATGAAGGGCCATTTCAAACTTGAGAGCTTGTGCCAAGAATCACTCGCCTCAATCCTCACAAAACTGATCTCAGAGTGCACGCCAAACCTAAGAATGACACACCAAACATAATCTGATGTCTACGTTTTCACCTAGCTAAGCCAGCCATAGCAGGGAAATACCCTGTTTCTCATCGACCACTCGAAACAGACTTCCTACAATCGTCCCCACTAACACTAAAAGCCCAGTATAATAATGAAGGGCTGAGAAGCATAGTGGGCTGATAACCAAGTATTGGAAATTGCTTGAATTGTACAAAAACAGTGTGAAAATTACGGATACACTTTATAATTGAAAAGTTGTTTTAACCCAGCTAGTCAAGTTGTAGCTTCGGTATACACAAACAGTATATGCACACCAGTGAAATCTAATGGGTGGCTTTATCGCATTTATGAATGGCATCATATATATTATTCAAGACAAAAGAACATTAATAAGGCCACTCCAAATAAATCTTTAGTTTCTGGTCCCACCTTTCCTCCTACAGGATGTGGGTGGGCGGGTGATAAGGACTGTAGGACCTCATTATCTTCACCAGACTTCCGTATATTATTGTATATAATATAAAGTCCTTTGTACTCTGTTTGCACTACTAAAAAGCTCGCTCAGCTCCCTCAATGATGTCGTGGTAGCAGCCGCAGAGGGCGATGAAAGATGTTCGGGAGGAGGTATCTTCCATGGATACAGAACTCTCAGTTCCGCCTTTCCAGAACCATTGAAGACTACATGCATTCCAGTATCCTGGCTCACGTTCTGATTATGTAATTACAATAGTCATAAATAAATTCAACCATGAAATTTGGATGCGGGTGGTGGCCCAGAAACTAAGCATTGCTTTGGAGTTGCCTAATGCATCACTGACCAAGCTGTAGCGTGCACATTTGTATGCCTTAGAAAAATATATCTTACAATCATGGGTAATTGTGGCCTAAAATAAGATGTATGGGGAAGTTGGACTACTATCATGGCAAGAACCGCTGTACTATTAGTTTAAGAACCACTATCATGCACCCTTAGGTTGAGAGTATGAGTATGGAATGTACCCTCCACTCCTCCGTCTCCCTAGCTCATTCCCCATGCTGCATACTTCACCTTGCAATCGGCTGTTGCTTGGTGATTACTGATGTTTGAGCAAACAGACCTCTGTGCATGTACAGTTGATTAACTAATACTGAACTTCAAAGACGTATAAATTGCCAAGTATGTAAACTACAGTCAATAAAACTCAAACCAACGCATGCACATATTTCCTAGAAAGATTTCTATACACATATCAGCCCACAATTTTTTTCAGCCAGTGCACTAATCAAACATGCATTACATATAACCTCATGATATATTTATAGCTAGCTACATACTAGCTATGCACTCCTTCCCTCACAAGACTACTACATAGCTACTTTAAATTCCCATTCCTCTTTGTCAGCTCTTGTAGTAAAACAAGCCAAAAGAGTAGGCCCCCATTTAGGGCTAATACCCATGTCGACTCCACTTTCTACAGCAGACATCAAATCATTATAGCTCTGCAACTACCTTCGAGTCTGTGAGGGTGTAGTGGAGGGAGTATCCGGGCAGGAGCTCTGGGTCGCTGTTGATGACGTCCAGGGCCACTTGGACGCCAGCCACGGCTCCTGAGCTGACGAAGCTTCCACCAAAGGAATGGATCAGTGCAAAGGTGAGCGGCGTGCGGGGGTCTGTCTCATCATAGGGCGGGTAGGTCTGGAGGTAGCGATCGGACTGGCCGCGGCAGAGGGCGGCTAATAGCAACACAATTATGGCTGGGTTCATCTCTGCAGCCATCTCCGAACAACTGCTATGTCCAAATGCTGAAAGTTAATAAGCGTGCCTTTTACTACACCGGAAAAAGGACTTCCTTTTCAGAAACCGAAGTCTCGTTGCGGTGCGGAAGGGGTGTGGCTCAAAATAGGGATGGAGAGCTTATAACATGATTAAAAGATTATGGATGATCATCGGCGGTTCCAGACCCAGGCATACCCGGGCAATGCCCGGGTAAACATTTGGTCAGCGTTATTGCTATAGCTAGTTGCTGCCTTTGCGTTTAGATCCAGATTAGCGCTAGCGGCGACTTTTCTCCATTTAATCCCCACTAAGGTAATTGCGCATGCGTGCAAGCCTATGTTGCATACCTTTTAGAGCAGGACGATGGGCTCAGAAGGCTCTAGAATCCACCCGTGAGAGTCCAAAATTCCAAAATTTTCTGGGGGAGCATGCCCCCAGACCCCCATAATTTGCGCTTGCGCGTGCACGCGCACGCGGCTTCACTGCGCGTATTGTAATATGCCCGGGTAAGCTCATAGCTCTGAAACCGCCGATGTGGATGATCAGTCAGGGTTGTGAAACCCACTATTTTAGCCTGGGCCAGCCATCTTGCAGTAATGTATGATAAGCATTATAACTGCATATAATGTCAATAGCTAGACCCGGCATTTTCTCATCACATTACTGGTACATGCTAAATTAAATTTGCTAGTCTTTTTTTCTTCTGTTGGAGACATTTATATATTCTCTTTTTTAAAATTAATAAAACAAAAACATACCTGATATTACAATAGGATGCTTGAACTACAAGCAGGCAAGGCAGTGGAGAAGACTAAAAGATAAAACCAAGGCAAAAGCAAAAAGAATAGGCAATAGCAAATTAACAACGGTATTAATACTAACATACTCATCAAACCCACCACAAGGGCTTATACTGTAAGTGTACATTTGAATTTTCCTAATGATTTGCCATTTCAACCATTCTTTTAGTATTCCGTGTGTGTGGTTGTTGCATGGTAGCAACTGAATAATTCGGTAGCCATCAGCCTGTCAGACTATTCTTCCCAAGCTTAGTAGTAATAGATAGCTAGATGGCTAGCTATTTGTGGTATTTCTATAAAGAGAAACAATTTAACTTGAAGAAGAAAAAAAAAGAAGCCTATAGCTCCTGGATGATCAAACAATTCTTCCCAGGCTTAGTAGCTACTGATAGAGAGCTAGATGACTATATTTATGGTAAAGAGAAATGGAGAGAAAAAAGGGAGCCTACTAGCCTCCTGATCCTGGACGGTCGAACTTATACTGCATCAGTTTCTATACAGAGAAACAACTTAACTTGGAGAAAACGAAACAAAAAAAACCTAGCAGCCTCCTTCCCTCCTGGATGGTCAGACACCACTGTATTTTGTGGGTGGGCGTTATGGGCATGCCACCTAAATAGCAGTGCCAAGCCAAGCAATTCGCAAAGCGAGGATATCCCTGCACATTGTGTATTACTAGTATCATGAGACCTTACTAGTCTCAAGACTATACGAGACCCTGTTGTGTAGTCGTTTGCTTGCAGCCGTTGAGGCAGAGGGAGACTTCATAGCACTTCAAGGCATTATTAAGATAGTAGAAAGTTTCCCGTTCCAATACTCCAGTATACAGCTGAGGTTGCATGCTTTTGGGTAATATATGGTATTATAACTACCGCGGAAATTTAACGAGCCCCATAGACTTACGAAACGGACAATTGGATCCCTTCCCATCTACCTGGAAGGTCACACTGTACTGGTGTTGAAATTAGGTCAGAAGAAACTTTCCAGTTCCAATACTCCAATATAGAGCTGAGGTTGCAAGCTTTGAAGTAATAACTGGTATTGCAACTATTAGCTAGGGAAATTTAACGATCCTCATAGAACAAAAATAGCGACAATCGGTAAGATTACAAGAATATTGCTGTATGATATTGCTACTGTCAGTTTTGCACGTCAGCAACTACAAATCAACCAAACTACATTGTATGGTATATGTATGTCACCTCAAGGCATAGCCATAGCTATGGCATAGCTAACTTAATTACATGAGAACAATTCAGAAGTCTGAATCATTTACATAGCTGCTGCCTAAAAAACAAGTTCAAGCAAGTTCAACAGGAATACAAGCCAGTTTAACTGTCTAGGGTGACAGGTCTGCTAACAATGAGGACAATTACAAGGAGACTATTTGTCTCTGAAACTTTGACCAATGACATGCAATAGTCCTATGATTGTTACATACAGTTATGTAACATGACGTCGGACCTTCTGATATCTTGTGCAGCGGTCTGTCGAGATTTTAGTTCGGACTAGCCTCAGAGCCGTCTAGAGCAGGAGCGCATCTCCACCTGATGAAGCCAGATGCAATTCAGAACAGAATCTCCGGATCCAAAGCCATCAACTCGGATGCAGCGGGCATAATGCGAGGTAGATTTTCTGAGGAAATCATTTATGTTATTTTAGTTTTGCGGCATCTCGGCCACGTGGCGATTCTGTCAGCGATGGCTAGCCGGCTACATCTAGCCATCTCAGTGCTAGCGCTGTTAGCGAAAATCAAGCAAATCAAGCGGCTGGCAGCAGCTTACAGGCAACTACTTTTTCACCGAGGTCGCTACGTAGCCAAGTTCAACCCTGGCTATGCTATCTGAGTAAACGAACCGCAAGACGCTGGTGCGAAGCCAACTCGCTCAACACGATCAGAAAGGCGTGAGTGTGCACAGTCTCTGCAGGAAAGCTGTTTTGTTGATACGTTAACGAGCATATTATAGGGATATTTGTTGAGCATAATAGGTTTATTTTTGGAGCAGTGCAGCATACTGCATAGCATAATAGGTAGATTTTCCAGCATAATCCGCTAGTGTATCCGGGGCTAGAAATAATGCATGTCATATAGCCTTATCGCCTGGGTCAGTCGGCTGTACACCAAGTAATCAAATTTTTGTGGCCAAATTGCAGCTAAACCAAACCCTCAGTTGTTTCAGTGCATATTCTGTTTTAACTATTTCTTGATTTATAATTTGTCCATTCAGTGAATGTCAAGACCTTCAGGATTCATTGACTTCTGAGGAGGAAGAGGAATAGACATGGAGAGAGACCAGCAAGTGAGAAATTTACTATACCGGCCTCTCGGGAGAATGACCAGTTATTCTATTCAAAGAATATAAAATCTGGGTGGTGGTATATAGTGTTTACAGGAATTTATATGGAAGGCACTATATGCAGGATAGACTTCAAAGGCTAACTAGTGCATACATGGTATTCCATGCAGAGAGCCTCACGGGAATGGAGTTGCATGTAACGTGCTGCTCAACTGACCGTTCAGCCAGTCCGAGGCTTTGAGTATAGCAGTCATCACTTTCCTGCTGCTGAATCAGCCTTACCTGCTGTCGATGAGCCTACCTCCGATGTCCCCTCCTCTCCTCGCTACTACTACTTCTGTGTAGCTGCGCACGTAGCTTCCCTGCTCACTGCCACTTATTCTACAAATGATTCCATCGTAGTGCAGTACTCTTCATTAGTTAGTACTACACGTGCAGCAATGCCACGCCCACAGGAAATGTTTGCAATAATTGCATTCCTGTAGCGTTACTCACATATACGTACATACATACACGAGTCTCAATGCAACACGGTTTTGTACTCACCTGGTCATTGACCCCACCCTCTTTCTTTCACAGAAAACCGGCAGGTGGTGACCCCAAGAGTGCCGAGATCCAGCGCTGCAGTCAGAAGGAAATCATCGGACAGCTTGATCTGAATCCAGCGACCATCACCCTCATGCTGCACAGCGTCTCCAAGCCCCTGCAGGACAGGATCCTCAGAGGCTACATGCAGGTCAGCCTCGGTCTCACTCTGTCTCCCACTTCCCACTCGTCAATTAATCATTCACCTGCCAATTATTTTGTCTTCAGATTAAACTACTTATTTACCGGCTGTAACTGGGAGGCATAGCAGTGATGGGTAGATGGTATAGCATGCTATCAAGTACCTGGAAAAGTTTGTGTTCGTACCGCGTGTTACAGTAGCTGTCTGGATTAATATGCTGTACTACGTGTACTCTCTCCCTCTCTCTCGCTCTCGCTCTCTCTCTCTCTCTCTCTCTCTGGAGAATAATGACCCCTCAAGTACAATAACCATATGAATATAATAACCATCAGCTGGACAACTCGGACTACAGCACTTACAGCAACAGAGACTACCAGGAAAACTGCCTTGTACAGCTTCGCTATCCTATAGAGAAAGTTGTACAGAACAAGTGTTGCTGCTGTTTTTACCGTCGTTGTAAATTACCCCATGATTATAATTACCCAGTACTGCAGAAATGCGCAATCTTCGAATAGAATAACTGGTCATTATTCTCCCGAGAGTACGGTATATTCTTTTCAATCCCTTGCATCCATGGTAAGAACTGTGGCTCCATGATTGTAAGACCCCTACGATCTAGGTACTGCAGTGGCATAGGTAGGGATGGTTTTGCTTCAGTTGGCAATTTTAGTGCCTATTTTAGTTCATTGGCCGTTTCGCTTGATGCTTTGGCTTTCAAATGCTTATGGCGCTGATCAATATCCGCAGATTCTGTGAGGAGCCACAGTATCTGATGGTTCAATAGTATGGCTGTCATTGGTACTTAACGAAATTTCTTTGATATTATCAGCCATCTGCTTCTGGATGATAAATAGCATTCAATATCACAGCTATCACTGTTCGTTTCGTGTTTGCACACGCACTCACCCCCCACTGAGTACACTCTTCAATAAATGCTTACAGCATCACTTTTGTTTCTTTCGTCTTGTGAGACTCGTGTAGCTGCGGACAACATCCAGCCAATTCAGAGACAACTCCGCACACTTCTCACGTCCTTTGCTGCATTCTGAATACAATTTCAAGTAGCTGGATACAGCTGCATCAATGAGAGTACTGAGACAGGAAGTGGACTTAGAACTTCCCACAACTGTAGACACTTAAGAACAGTTCACATGCTAGTTCACCACCAGGGACTCCGTCATGTGGAAACAGCAGCAACTTTTCTTGATAGATGTTAGATACTTGCCTGCGTTCTAAGTAACCCACGCCTTGTACTTATTTCAGTATCATTACAGTTTCTCCACTACCTACCACCTCTGTGCCACTGTTCCTCTCGCCTGGGCCTTCTCCTTGGCCTACTCCTCGGCCTTGCTTTGTTATCGTCTTTTCCCTATACCGCCCTTACCGCTTGCCCATTCCCATTACCTTGCATTGTTGTCTCTTCCCTTTACCGCTTGCCCATTCCCGTTACCTTGCTTTGTCGTCTCTTCCCTTTACCGCTTGCCCATTCCCGTTACCTTGCTTTGTCGTCTCTTCCCTTTACCGCTTGCCCATTCCCGTTACCTTGCTTTGTCGTCTCTTCCCTTTACCGCTTGCCCATTCCCGTTACCTTGCTTTGTTGTCTCTTCCCTTTACCGCTTGCCCATTCCCGTTACCTTGCTTTGTTGTCTCTTCCCTTTACCGCTTGCCCATTCCCGTTACCTTGCTTTGTCGTCTCTTCCCTTTACCGCTTGCCCATTCCCGTTACCTTGTTTTGTCGTCTCTTCCCTTTACCGCTTGCCCATTCCCGTTACCTTGTTTTGTCGTCTCTTCCCTTTACCGCTTGCCCATTCCTGTTACCTTGCTTTGTCGTCTTTTCCCTTTACCGCTTGCCCATTCCCGTTACCTTGCTTTGTTGTCTCTTCCCTTTACCGCTTGCCCATTCCCGTTACCTTGCTTTGTTGTCTCTTCCCTTTACCGCTTGCCCATTCCCGTTACCTTGCTTTGTTGTCTCTTCCCTTTACCGCTTGCCCATTCCCGTTACCTTGCTTTGTTGTCTCTTCCCTTTACCGCTTGCCCATTCCCGTTACCTTGCTTTGTCGTCTCTTCCCTTTACCGCTTGCCCATTCCCGTTACCTTGCTTTGTCGTCTCTTCCCTTTACCGCTTGCCCATTCCCGTTACCTTGCTTTGTTGTCTCTTCCCTTTACCGCTTGCCCATTCCCGTTACCTTGCTTTGTCGTCTCTTCCCTTTACCGCTTGCCCATTCCCGTTACCTTGCTTTGTCGTCTCTTCCCTTTACCGCTTGCCTATTCCTTTCTGTCCTTTTCTTTGCCATCTCTTTCCTGGCTCAGCCTTGTCATTTCCCTTGGTTGCTGTGCAGCTACGTCTTATGCACCTTCGTGTCGCTGCTGACTATTATTATTAATTTTGTTTACGTTGAACTAGCGTGCGCTGGTGAACCAATGACATCGTACATCCGGAGAGTCCATAAATAGAATCGATTTGAATTTTGCTGTTTACAGAATTACATGCCCTCTCGCTGCTTTTTGTGGCTTGATACGTACGCCCTTGATAAGCGGTTGTATTTACGTACTCTATCATCAGTAGGTGTACTATGCGGACAACTCTATCCATTGGTACTATAAATTTTAAAAATGGCCCGACATAGCTATAATGTAGATTTCCTAATGCGGTATTTCATGAAATTTTTCCTGGCCTACGAATGTTTTGTACACAATGAGTAGATATGTAGTGTTCTGCGTCTTAATGCAGGGTTGTTACGTTTGCACCGGCACTGTTCAGCTGATGAGTCATCTCCTTTGTTTTAACGTTTTGTTTTGGAACATGCTTCATGGTTAGGGTGGTTAGGGTTAGGTTTGGTCTTGCCATCAACTCTAGAAATATTTTTTTGGCTTATTTCTTCTAGATTTGTAATGATATTCTGCTCTCATTAGATCTGTGTACGGTATGGTGTCATTACCACCTCGGTGTTCATCGGGTAGTTGGCGTTGTCTCGGGAACTCCAGGTTGTTCCATCGTCCTGGTCGTCTTTGTAGTTGTACGTACCCCATTGAAAGATGAATTAACTGTTTGAAATATTCCTTCATTGTAATTGTACTGTAGGAGTTTGGACAAATCAGTCAACGCATTTGTCTTGACAGCATTGTTACTATCCCATCCAGGGTTTGGCCTGAAATATTCCTTCTTTGTAGTTGTAACAGTAATTTCTAAAATCACATGCAACCACTGAAAACCACAGTTGAAATATTTCAACTACGGGCACTGTGCAGCTGATAAGTCATCTCCTTTTGTTTTAACATTGTGTTTTGGAACATGCTTCATAGTTAGTGTTGTTAGGGTTAGGTTTGGTCTTGCCGTCAACTCTAGAAATCTTTATAATTAGATGCTAGCACGTGTTTACGTGAACTTGCTCTTTCAAGTACTATTTGCACTTAAAGTGAAATATTACATACCACGCTTCAGACGGTCCCAGGTGCAGGGCTTGATTTCTTCTCGATAAATTATAATACAGCGTAGAGTGCTCATTTTTGGTTTGTTTCCTCCTTTCTTTGTTCTTGTTATTTTACATCGCTGAACATGTTTTTGTGAACCCATTAAAAATAAACCTCTCATCTGTCTTTCCTTAGTGTCAATTTGTGGTGCCAGTTCTTTAAATGTACTTTCGAGAATAAGTAGTCTCTCCCGTCCGTCCAGCGATGTGGAGTTGGTCCGGATTACTCTGTAGTACTGTGGATTTGAGAGAAGAATACTACATAAAGAGAGTACTGCACAAAGCGTTCCTCCCAAACTCAAAATGTGGAGAGAAAAAGCCTCATTATGGAGCAATTATAATAATAGATGTTTTCTTAATTTTCCTTATCCACTTATTCATGCTGCCCCATGGTGTTCTTGATAAACCTATGTGATAGCTCTTGTGCACCACAAGTCCAAAGACGGCATCCATGTAACTGCCCAAGTAACATGTGCCCCCCCCCCCCCCCCTGAGTGGGGGAGCATACCCACAGATATATACATGCTAGCCACTGACATAATATGGAAGTGAAGCAGTTTCCCTTTTGTAACTATAATTGCAGCAATCAATCACTTTCAGAACGCGCAGCTATACAGCATTTTTAGAACTCACATCAGTTGTCAGGGTGTCATACAGGGGGGGGGGGGGGGGATGTTTTTGTGAACCCATTAAAAATAAACCTCTCATCTGTCTTTCCTTAGTGTCAATTTGTGGTGCCAGTTCTTTAAATGTACTTTCGAGAATAAGTAGTCTCTCCCGTCCGTCCAGCGATGTTTATCTTAAAACAAAGTAGTATACCAGAATACTACATAAAGAGAGTACTGCACAAAGCGTTCCTCCCAAACTCAATGTAGCTATTTTGTTATTAAATTATAATACAGTAGATGTTTTCTTAATTTTCCTTATCCACTTATTCATGCTGCCCCATGACCGATGCTTCTTCGAAGCGCCATGGGTCGCGGTTTTCCCCCCCCCTAACCTAAAATCTCGTATGACACCCTGGTTGTGCTACATCCAGATAGTTGCCTGGCCAGTCTTTGTACCACCCCATCCAGGGTGATTTGGCTTCCTAAGACATCGGTTGTGGCAAGTCCAGACAACTGCCTGGCCAGTCTTTGTACCACCCCATCCAGGGTGATTTGGCTTCCTAAGACATCAGTTGTGGTAAGTCCAGACAACTGCCTGGCCAGTCTTTGTACCACCCCATCCTGCTTCTGCTCATCCAGATCTGTAGAAAAAAAAAGATTAGGAGGAGGTGAGGTGTTTCAAACAACAAATTTAATACATGCAATTACGGTATGGTGTTACCCAGCTACGGCACAAGTGGGAAGGACTGCTATATACTTTAAATTTGTTTTCTGAGATAGGTTTACATGGCTGTTGTAGTGAAGGTTTACATGGCTGTTGTAGTGATGTTGCATTTAATTATCACTACCTAGCCACACCCTGAATAAGCCATAACTTTTAGTGTGACTTCACTGTACTAGCTACTGTACTAGCTAGCAGCTTTGTTCCATATAGCTACTCTACTAGCAGTCCCTTTGATTAGTTTGGCTGTTGTGGTGGAATTCAGGAATTAGTTGGAGATTACTACATGTATTTTAATATGTTTTAGATATAGTAGGCATGCACTGAGGAATAGCAGTATTTCCCGCCACGGGTGATGGCTTTTTTCGGTATATGCTGCTCTTTACTGTTCAGTAGAGGTTGTCTTGTCTTCCTGTTTGTTGTGTCCACATTTGGCGCTAATTCATCAAATAGTTTCCCCAAAACACAAAGGTTTGGTCTTGGAGTTTTTGTAATAATTTTTATTTTTTGATAATACTGTGGATTTGAGAGAAGAATGAGTCACTACATACACAGTACTGCAAAGAGCTTGAAAATATTTTATATAAGTTCAAAGACGGCATCCATGTAACTGCCCAAGTAATGTGCTGTGCCCCCCCCCCCCCCCCCCCAGAGTGGGGGAGCATACCCACAGATATATACATGCTAGCCACTATCATAATATGGAAGTGAAGCAGTTTCCTCTTTGTAACTATAATTGCAGCAATCAATCACTTTCCTCAATGGCTGATGGGTTTTTCTACGTTCCATGACTCCCCAATCAATTACAGAAAAAGATCTATTCTCTGGCTACCGTGCAAATAGCTTTGGATCAGCTTGCACAAACTAATTACCAGACAGTAGTGAAAAGACTGGCAATTTTATAGTCCACCAATACTACATAGGTAAGCTGGAAGTCAGTCAATAGCTAGATGGCGTTGAAGTGCTGGTGTAGATGTGCGTCTCTAAGGTCTCCTGTAGCGTACGGATCTGATCCTGCCAGCTGGTCTCTGAGGAGGCCATGCTCTTCCTTCAAACTCTTATTCCTAAAATGAGAGGGATTAGCTAACTCACAATGTAATAATGGGGAATAGGTATGTACTGTGACAGAGAAATCACAAATTTAAGGTACTGCCTGCAACCATATACATGTACAGCAGAGCTCATACTGCGATTATCCAGGAATGCAAATTAGGTTTTGCATAACCATAATGTATGTAGCTCAAGCCCAAAATGCCAAGATAAAATCCTGATTATTCAAGGAATGAGGTTAAAGTGGTAGCCTGGCAGCCGGCCAGCTGGTCTCTGAGGAGGCCACGCTCTTCCTTCAAACTCTTATTCCTAAAATGAGAGGGATTAGCTAACTCACAATGTAATAATGGGGATTAGGTTTGTACTGTGACAGAGAAATTACAAATTTAAGGTACTGCCTGCAACCATATACATGTACAGCAGAGCTCATACTGCGATTATCCAGGAATGCAAATTAGGTTTTGCATTAGTTCTGCACTTTTTCACTCACTGTCTCTTTAAATCCTGTCGCTCCGCCAGAAGCTGGTCAACCTGCTGCTCCAGAGCCTCGATCTTCTCTCTGGCTCTGCCGAGGCCCACGGAGAGGTTAGGGAGTGTAAAAGTAAGAAAAGCGGAACGCCTGGGAACACTTCTCACGTGCGTGACGTAAAGGTAGAACCAAGGGTAGAACCGACTTAATTGCGCGTGGGGGTACAAGGCCGCAAGATGGCAACCAAGTTCAGCTTGCCCACGCATACGGTGTTGCATGTGTTTCTGATCACTTGTCAGAAACAAATTTCTGCTCTCTCTTTCCTGCGTGTCCATCAGTGGTGCCAGTTGCTCAAATTTACTCTTTTCAACAAGGATTCTCTCCCCGTCACATGAAGTAGTGTTCGTTCTAATGATTTTGTAGTAAATTATGGAGTAATTATATGTAACATTCGTTAATAATCATGCCGCCCCATGATACAACATTTTAGAACTCACATCGGTTGTGATGCAGTCACACGTTTTCATTCCTGGCCCGCTCTCACTGTTATGTTTTTTCCTTGATAATTTTGTTTGTTGTATGTGCTTTTGAGTACTTGTCAGAAACAAATTTCTGCTCTCTTTCATCGCTATAATGGTTGATGAGCTCCCATGTGGCGGGCTGAATCTCATCTTGAAATATTTGCACACAGGAACATCACTTGCCACCTTTTCCCTGCGAGATAAACTTTTTTTGAACGTGTTGTTCTTCACTTATTAAAAAAAGCTACATTACATTACATTACACGTGTTTCTGATTACTTGTCAGAGACAAATTTCTGCTCTTTCTTTCTTGCGTCTCAATCTGTGGCGCCAGTTGCTCGAATGCACTTTTTTGAACAAGGATTCTCTCCCTCCCATCACATGAAGTAGTTGTTCGTCCTAATGATTTTGTAGTACATTATGGAGTAATTTATATGTAACATTCGGTTAATAATCATGCCGCCCCATGGATACAACATCTTAGAACTCACATCAGTTGTGATGCAGTCACACGTTTTCATTCCTGGCCCGCTCTCACTATTATGTGCTTTTGAGTACTGGTCAGAAACAAACTTCTGCTCTCTCTTTCATCACTATAATGGTTGATGAGCTCCCATGTGGCGGGCTGAATCTCATCCCGAAATATTCTAATGCAAGACAAAAGTTGCACACCTCTTGCCACGGGTGATAATACTGTTCTTTACTGGTCAGAAACAAACTTCTGCTCTCTCTTTCATCACTATAATGGTTGATGAGCTCCCGTTCCACTATGGCCTCCTTTTTGTTTTCTTTGGGAAATTCGATTTTCCTGGATGTGTTTCTTTTGAGTTTAAAAACTCCCTTCCTTTGGTATTACTGTTCGGAGCAAGTTGGCTAAATACCCTCTTGAGAATAAGAAGTCTTTCTCTTTGTCTTTCGACTTTGTGTTGGTTCGTATTATATGGTAGTACTGTGGATATGAGAGAAGATTTCACTATAGATAATACAATGTTCATTTAACGTAACACGTCAGCTTCATCTAATTCCACTTTTTGCACAATGAGGGTTAGGAGTAGGGTTAGGATAATTTGGTTATGGTAGTCAGCTTGATGCCGGGTTGAATCTCATCTGGAAATATTTGAATGCAGGACAAATCGTTTGCCACCTTTTTTCCGTGAGATGAACTTCTTTTGAACATGTTGTTCTTAGGTTATGGTACTGTTAGTTTTTGCCATGTTTACACATTGCATGTCATTTGCCCTCTTTCCTGGAAATGTATTTTTTCTCAACATGCTTCTGTTGACTTGTTAAAAATAGTTGTTTGAAAACAGGTTCAAAATGGAAAGGCTCGGTCTTGCCTTTTGTGCACATCTTCATACATATACATTACATTAATAATACATGTTCGTTACAGGTAGGTAGGTCTGCACTTGATCCTGCAATCGTCTTCGGTGAATGCTCTTTCTATCCCCTTTCTCAATGTTCTCAGTAAAATTCCGATAGAAGTGGCCATTGCACCTGCCATGTGTATTTACGTTCGGTGCTGCTCCTTGAAATATGCTTTCCAACACACAAATGTTTGGTCTTTCTTGCTGTTTTATTGATGACTTTTAGCTTTCCTAGTATATAATTACTTAGGCGAAGCTCTGCATACTATATATGCAGAGCTTTGCAAAGTAAAGTTTTACATTTCCTGCCACGGGTGATGGATTGTTTCGGCATATACTGCTCTTTACTGTTCAGTAGAGGTTGTCTTGTCTTCCTGTTTGTTGTGTCCATATTTGGCGCTAATTCATCAAATAGTTTCCCCAAAACACAAAGGTTTGGTCTTGGAGTTTTTGTAATAATTTTTATTTTTTGATAATACTGTGGATTTGAGAGAAGAATGAGTCACTACATACACAGTACTGCAAAGAGCTTGAAAATATGAGTTATAAATTCAAAGACGGCATCCATGTAACTGCCCAAGTAACGTGCTGTGTCCCCCCCCCCCAGAGTGGGGGAGCATACCCACAGATATATACATGCTAGCCACTGACATAATATGGAAGTGAAGTAATTGCTTTTGTAACTATAATTGCAGCAATCAATCACTTTCCTCAATGGCTGATGGGTTTTTCTACATTCAATGACTCTCCAATCAATTACAGAAAAAGATCTATTCTCTGGCTACCAGACAGTAGTGAAAAGACTGGCAATTTTATAGTCCACCAATAAATACTACATAGGTAAGCTGGAAGTCAGTCAATAGCTAGATGATAGACCTCATTACTTGTTCAAGTTGTCTAACATTTTGCAGTGCATTGTAATAACTATCACAGCTAGGGCATTGTCTTTTACTCATTCTACCAAAACTCGCAGCTATACAGTATTTTTAGAACTCACATCCGTAGTGGACTGTCCGTGCATTTGTCTGGACAGTGTTCTGACCTCTCCATCCAGGGTGGTTTTGCCTCCTAAGAAAAAGAAAATTGAAATATTCGTCTTATAATAAATATTTGCACACATGTTAGTGTTGCACATCGCTTGCCACCTTTCCTCTCGAGACAAACTTCCTGTGAACATGCTGTTCGTCACTTACTAAGAGAAGCTTTCTGGCCATTCTGCCACATCACATTATCACATACCATTGTTGATGAGCTCCCATGTTGAGGGCAGAATCTCGTCTTCAAATATTCTTACACAAGGTAAAGTTTTACGCTTCCTGCCACGGGTGATTGCTTTTTTCAGCACATGCTGCTCCTTACTATTCAGGAAAAGTTGTCTGGTCTTTCTGGTTGTGTCCACATTTGGAGCTAAACCAGCAAATACTCTCTCCAAAACACAAAGGTTTGGTCGTTCTGTCTTTTTTATAATTTTTATTTTTTGATAATACTGTGGATTTGAGAGAAGAATGAGTCACTACATACACAGTACTGCAAAGAGCTTGAAAATATGAGTTATAAATTCAAAGACGGCATCCATGTAACTGCCCAAGTAACGTGCTGTGTCCCCCCCCCCCAGAGTGGGGGAGCATACCCACAGATATATACATGCTAGCCACTGACATAATATGGAAGTGAAGTAATTGCTTTTGTAACTATAATTGCAGCAATCAATCACTTTCCTCAATGGCTGATGGGTTTTTCTACATTCAATGACTCTCCAATCAATTACAGAAAAAGATCTATTCTCTGGCTACCATGCAAATAGCTTTGGATCAGCTTGCACAAACTAATTACCAGACAGTAGTGAAAAGACTGGCAATTTTATAGTCCACCAATAAATACTACATAGGTAAGCTGGAAGTCAGTCAATAGCTAGATGATAGACCTCATTACTTGTTCAAGTTGTCTAACATTTTGCAGTGCATTGTAATAACTATCACAGCTAGGGCATTGTCTTTTACTCATTCTACCAAAACTCGCAGCTATACAGTATTTTTAGAACTCACATCCGTAGTGGACTGTCCGTGCATTTGTCTGGACAGTGTTCTGACCTCTCCATCCAGGGTGGTTTTGCCTCCTAAGAAAAAGAAAATTGAAATATTCCATTGAAAGATTGATATTAAACTTTCATTTAAAAATCAGCTGGTACAGTTATGACATTCTCCATACCTCAGCAGTAGGTACAACACAGCTCCTCTTCCTTCAGTTTTTTCTTCTTCGAGATATTCTGATATTCCGCTGCTATTGTTTCTGCACGATCAAGATCTCTCTCAGGCCTCCCCGTTCCATGTGTGTTAACATAATGTGAACAAGTGAAGTGCATTACCTAATACACAGAGCAGGGAGGACTGCTACTTGAAATTTGTTTTTCCAAGTTGGGTTTTAATGGCTGTTGAAGTGATGTCTCTAAAAACTTCAACATCGGAGTTGCACCATTATGCTGCTAAGGACCTATACAATCCACTCATAGCCATATCGTCATGCTAGCAGGTGTTTTAGGGTGTCTGCGGCAAAAAAATACGAAATTCACTGTCCGATCATGGATAGTGACCCTGCTTCACATTCAGCAACGCCCCTCAGTGCTCGAGGCAGTTACAACTACGAAACGTTGGCGTGCAGCAGCAGGGTTGTGGAGCTTCCCAATGCTGCAGAAATTTTACCAACAGTTGCTTTAGAGAAGAGACAGAGAACGGAGCCAAACTTGGAACTCAGAGTGTGAAGGGTCTATAGTATCGATCAAAGGCCCCACCCACTTCCGGTAATTTATGCATACGGCGCTAGCGCGTCCGATTATACCTGTCGACCGAACATCCATTACTTACTCTACTGCTCTTTACTGCCATGTGCATTTACGTTCGGTGCTTTCCAACGCACAAATGTTTGGTCTTGCTGGTCCCAGGTGGAAGGTTCAATTTCTTCCGGATATATTGCAATACAGCGGAGAGTACTCATTTTTGGTTTGCTTCCTTTCTTAGTTCTTGATATTTTTGAAATTTCTGCTGTTTGTAAATGATAACACAGGCAAACGTTTCTCATTCCTGGCCTGCTGCTTTTTTTTCTCTCAATATTTTGATTGTATGTGCTTTTGGGTAGTAATTAAAAACTAATTTTGGGTCTCTTCCATCAGTGTCGATGTGCGGTGCAAGTTGTTCAAATGCTCTTTTTCCGTGCTTCTTAAGAAAGGTTCTCGTCTCTCTCCCTTTTAAATTTGGACCGAGTTTTTGTGATGGGGTGGTGGAATTCGGGTAAGGGTTACGTTTGGACGCTTGCCTTTTTTGTTTTTGAAACCTCTCCCTTTTACGTTTGGACCGAGTTTGTGTGGGGTGGTGGAATTCAGGTAGGGTTAAGGTGGTTAGGGTTAAGGTGGTTAGGGTTAAGGTGGTTAGGGTTAAGGTGGTTAGGGTTAAGGTGGTTAGGGTTAAGGTGGTTAGGGTTAGGGTTAAAGTGGTTAGGGTTAAGGTGGTTAGGGTTAAGGTTAGGTTTTGCAGCTTCCTCTTCTGCTCTCATTAGATCCGTGTAAAAGGTTAGGAGGAGGTGAGGTGGTGGCAAAGACCATAGATACCTCATTCAACTAACAGAGTATCTCTCTGCACAGACTGGCCTACAAAATTTAATACGGTATGGTGTCATTACCATCTCGGTGTTCATCGGGTAGTTGGCGTAAACTTACTCTTTAATAAACTTACTCTTTAATAGTCCCCTTAAGGGCACTGTTCGTTTCTTTGAGCTGAATACACTCTTCCTCCAACTTCGAATTTAGTGTTTCGGAGCTCCTGTAGCTGATAATAATCACAGCATAGATAGTAGAGTTACTCATATAATTAGATTCTAGCATATGTTTGTGAACTTGCTCTTTCAATGTCTCCTTGAGCAGACTGTTGCTGCCTTTCATATGGTCGTAGTCAAGCTCCATTTTTTCTGTCAGGCTCTGCAGAGTGTGACTAAGTGTGACTTCACAGATGCTAGCTACGTGTAATCTGTACTAGCTACTGTACTAGCTAGCAGCTTTGGTCCATATACTCTACTAGCAGTCCCTTTGAATTGGACATTGAATCTATTCTATTTAAGTAAAATATCACATACCACGCTCCAAGAGGTCCCAGGTGGACGGCGTGATGTCTTCTTTATAGATTACAATACATTTAACAGTTTTCATGCTGGGCGCACTCCCACTGTTTTGTTATTTTCTCTAGATAATTTTAACTGTTGTATGTGTTTTTTACTGTTCGTCAGAAATAAATTTCTGCTGTCTCTTTCCTGTGTGTCCATTAGTGGTGCCAGTTGCTTAAATTTATTCCTTTCAACAAGGAGTCTCTCCCGGCCATCACATGATCTGGTATTTGTTCGGATTACTCTGTAGTACTGTGGATTTGAGTATGTGAAAAAAGCCTCATTATGGAGCAAATATAACATAACATTCGGTTAATAGATGTTTTCCTTATCCACTTATTCATGCTGCCCCATGGTGTTCTTGATAAACCTATGTGATGGCTCTTGTGCACCACAAGTCCAAAGACGGCATCCATGTAACTGCCCAAGTAAACTATCACAGCTAGGGCATTGTCTTTTACTCATTCTGGCAAAACGTGCAGCTATACAACATTTTTAGAACTCACATCGGTTGTGGTTAGTCCAGACAATTGCCTGGCCAGGCTCCTTACAACCTCATCCAGGGTGATTTGGCCTCCTAAGAAAAAGGAAAATTAAGTTGTGAAATATTTCTTTAAAAAGCCAGTACAGTCTGCTCTCTCTTTCATCGCTATAATGGTTGATGAGCTCCCATGTGGCGGGCTGAATCTCGTCTTGAAATATTTGCACACAGGATAAAGTTGAACATCACTTGCCACCTTTTCCCCGCGTGACAAACTCCTTTTGAACGTGCTGTTCTGCACTTATTAAAAAAAGCTTTCTGGCCTTTCTGCCATGCGTATTCATGTCTGGTGCTATTTTTTGATGAGCTCCCATGTTGAGGGCAGAATCTCGTCTTCATATATTCTTATGCAAGGCAAAGTTTTGCATTTCCTGCCACGGGTGATGGCTTTTTTTTTGTATGTGTTTCTCTTTACTGTTTAGTAAAGGTTGTCTTGTCTTCCTGTTAAATGTTATGTCCATATTTGGCGCTATTTCATCAAAGAGTTCCTCCGAAACGCAAAGGTTTGGTCTTGGAGTTTTTTTAATAATTTTTATTTTTTGATAATACTGTGGATTTGAGAGAAGAATGAGTCACTACATACAGGAAGTGAAACAGTTTCCACTATAATTGCAGCAATCAATCACGTGGTGTTTGCATTTACGGTATGGTGTTACCAAGCTACGGCATCAAAATAGTGTAGTAGCTAACAGCTCAATACAGATTGACTATTTTAGGATGTGGGAATTGGGACAGGTATGATTTTAAAGCCTTTTTAAGAAGCTGTTTATACCTTTGGCCTCGGACTGGAGGTCTTACAAGCTCTGCCTAGGCCTGTGGTATCATGGTCACTGGCATAAGCGCTATGGCAGTAACAAAGAGTGCATTATTACAGGGGCTTCCCCAGGGAAAACAAGTAGAGTGGTAAATAGGCATACAGTTGGGGCAGAGTGCTACGTGCTTGCACGGAGCACATCCTAGGGGGGTCTGGGGGCATGCCCCCCCAGAAAATTTATACCCTCTGAGGTTGCTTCTGAGGCCATAAATAGCTCCCTTAAAATTGTTTGTCTATTTTCATTTCTGACCGGCTCAAGCCAGGTGAATTCGTGCTCCCACTCCTTCTTATAGCCTGGAGCATGCTTTCCTTTTTCAGCCTCTGTCGCTTAGGCGCAGACTCACTCTCGCTCGCGCTAGTAGTAGTACTCTCCGAGTCGATCTCCATGTTGACATGTGCTAATACTTGACCTCTGACACAATAATTAAATTTCAGCTACGAGGCGGGGCGCTAGTGTAGCGAGGCGCAGCGCCTCGCTACCGCGCTTTAGGGAATCCCCTGTTATTATACTGAAGTCAATATTACAACCACCTTCAATGTTTAACTGTGCAGCCCCAGAGTTGGATTATCTATAAGAGTTTATTTCCTGTTATTATTTTTGTAGCTACCAAAACGTGCAGCTATACAACATTTTTAGAACTCGAATCGGTTGTGCTACGTCCAGACAGTTGCCTGGCCAGGCTTTGTATCACGTCATCCATGGTGGTTTGGCTTCCTAAGAAAAAGAAAATATTTCTTAAAAAGCCGGTACAGTTATGACACATAGCTACATAGCCATGCACACAATATAGCAAATTTGTCGTCTCTTCCCTAGGGTTAAGGTTAGGGTTAGGGTTCAGGGTAAACTGAGCCCTAACGGTAACACCACTCCCAACACCAATGCTCTCCGGTCCAGGGGACACCACACGAGTCATCCGAGAGGGTGGGGAAAAACCCGAAGGGGTGGAGTCCTGTTCCCGTGGTCGGATCCGGGTAGAAGGCGTCTGTGTCACCAACTCGGTCCGTTCAGGGGATGCTGTCGTCTCTGCGGTTGCTGTGTTGCTCTTGAATCTGGGTTGTCTCCATCGTCTTGTCTCGGTCGGCGGATATGTAGGAAATAGAAGAGAGAGATGTTAGTAGTTGCTGTAGTCGGTCTGCTGTGGTCGGCGTCGTTGAATTTGATGTAGTGCTGGCGCGTCGTGAATTGTTGACAGAGAATAGGTTTCTCAAACCTTAATCCAAGCTTTCGGCAGTGAGTATGCCTTCTTCAGGGAATGAATACAATACAGAAATAGGTGAGCTTATATACTCTGTCAACAGGATATGCCAGCTGGTGATGTATGACAGGCCTTGACATGTTGGAATGATGGAATGTCACACGTTTTGGGGGAGCGTGCGTACAGTGAGCAAAATTGGGTTGAGGGGCACAAAGTTCTCCACATACGCCTCGTAGGCTTGAACTTGGAAACACGAATCATAAACTAACGGAAAGAAAGAAAGGCGAGTATTTCATATTCATAATTTGTGACCTTTTCACAACAGCTATCCATAAGGAGACATATAAAATATATATAGTTTTTTGCACAGTGAGGGTCAGTTGAGTAGGATAAAATTACAATTTTTTTGTTTTAGTTTTTTCTTTTTTTTTCTTTTTTTTTCCGTCTTCTAGACAATCTATGAAATTCAGCAGCATTCGCTTCTGCTCGATGCAGACCAATGTTTTGTGAATCTTCAGCGTCCTCTTCTGCATGGTCCACACGACCCTTACGTCTATAGGGGACTGTCCACGTATATGTATAGGGTTACCACCACATCATCCAGGGTTTGTCCTCTTGTACAGTGGAACCTCGATTATCCAGACACCTTTGGCCAAATAGTGGGCCGCAGGGTGCCGGATAAGTGAAATAGTCCGGATAACTGAAGTAATTACATAACATTACGTCATCAATACAATATACAATAATTAATTGTAACGTGTCAGTATGGGCACAAGTCCGAGCCACCTCCATCCTTCACTTGCACTAATTGTAGCTTTTATTGTACGTGTTTTGCTGTAGTATTTACAAATAAATTCCTGTCCTTTTCATGGCATGACATGGGGTTGCGGGTGTCATCTAATGCTAAGTGAATGTCAGCCACCATCGGTCGTCTTTGTAGTTGTAGAAGGCTTTTCCAAAGGCTCCTCTCCTTCTTCCTTCCTCTACTGCCTGTGGAGCTGAGTGACTCATGGTCTCGACATTCACTGAATGGACAATAAACCAGATGCTGGGTGCCAGATAAGTGAAATAGTCCGGATAATTGAAGTAATTACATAACATTACGTACATTACGTCATCAATACAATATACAATAATTGTACCTGTTGCATATGCTATGATTAAATATGTACAGAACAAGATAACATGTCAATATGGGCACAAGTCCGAGCCACTTCCATCCTTCACTTGCACTGAATGTAGCTCCTTCACCATGCAGGCCTTTGCTAAGTTCTACTGCCTTCTCACACAACATTGGCCCACTGACCGGTACTCCTTCCATTCTCTTTTGTTTAAACCCTACCTCTTCCACCACCTCCACATATGCCTCGTAGGCTTCGAGAACTTGGAACTTGGAAACGGGAATCATTGTTGAAAAACTAACGGAAAGCACGACAGGTCCAGGTCTTTATAGCTTCACTATAACGAGGTCGCTGCGGAATCGAAGGATCATCTCACGGTTCTTCTTTATCTCAGACAGTGCTTCGCCCTATTCCATACTTTTCACATATTTCAGCGTAAGATAGACTTGTCTAGCAGTTTTATACTTTATAATGTCAATTTTGTCGGAAATCGAGAGAACAACTCGTTTTCGCTTTTCCTTAATAGACATAGACGGACATGTGGCCATCGTAAAATTAATAATGCCTGCGCCTTCACTTGCACTGAATGTAGCTCCTTCACCATGCAGGCCTTTGCTAAGTTCTACTGCCTTCTCGCACAACATTGGCCCGCTGACCGGTACTCCTTCCATTCTCTTTTGTTTAAACCCTACCTCTTCCACCACCTCCACATATGCCTCGTAGGCTTCGAGAACTTGGAACTCGGAAACGGGAATCATTGTTGAAAAACTAACGGAAAGCATGACAGGTCCAGGTCTTTATAGCTTCACTATAACGAGGTCGCTGCGGAATCGAAGGATCATCTCCTTTATCTCAGACAGTGCTTCGCCCTATTCCATACTTTTCACATATTTCAGCGTAAGATACAGACTTGTCTAGCAGTTTTATACTTGTCGGAAATCGAGAGAATAACTCGTTTTCGCTTTTCCTTAATAGACATAGACGGACATGTGGCCATCGTAAAATTAATACTGATACGGCAGCTGCCTGATGGACCTGCATGCGTCCTTAGGCGGTTATTGAACTTTGAACTTTATTGTGCGCTCTCTTCCCATCCGGATAATCGAGATTCCACTGTATCTAGCCTCGTTTCAGGCCTCAGCGTCCTCATCTGCATGATCCGCATCTGCATGCATATTGAATTACGAGTTTAATGAACTAATATTTGTTGCATTCATGTTTTGTGCACACTAGCTGCCATGTGGCATTTTTTTTACTTATTTGCTTCCCAGGCTCCCCTCCCACGTATGGAAAAGTAAGGAGGAACACTTTTCCACACATGCATCATCAGCTGCACAGTGCCCGTGCTCGAGCAAATAGTGCTTCGCACACCCTGCAAATGGTGTTGGAGGTGAGTCTTAGTATATAGGCAGCTACTGGTATGTGCGCGTGCACACTACATATTCTTAAAAAGAAATACCGCATTAGGAAAACTATAAGCGTATTTTAATAGCTATGTCAGGGTCATTTTTCAAATTTATGTTTTAACAGTACCAATGGATAGCATATGCTCATGACGGTTTTATAACATTGGGTTGTCCGCAAAGTGCACATACTGATGACTTCCATGCTACAGAGAAAGAAGTGGAGAAAGTGAATGTGGAGCTGAAGACAGATTATTACCAGCTTGCACTCATGAACAGTGCCCTTGAGGGAACAACAAAGAGCAAGTTTGCATACACACATGGTAAACGCATGCTAGCATCTAATTATATAGCAGCAGCTTCTAGATATGTGCAGTGCAGTGCAGTACCTCTACTATCTACGCTGTGATTATTATCAGTCGGGCCTCACGAAGGTTGGTATACATTATCTGCATTTGTACACGTATGTAGGTGTGTACATTCATAGCTAGTTCGAATGTGTGTGCAACAATCACCGTTGTTGGGATTTAGAAATTTTAAATGGCCTTCAGTGCTTGTCAATGGTTTTAGATGTTAACCACTGGAACCTGGCTGTTCAATAGACTAACCAGTGGTTTTCAGAGGTTGTCAGTGATTTTAGAAATTACTCGGTTACATGTTGCTTGTAGTGGTTTCTTTGCGCCTGTTTTTACGTCTCTTGCAGTATGAAAAGAGACTGGGAAGGAGGTTACACTTCTCCTGCTTTAGGCTTTACAGGTGGCGCAACTGCGAGAGGCTCACAGGCAGGAGGGCAACTAAGAATATTGGAGGCTTCTTTCCAAGTAATTGCAACATTCTCGAAAAATCAGTTGAGCAGATTCCATTTTTTACTAGGAGAATGGCAACTCACCTCATTCCTGGTCACTTGTACTGTCAGCGACACTGATGATGACTAGCTGCTTTCACCCTATGAACAAGCCTCCCCATGTTAGCACTAGTCTGGCGTAGTCTGGAAGGCTATGCCAGACTATGTGTTGGCACATGCTCTCACACAAGCAATGCAAAAGTGAAGCACCCTGGGAAGAAGGCTGGTCCGTAACTACACCGAATTGGTGTGTGTTCCACTAACTTTATGTTTTTGTATTATTAGCTATAGTGGCATTGATTTTGTCAGCATGGTGGTGTCTTTCCCTTGCAGGGCCGAGACTGACCAGTTTCTGTCAGGGTTCTATCTGCAGAGGGGAAGCTTACCCCCAAACATTCCAGGTTCCCCCGCAATATAATTTTGATGACTTACTTAAGTATTTGTAGTGAACTAGCTACTAGCATTGTTGATTGAACTAATAAAGTGCAGCGTGCAGACTTCAGAAAAGGCCCAAAGTGCACCTCTCTGAGTGCCTCATTTTTCCTGAGCTATATTCCTCAGGGATGACTGTTGCTTATGGGTAAACGAGGGCAGGTGATCTCTGTATAAGGCTAAGAGATGAACAGGTAATGTGTCCTGTTATATTATGAGTACTCAGGTCAAAGGCATAGGAGCCGAACCACTTCTTTTTGCTGATTTTGTAATAGTCGATCAATGTAAACAGGCCGAATAACTCAGTCATACATTCAGGAGTCTATATTTAAGGGTGTGTCTGTTTAAAGTATACAATTGCAGTACTAAAGTGTGTTGTAGGCGTAGTACGAACGCGTCGTGAGCTGTAGCCCCTCCCCCATATTATGTGACGTGTAGCCAATATTAATTAGCATTATAGGTGAAGCTATAAAGACCTGAACCTGTCATGCTTTCTTTCTTTCCGTTAGTTATTCAACGATGTTTTCTATTGCGAAGTTTCAAGTGATCGAAGCCTACGAGGCATTTGTGGAGGTGGTGGAAGAGGTAGGCTATATGTTTGTGCATAATATTTTGTGTTGCAAGCCTTGCAACCTTGGGAGCATATTCTTGTGGCTAGCTAGACTCTTACATTTAATGAGCATGTATGAATCAATACAGAAATTATAACTCCCGTTGTTGTTGTTTCCTCATGAGCTGCACAGTGCCCGTGCCCGTGCGGCTAGTGCTGAGAACACCCTGCGAATATGGATGGAGGTGAGTCGTAGTATATAGGCAGCTACTGGAAGTGGTAGCTATGTGCGCGTGGACTAAAAAAATACCGCATAAGGAAAACTATAAGCTTATTTTAATAGCTCATTTTTCAGTTTTAACAGTACCAATGGATAGCGTATTCTATGAGCTTCACATGTACAATATATGACCTTCTCATAACATTGGATTAATGTCCGCAAAGTGCATATACTAGAGTAGGGTAGAAGACCTTTATTACCCCGTAACTAGCTATTATAGAGTTCTCTTAATTGACGTCCATGCTACAGGAGCTCCAAAAAGTGGAGAAAGTGAATTTTGTGGTGGAGGAAGAGTGTCTAAGGCTCAGAAAAACGAACAGTGCCCTTAAGGGCACTATTAAAGAGTAAGTTGGCATACATACATGGTAAGCGCAAGTTAGCATCTAATTATATAGCAGCAGCTTTTGTGATCCTAGATATGTGCAGTGCAGTAACTCTACTATCTATGCTGTGATTATTATCAGTCGGGGCTCACGAAGATTGCTGTATACGCTATCCCGTTTGTACGTATGTAGGTGTGTACGTCCATAGCTAGTTAGAACGTGTGCGCAACGATCGCCGTTGTTGGGATTAAAAGATTTTAAATGGCCTTCAGTGCTTGTCAATGGTTTTAGATGTTAGTTAAACTTAGTCTATTGAACAGCCAGGTTCCAGTGGTTTTCAGAGGTTGTCAATGATTTTAGAAATTACTCGGTTACAAGTGTTTTCTTCGCTCCAGTTTTTACGTCGCTTGCAGTACGAAAAATGGAGAGAGCAAGCGATTGGAGCGGAGAGACTGGGAAGGAGGTTACACTTCTTCTTTTTACTAGGAGAATGGCACCTCACCTCATTCCTAGTCTACTTGTACTGTTGGCGACACTGATTGATGACTAGCCGCTTCGCGGGCATGAGAGTCATCGAGACACTAATGATGATTCCGTTATGGTACGGACCGACGGACTGCTTCGCGGACTGGTCCATGTTTTATACTCTGCCAAGTGTAATAATATTTATAATGTTTTGCATGAGGTGTAATATTTATAATGTTTTTCACGAAGTAGAGGTCACAGAGGTGTGAAACGTATACCATTGGGAACAAATATGAAAACGTATGTGAAACTCAGTTTCTGTGAGGAGTTATGGCCAAAACAATCCTATATACATTTTATATGTCTCCTTATGGGCCCCCCTGCAAAGCATGTGGTCAATACACTTAGCTAAATATTGATCCGTTGGTCCGGTCCAGTCTGCGTTTTATCATCTACCGTTGGTTGCACAGGGTGTAGGTGATTTTAGGCCAAAACATTCCCCAGGGCTGTAGAGGAAACTAGATATAACAGTCAGTGCTGAGCAGTGTGCAGTAGCTAGCTTCTTGTAGCTAAGATCCACCATTTTGAGGGAAGAGCATTTATTGTTTGTTTGTTTGTGTAAGAACCTGTATAAAAGTGAGCTGCATGCATAGCTGTTGTGAAAAGGTCACAAAACATGAATATGAAATAAATAAATCTACTCGCCTGCTATCTTTACACTTGATGGCAGTGCATATGCATGTGATTACGCTTGATAGCTAGTAGACTATAAGTTGTTATTGTAGCTATGTCTGGTTAATGTAACTTGTTAGTCTCATCAATGGTTGTTGAGGTTGGTTCAAGGTTGTACAGGGTACCTGCAAGAAAAACTATGTAGCTAATAAAATACTCTGTTGTGCTCTCTGTGTGTAATGTTTACAAAGTATTTGTATCTTAGACAAAGCTGGACAATCGAAATGGTACGCCTGAGGGAGTGGCAGACTCAGCAGAAGCTTTCGGAGGCAGAGCTCAGTAAGTATACCAAGCCTCATTTCCATGCAGGCTCCCCTCCCATTCATGTGCGGAAAAGTGCTCCTGCTTGCCTTTCCATGCGTGGGAGGGGAGCCTGGGCAGTACATAAGTAAAATAAATATACTAGTGTGCATTAAAGAGTTCTACCAAATGAATTGGTACGAAAACAGCACTCATTGACAATGCTGTTGGTTGCTTATGCATAAATGGTGTAGAGTACAACTTGCTTATTATAACAATGGAGACTATCAGATTAACAAGAGCAGTATGACATATGTGACTATTGCATCCCACAGGAGTCAGAAGACTCGAGGAAAAGATAGCAGAGGCATGTAACAATCTGAACATAGTACATGTAACTAAACCGCAGATGTTTCTAAAGCTAGTTTTGCATGTAAATGGTACAGTCAGTAAGGTATGCAACACTCCTGGGCCTTGCACCAAAGCTAGTTCAATTCCCAATCACATTATACGTATGTATTAGTCACTGCTTACTTTCCATCAAAGTTCTGATCTGTACATGGGAACCTGTTGGAATATGTTTCTTGTAGTGCACTGCCTGGTGCCTCCATGCATGTATCTAGGTGATAGCTAGAAAGAGTCCTGTAACTTGTCTCATGCTTGCAGATTGAAGAGGCGAAGCACAATGCCGCCGCCACCGCCACCGCCCCCGCCGAACTCCCAGATTTGGTGAGACTACATTGATTTCAGGCTTGCTGGATATAACAGTATCTGAAATTGTCCTAAAGTCTATGTTTATTGCCTGTAAATGTATTGCAT
Source organism: Phakellia ventilabrum (assembly GCA_963921505.1). NCBI lineage: Eukaryota > Metazoa > Porifera > Demospongiae > Axinellida > Axinellidae > Phakellia > Phakellia ventilabrum. The sequence goes on from OY997393.1 coordinate 261,252, forward strand.
TCACAGCAATGTGTTTGTTCCCTGATATTAATTCTAACCATGTACCCATATCGGCTGCATCGGTGTACTCAGTGTTTCTGCAGTGTCTGAATAGCTGACTGCTATACCACACAAATGCTATATCAGTTACATGCTTGGAATCTCTGTGTGACCTGTAATATGATATTTATATTCTCTTTGTACAGACCTTTGACCAGGTAGATGCGGACCTCAATTGGGGAGGTGATGGTAAGTGTGTAGATATGACTAGTTGTAGCTTCTGCACTCTACTCCGGGTCCGACTCTAGATTGACCCAAGTTGGACTATCTTCTGCACACTTTTTCACCAAAGCTTTGCTAGAAGAATCTTTGAAGAATTGTTTTGAGTAACTATGTAGCTATAGCTGTCTAGGGAGCACTACGAAATACATATGATCACGATAGTGATTTTTCTCATGGAGTTTTGCCCATAGTATGGGATAAGGGCAAGCCTCTCCTAGCTAGCTATCTAGCTTCAGCAGTATTCTTTTTAATCCAAGCCATGTTCAGTCAGCCAAATTGCAGTTAAACCAGACCCTCAATTGTTTCAATGTATATTCTGGTTTATCTTCTGATGCTTGCTTGGTTTATTGTCCATTCCGTGAATGTCTGACCTTTATGATTCACTCAGCTGCACAGGCAGAGGAAGATGAGGAGGAGGAGGAGGAAGAAGAGGAAGAGGAAGAAGATGAAGATGAGGAAGAAGAGCAGGCGTGTGCAGCAAGTGAGATTATATAAGAAATTTGCTATATTGTGTGCATGGCTATGTATGTGTAAATGTATTATATTTTGGTATGCATGTACAAGCGTCTACCTAGCTATTAAGTAGGCTATTTGGTAGCTACACAGTACAGCCAATCCTTATTAGCCTTAATTGTGGGCCTGGGGCGAAACCCGTACTGGCAGCCGTATCCTTGGTTGTGGGGGAAGCCTAGAAATGAAGCTGGCTACCATAGCTAATACCAACCTGCTTCAGAGCTGTGTTGTACCTACTGCTGAGATTATCTTCAAGAATGTCATAACAACTGTACCGGCTTTTTAAAGAAATATTTCAAACTTTAATATTTCTTTTCTTAGGAGGCCAAACCACCCTGGATGGGGTGGTTCAAAGACTGGCCAGGCAGCTATCAGGACATACCACAACCGATGTGAGTTCTAAAATGTTGTATAGCTGCACGTTTTGGTAGAATGAGTAAAAGATAATGCCCTAGCTGTGATAGTTATTACAATGCACTGCAAAATGTTAGACAACTTGAACAAGTAATGAGGTCTATCATCTAGCTATTGACTGACTTCCAGCTTACCTATGTTGGTGGACTATAAAATTGCCAGTCTTTTCACTACTGTTTGGTAATTAGTTTGTGCAAGCTGATCCAAAGCTATTTGTACAGTAGCCAGAGAATAGATCTTTTGCTGTAATTGATTGGAGAGTCATGGAACGTAGAATAACCCATCAGCCATTAAGGAAAGTGATTGATTGCTGCAACAAAGAGGAAACTGCTACACTTCCATATTATGATAGTGGCTAGCATGTATATATCTGTGGGTATGCTCCCCCACTCTTGGGGGGGGGGGGGGGGGCACAGCACATGTTACTTGGGCAGTTACATGGATGCCGTCTTTGAACTTATAACTCATATTTTCAAGCTCTTTGCAGTACTGTGTATGTAGTGACTCATTCTTCTCTCAAATCCACAGTATTATCAAAAAATAAAAATTATCAAAAAAACTCAAAGACCAAACATTTCCGTTTTGGAAACAGTGTTTAAAAAAATAGCACCAGACGTGAATATGAGTGACAGAATGGCCAGAAAGCTTCTCTTAGTAAGCGACGAACAGCATGTTCGAAGGAAGTTTGTCTCGAGAGGAAAAGGTGGCAAGCGATGTGCAACACTAACATGTGTGCAAATATTTGAAGATGAGATTAAGCCCGCCACATGGGAGCTCATAAACCATGGTATGTGATATTTCCTGTCACTACAATAGATTCAATGTCAAGCAGAATAGATAATGGGGCTGCACTGTTATACAACAATGTAGGTGGTTGTAATATAGGACTTCAGTATAATAATGCACTCTTGTCACTGCCATAGCGCTTATGCCAGTGACCATGCAACCACAGACGTAGGCAGAGCTTGTAGGACCTCCAGCCAGAGGCCAAAAGCATGACAGCTTAACAAGGCTTTAAAATTACACCTATCCCAATTCTCACATCCTAAAATAGTTGAGCCTCACAGCTTCTCCCAATAATTCCACCATGAAAGTATTGCTATATAATGCTGTTATATACAATACACTCCCAGAGCACATGTACGTATATGTACTACACTCTCACATTCATTTCCACATACTGCACACTGTCTTATCGTTTTAAATTTACCCCTGTGTCTTCTAACTCTTCATTCAGACCATTGCTTATACTTGCAAATTCATACTATCATTAGTCTCTTAATTTATACTGCTATTCCTCAGTGCATGCCTACTATATCTAAAACATATTAAAATACATGTAGTAATCTCCAACTAATTCCTGAATTCCACCACAACAGCCAAACTAATCAAAGGGACTGCTAGTAGAGTAGCTATATGGAACAAAGCTGCTAGCTAGTACAGTAGCTAGTACAGTGAAGTCACACTAAAAGTTATGGCTTATTCAGGGTGTGGCTAGGTAGTGATAATTAAATGCAACATCACTACAACAGCCATGTAAACCTTCACTACAACAGCCATGTAAACCTATCTCAGAAAACAAATTTAAAGTATATAGCAGTCCTTCCCACTTGTGCCGTAGCTGGGTAACACCATACCGTAATTGCATGTATTAAAAATTTGTTGTTTGAAACACCTCACCTCCTAATCTTTTTTTATACAGATCTGGATCAAGCAGAAGTGAATGCCGCTGAATTTCATAGATTGTCTAGAAGAAGAAAAAAAACTAAAACAAAAAAATAATATCCTACTCAACTGACCCTCACTGTGCGAAAAGCGGAATTTACGTCTAGCTTTACATAATGCCAGAAGCGGACGGTATCACGTTACCTGCTGTAGCACATTATTCTGTCACCAGGCTCGAGTAGTGTGCATGTAGTCAGGCTTCAGTCTGTTGCTATTGCATTAGCTAATGAGAATGGCGTAGTCGTGGTTGCCATAGAGTAGTCAATAGACAGCAGAGCATTCGCTACAAAAGCACCACTGCTTCCTGCTATTATCATTCTGCTGCCACGCCGTACTGTGCCAGGCTGTTCTCGCTGTTTCCTATGGTACTGGTTGCTGCACTCTGGTTTGCCATTGCTGTAGCTGCACTGGCCACAGAAATGCTACAGGTAGCACAAACTCACTTTTGCGTGCATTTTGCCTTTGGACTGCATAGTAGTTTTGCTGGCATTTTTATGTGGGCATTTTTATTCAGCATTCTCCTGTTAATAGTTTCTCATATCTACTTGTTCCCAGGCTCTATATACCCTTTGAAAACTTGCTACATGTGTTAATTAGGGAGGGTCTGGGGACGAGGCTACTTATTTGTGTTATTTGCTCACTTTATAATCCATTTTTGCATCATTTTGAACTGTTTTCTGTATGCTTGCATATTTTCCCCTTGTTGTTTTTTGTCATGGGACTTAACAAAATATGACCACAGTTCACTAACTTTCTGAGTTTCTAGGCCTGTGGTTAGGTCACAAGATCTAATTAAGTAGTGGGTTCAGATACCTTAAATATCAGAGCTTCCACTCTCCTTAATTATTTGTAGACGGTGAAATAGTGTTTTGACGAGATGCAAAATCCTCATATGAAGCCCCATATTTGACTGAATAAACATGGAGTAAAATTATGACACTCCTGCCAGACCATATTTAACTGCAGTTTTGCAGTAACTTATAAATGTGCATTATCTGTGCAGTACTGTGTATGTAGTGACTCCTTTTTCTAACAAGTAAAGAGAAGCATATGCAGAAAAAATTGATGACCCGTGGCAGGAAATGTAAAACTTTATGTTCAATCACAATATTTCGGGATGAGATTCTGCCCGCCACGTGGGAGTTGATCAACAATGGTATGTGATATTTCCTGTCACTACAATAGATTCAATGTCAAGCAGAATAGATAATGGGGCTGCACTGTTATACAACAATGTAGGTGGTTGTAATATAGGACTTCAGTATAATAATGCACTCTTGTCACTGCCATAGCGCTTATGCCAGTGACCATGCAACCACAGACGTAGGCAGAGCTTGTGTAAGACCTCCAGTCAGAGGCCAAAAGCATGACAGCTTAACAAGGCTTTAAAATTACACCTATCCCAATTCTCACATCCTAAAATAGTTGAGCCTCACAGCTTCTCCCAATAATTCCACCATGAAAGTATTGCTATATAATGCTGTTATATACAATACACTCCCAGAGCACATGTACGTATATGTACTACACTCTCACGTTCATTTCCACATACTGCACACTGTCTTATCGTTTTAAATTTACCCCTGTGTCTTCTAACTCTTCATTCAGACCATTGCTTATACTATCATTAGTATCTAAAGTTTGGCTGTTGTGGTGGAATTCAGGAATTAGCTGGAGATTACTACATGTATGTTAACATAGTAATCTCCAGCTAATTCCTGAATTCCACCACAACAGCCAAACTAATCAAAGGGACTGCTAGTAGAGTATATGGACCAAAGCTGCTAGCTAGTACAGTAGTACAGTTTACACTGTAGCTGCCATCGGTGAAGTCACATTAAAAGTTATGGCTTATTTAGGGTGTGGCTAGGCAGTGATAATTAAGTGCAACATCACTACAACAGCCATGTAAATCCACCTTAGAAAAACAGATTTAGTCCTCCCCACTCTGTGTTACGTAAATGTGCTTCGCTTGCTCGCATTCCGTAACAAACATGGAACGGGGGAGGCCTGAGAAAGAGGCTATATATAAAGCTGTAACTACACTATTGTGATGCCGTAGCTTGGTAACACCATACCGTAATTGCATGTATTAAATTTGTTATTTGAAACACCTTACCTCCTCCTAATCTTTTTTTATACAGATCTGGATCGAGCAGAAGCAGCAGCAGTAGAATACCATAGACAATCAAAGAGAAAAAACTAAAACCAAAAAAAAGTAATTTTATCCTACTCAACTGACCCTCGCTATGCGAAAAGCGGAATTTACGTCTGCAAAGCGGAGGGTATCACATTAACTGCTGTAGCACATTATTCTGTCACCAGGCTTGAGTAGTGCGCATGTAGTCAGGCTTCAGTCTGTTGCTATGGCATTAGCCAATGAGAATGGCGCAGTGGTGGTTGCCATAGAGTAGCCAAAAGACAACAGAGCAGTCGCTATACAAAAGCACCACTGCTTCCTGCTATTTTCATTCTGCTGCCACGTCGTGCTGTGCCAAGCTGTTCTTGCTGTATCCTACGGTCATTGCATTGCTGTAGCTAGCTACAGAAGTGCTACAAGTAGCACAAACCACGTTTTGTGTTCTGAAATCACTTTTGCTTGCATTTTGCCTTTGGACTGCATAGCTAGTAGCTTTGCTGGCCTTTTCATCTGGGCATTTTTATTCAGCATTCTCCTGTTAATAGTTTCTCATATCTACTTGTTCCCAGGCTCTACCCTTTGAAAACTTGCTACATGTGTTAGGGAGGGTCTGGGGACAAGGCTACTTATCTGTGTTATTTGTTCATCTTTATATTCCATTTTTGCATCATTTTGAACTGTTTTCTGTATGCTTGCATATTTTCCCCTTGGTTTGAACTGTTTTTTGTCAAGTGACTTAACAAAACAGTTGGACACCTGATCACAGTTCACTAACTTTCTAACTTTCTAGACCTGTGGTTAGGTCACAAGATCTAATTAAGTAGTAGGTTCAGATACCTTCAGCAAAATTAAATATCAACGCTTCCACTCTCCTTATATAATTATTTGTAAACGGTGAAATAGTGTTTTGACGAGATGCAAAATCCTCATATGAAGCCCCATATTTGACAATAATGAGTAAAATTATACTCCTGCCCGACCATATTTAGCTACAGTTTTGCAGTAACTTGTAAATGTGCATTATCTTTGGTTTGGCTTTGCATGACATTGTAGACTTTGCACCATGCAGTGCAAAGTGACTTCAGATTTGCTTATAAGTAAAGACTGCCTTTGTGCATGACTAAGAGATCATGCAAGCATTCTAAAATGAACCTTAACTGATGGCCGTAGAACTAGCTATGTGTGCATGCACTTTTTACAGTCGAGTGCTGATAACCGCCTTTTGCTGTACCCCAAGTGTTCTACATGTAGCTGCATGTGCAGCTATAATAATTCATATACCTCAGTGGACACTTAAAGGTGCCTGCAGACCTGGAGACACAAGCAGTCACAAGACGGTTGTTACACTGTCTAGCAGAGGCATTTCATGGCCAGCACACGCACAAGGCATCATTACTGCCGAATTAGCTAGCTACATGTACACACTACTGCCTAGCATTTTTAGCTACAGGTTGTTCTTTTGTTTCGTCGGGGGGATGCCATCACACCTCCTCGTGGTCCCCGATGGTAACTGCAGCCTATGTGCTATAGGTACTAGTGCAGCAGGCTAAGTGATGGCAGTCCTAGAAATGGCTGGGCTTAGCCCCTGGTTTCTCAAACAGGCGTCCCAGTTGAACTTGAGCCTTTGGACTCATGTAATGGCTTACGACATGGCCACGTGACAGGGAGATGGGACTATGTCTGGCCTGATCTGGGTGGGGGGTGAGGAAGATTTGCGGGTCAAAAGAAACGCACATAGTATGTTGATTTTGTCCAACCTAGGGTGGCCGAGCCGGTTGGAGAGGGATGGGGGTATTGGGCCTTTTATACCGCATTAATGGCTACAGCTGCTGCGGCGCACTTGGTTGCCTCGTTCTCCCTTTGTGGATTGGCCCCAAGTGCGTGACCCCCACTTCCGATTTGTTTTATACACTGGAGGGGGGATAGTGCTCCTTGGGTACTAGTGTATTGCATTGAAATGCTAGTGTCACATGTGGACTCACTTACATAGAAGCATGTTATCTTTATAAATATTCCTAACTCATTGCCTACTCACATCTCTTGTGCTTCCTCATACTTTAATTTTTAAAATTTGTGGTACAACTTAGCCATTTTTCCATTTTCATTTTGGGGAACACATTATGTGTGCAGGAAATCCCAACCCCAACCCCCCCTCCTCATTTGACAGTTTTGTCAAGGCTTATAATGTGGAATATGTACCATCAGCAGATGAGAAATGTATTTCCCTGCAATGGAAAGGCTGCTTGACTTGACTTGACTAGTTAGCCTCGTTCCCAAGGCTCCACCCCCCAGCCTTTCTTGCACTGTGTACAACAACAGTGTGAGAAAGGCTATAGCTAGGAAGTGGAGCCTGGGACTGATTAGTGACAGAAGCCAAGACTTCTGATCATGTAGTGTATATTGACTGAAAAACTGGCATTGGTCGTCACTCATCGATACATGGGTGAAAGTAAACAGCAACAATGCATCAAATGTTAAAGAACTTGCAAATGTTGAGAAACAGAGTTTCACTAGCTAGATACACTGAAGCTGACATGAGGTCACTGAACAGAGATCAATATTCTAGAACATTAAAAATTAGAATTCTCAGCTAGCACTCTGTCACCGCTGATGGATATGGCTGACTGTCCCAGATTGTCTTCTCTGGCATATCTCCATTCTTGATCTGTTGTGGGGAGACATGGTTCGCTGGCTCAGTACCACCACTAAACTCCTGTGAGCTAGAGACACCGTTCTGTTGGGAGACATAGGTAGATAAGCACATGGAGAACAGTCCAATCACTAATTCCCATTATCCACAGGCAAAAAAATGTGTTCAAAATGGTTCCAAATGGCACATTAAGATTGTGAAATTGCTGTACTTTTATTGAAAATTTTCTTTTGCATGGATGGAAAGATCTTTGCAACCAAAAAGTTTAAAAAATATTTTACAGCCATTGACAACAGTCTACAGTCGCAAACACACACACTTTCCTTGTTCACTCCACCCACCTGTTGCTTGGCAACCAGAGCCTCCAACTGCTGAATTCTCCTCCTCAAGTGCTCTGTGTTCCCCAGGAGAGTACTGGCTGAATTTGATTTCTCAAACACCTTTTCTCCCTGGGGATCTTGGTATAGTCCTAACATCTATGTATATGTATTTTATAGGTCCATATATGAGGTTTGTGTGTGTGTGTGTGTGCATGTGTGTGTGTGTGTGTGTGTGTGCGCAGGTGTGAGTGTAATGGATTATTAGCTCAGTAATTTTTTTTCCTAGCAGCAGTCTGGGAAAATATCTACTTTTTACATAATGCATATACAGCATGTGCATGCTTAAGGCTGCTAGCTGTGCAGTTGGTAGACTCCTTATGCATATATTTCGCCATACAGTACCTAACTCTGTACAATGGTACATATAGTACTGCAGTTACATGCATGTCTACTTAATTTCTAGACATAAATTTCTCCTACATCATGGATGACAATTCACATGCAATGAGTTTCTCAGACTCCCCCCCCCCTTCTTTCTTTCTTCGGTGCAGGGAGAGCCTGAGATTGACTACACACCATAGGGGTAAATTTGAACAAGCTTGTTATCATATTCCATCCCTCTTGATGACACAACCTCTCTTAGCTTATGATCCATACATCAATGCAATTTTACTTAATCACCTACATGAATTTAACTCAGATAACAAATATTAGTAAACACAACCCCTCAATCTTAACATAACATATCTAACTCAGTGATGTCTCACTTTTGGTCCAAAAACCTGTCCCAGGATGACCGTGGTCCCGATGATGAACCCCGTACAGAACACAGCTGCAAAGACATTGACCAGGTCCTTCAGAGAATAGGTGGAGACGATAATCACTGCCAGAACAATACTGGAGACATAGATGGCTGCCAGGATGTACTTGGCATCATTTAACCCCTTCACTTTCACTTTCCGTATGAAAAATGCTAGCAGCAGAGTCATAATCTAAAAGTAAGAGAGAAGAAACGTACAAGTTCCCATTTCAAAAACACATACAGCTTCTGTCCCTGAAAATTTGCTGCATGGAATACATGCTTGTCCAACACCACTGCTGCCATCGCTGACCTGCAGCACTCCCTTGTAGCCATACAGTACAGCTAGGAAGACATCACGAGCAGCTGAATCACAGATGTAGACAAAGTAGTGAGTGATGACTGCCAGTACCTGCAAAGAAACCAAGTATTTTTCATACTGAAAAATAACAACTTATTTCAATGATTCAAACACTCACTCCATCAACATCTTTCATATTTTCTCTGTTTTGGACCCTGATAGCTATCAAGTTGCCACGGTAACCCTCTATAACGGTATAGACCAGCAGGATGGTAATGTCTATGAGAACAAGGACTCCAACGGCCAGGGCTAGCATCCAGTCCTTGATTGCCTGTGTGTGTGTGTGTGTGTGTGTGTGTGTGTGAGAGAGAGTACATGGTGGGTGAGGGTACATGGGGGATGGCAGCTAGTTTCACATTCACATATATACCTTCTTCCTGTTGGGGGTGGGATTGTTGAAGATAAAGTAGACCCTCCACATCTTAGCCACCGCAGTGCCATAGCAGAGTGAGTAGCCAATGGCCGTCAGCCAGGGGGTCAAGGTACAGAGGGCAGCTACCACATCAGGGTTCGTAGTGGGGATCACGGAAAAAATGATATCACTATATAGAATTATGGCACCAACTCCAATGAGGTAGTTCAGGTTAGGGCTGCTGAGACGAATCAGTCTGGGAGGAAGAGAGGGAAGAGGGGAGGGGATGGTAATCCAAAGAGAACTGTGTTTATCACCTTAATGCAAGCCATAGTGATGCTGTCAACATTGGTTAACTAACTACTTACTTCTTATTCCTGTTTACGGCATTAAAGATGATGCAAACTAGAGCAAAGATAATGCCAGCAGTGGCCAGGACAATGAAAACAGCTGCCAGCCCTGCTTCTACTGATACCGTCTCCTCATTAGGGACACCATCGTAGGGCACCAGGTTGTCTGGAGGGAGGTAACAGTTGGAAGGGGTGTACACAAACTGATAATCTGTGAATAGTGAAGCTACGAGGTATGGGGAAGCAATAGATTGTTTTACTAACAGTAGAAAATTGGAAGACAACAAAATCGCTGGTTTTATGTTACTGTTCATCTCACCAGGCCATGTGGTTGTATCATTCTCTCCAGGCAGATACATAAAGTTGAAGCCTCCCTCGCCATCAGGGATGATGTGGGCAATCTCCACCCAGTCCAGCCGCTGTGTGCCAGTATCTGGGAAAGAGGAACACTTTGCCGTTCCAGGTCTGCTATACATCCATAGATGAGGTTAAAGTTAGGCTCAACCAGAAGTACAAAGAATAATTTATGACCAAGTAAGGTTTTATCTTCAACGCTCCACAATACCGCAATTGATGGCCATAAGAACTACACAGGACTAAATCACAGAGATTGAGTAGGTACAGACACAGAGAAATTTAGTACTGCAACATGTGCTTTGTGGCAAGCAGCTACAGTCACTTGCCAAAAACACTCTAGTGTGACATTTTCAAAAGTAGAAAGCCGATGTTCAGGGGTCATCTAGCTCCAACAATTTAATATTCGTTGCCATGGTAAAGGCAGTACTCACCATCATTGATGTATCTATACTGTAGCATCCTCAGTGTGTTCACTGCCCTGATGCCGAGATCACCGAATGCCACTGGACCCTGGAGTAGAGAAGGTTACTATGGCAGCAACATCATGTGACTAGTAGTATAGGAGAGTGTCCCCCAGTAAGTGTGTGTCCCAGTGTGGGTTTGTGCCACTATAAGGATAAGTGTTTCACTCACTGTAATCCCAGTAAAGCCAGTCTGTTCCACATGGTTGAATATAGTGTTTCTGATTACATCATTGCTGTAGGTAAAGTTCTCGAGTCGAAAGGCGTCACTGGAGCTGATCCCTTGTGCCTCCCAGGCCAGACGACTGAGGGTGTCATTGGACTCCAGATCTGAAGGGTGGAAGTTGTTAGCACAGAGGTTTGAATCACTAGAGCATAGACGTTTAGCATAGAGGTTTGAGTCACTATAGCATAGAGGCTTAGCACAGAGGTTTGAGTCACTATAGCATGGAGGTTTAGCACAGACGTTTGAGCCACTGTCATCCACCCTCCAAGTATACATGTATATAAACCCATTATAGTGCAAGTAAGCGGGAGTTGCCTAGTAACCAAATGCTAGCAACTTTAAAATTTTTTGCTCTGCAAACAACTCTCTATTTGTGATATCCTACCTCTGTGAATGAAGAATATTTCTACCTGAAGACCAAGAAGAAGTCCATCTCTACCCTCTGGATAAGTTTCTGCAGCAAACAGCTAGCTCTAATTTGAATTTCACGCGATATTCCAATTAATGCCCACCCGCGATCATGCTATTGCTGTGGATCTCCAGTCAGATGGACTTCAAGAGTGGTCAGTGTATCACAGTAGGGGGTACAGAGCACATATAATTGTATGGGGACTTAGGAAAGACTTGAGTACTCTAGAAATTAGGTCAAAGTTTGATGATTTAGGTCTAGGAAGGCTGGTAAGAGGGGCAGTAGGCTGGGAGGGAGATCATGTCAGGCTTATTCTCTTGCCAAAGGATAGCAGGGAAGTTAGTGCTGGGGTGATTAGAGAGATTTCTAGCTGCTTAAGGAAGATAGGCTGTAGGTGTGTTTTAGATGAATCAGTGAAGAGAGATGTCATGCCTTTACAGTTGAAGTATTCAAACCGTTTTACTGGTTTGCAATCATGTGTAGAAGATATGGAGGGGTTGGAGGAGGATACTGAAGAGTGTAGGGAGGTCAGTAGGGAATCTGTTGTAAATGTAACCGATGTTCATAGCAAGGTTAGGGTAGCTGAGAGGGAAGCAAGGAAGGTTAGGGTAGCCACTTGGAATTTCTCTGGAATCTGTAGTCAGCGTAAACAGAAGGAGGTTGCTGGGGTGCTGAAGAAAAATAATGTAGATATTTGTGCTGGGCAGGAGTCATGGGAAAAAGAGGAATCAAAGATTTATGTAGATGGGTACAAATGGTTTGGGAAACCTAGGCAAGGTTCTTCGGAGAGTAGGAGGGGAGAGGGGGGAATAGGATTCTTGGTAAAGGAGTGCTTAGCCAGTGGAGTAGAGCTTATTAAGGATGTTAGCTACGAACAAAGTATGTGGATCAAGGTGAAAGGTGAAAACGGTAGGAATACTTTATTTTTGGGTTGTGTTTACATGCCTACGGATAGCGAGAGTGTTTCAGTTATTGAAAGCAGTTACGAGGAATTGAAAGAGGATGTGCTGCGTATGAAGGAGCGTGGTCAGGTTATGCTTCTAGGTGATTTTAATGCTAGGGTAGGAAGATCTTCTGAACTAGATGATGTAATAGGTATGTTTGGAGAAGGAAAATGCAATGCGAGTGGTAACAGGATGATTTCCTTTTTGACGGAGGTTGAGCTTGTAATTTGTAATGGTCGTGAGTTCAATGTGGAACCACAGTGGACTAGAGCTAGGCCTTCATTGAAGCAGAAGTCTATCATTGATTATATAGTTACTGATTCCAACTTGTTGCAGGTTTCAGGGAGTGTGCAGGTAGATGACACCGATATAGGGAAGTCGGATCACTTTTTAGTATGGATGGAACTGGGTCGGACTGTAAAAACTGCTAAGCAGCAAAAGCGGGTAATTAAGAAATGGCGCATTGAAAGATTTCAAGAGGAGGAAGTGAGGCAGCAGTATCAAGAAGCTTTGAGCGTAGAAGTAGAAGTATTTCAAGAAAGGATACAGACAAGGAAGCACCAGGGGCTAAGGGGGTCAGAATTAGTGAAGGCAGTGGTTCAGGATTGGGAAGACACAGTGAAGAGGGTAGCATCAAAAGAAATTGGGGAAAAGGTGATAGTGTGTGGCAAAGCAGCGAGATGGTGGGATGAAGAGATTAAAGATAAGATTAGGTTAAGAAGACAGGTTTACAAAGAGATTCAGAGTGGTAGGGAAGATAAATGGGGACAGTATTACAAGTTACGTTCAGAAATCAAGGAATTGGTACGTAAGAAGAAGTTAGATAGTTGGAATGAGGTGATAGAAAAGGCTAATAAAGATTTTGATGTAAACAAGAAGGAATTTTGGGCATTTATTGGCAGGACTTCAAAGGGTAGTCGTAAGAGCATTGCTTCATTAAGGAGTAGTTCAGGTTCATGCGTAACCAGTACAAAGGGGAAGCTTGAAGTTCTACATGAGCATTACGGTAAGCTGGGTACAGCATCAGTAGATGATCAGTTTGATGATAGCTGGAGAGAGCATATAGAGAGTAAGGTGACAGAGTACAGCGAGATGTCTAGTGCACGGAAGGATAAGGTTTTAGACAGGGATATAAGTTATGCCGAAATTAAAAAGTGTTTGAAAAGTCTAAAGAATAACAAAACTGGAGGTAATGATGGCTTAGTTGGGGAGCTTTTTAAGTATGGTGGCTCTGGAATGGCGAATCTGTTGAAAGCTTTATATGAAGTAGTCTGGACAGAAGAGGGTATTCCTACACAATGGAGGCAAGGATTAATTGTTAGTTTGTATAAGAAAGGTGATGCTGAGGATCCATGTAATTACAGAGGCATTACTCTATTGAACGTTGTTGGTAAACTGTTTTGTAAGATTTTAAATAATCGCTTGGTAATAAGATTAGAATCGGAAAAGGCTCTTCATGAGGGGCAGGCAGGTTTTAGAGCGAAAAGAAGTTGTGTTGATAATGTCTATACTTTGAACGAGATCATACAAGGCAGAATAAGAGAAGGAAAACACACTTATGCTTTTTTCTTAGACATCCAGAAGGCTTTTGATACGGTTTGGCACGATGGTTTATGGTTTAGGTTGTGGGAATTGGGTGTTAGGGGTAGGATGTGGAGAGTTATTAAGAAGATGTATGACATTACAGAGAGTGCTGTTTTACTGGAGGGGGAAAAATCCAAACCATTTGATATAAGCCAGGGGGTAGCACAGGGTTGTAGTCTATCGCCTATCCTATTTTCCATTTTTATTAATCAGTTACTAGATGAGGTTGAGAAAGCTGGGCTTGGTATAATCATTAAGAATGATGTTAAGGTTGGGGGACTAATGTTTGCAGATGATTTTGTTGGTTTAACTACTAATGCGGAGGATTTACAAAAGTTGATTAATGTAGTACAAGGGTTTTGTAACAAATGGAGGTTGAAATCTAACATCAAAAAGAGTGCTGTTGTGGTATTTTCTAAGGTGGCTATTACAGATATGTGTGCGTGGAAGTGGGGAGATAACGTAATTCCAAGGGTTGTAAGTTACTGTTACTTGGGGATTGAATTTGCTGAGAATGGGTCATGGGATAGTCATGTACAGAAGGTAATTGATAATGGGAAGAAAAAGCTTAATCGTTTGCACCGGTTTGTAAGTAATAGGAATATCAGTACCGTTGCAAGGAGATTATTGTTAGTTTCAGTACTTCGTCCTACTTTAGAATACGGTAGTGAAGTGTGGGCTTGTAATAAACGGCAGGCAGCTTCCTTAGAATCCATTCAGCTAGGAGCAGCTAAGAAGATACTTGGCTGCTCTTCCAAAACGTGTAATGAAGCGGTAAGGGGAGATATGGGGTTAGAGTCCTTGAAAGGGAGGAGGGATAGAAGCAAACTTAAGTGGTGGTATAAAGTCAATAAGTTTGATAATGAGCGGTATCCTAGAGTACTATTAGATGCTGAGTGGGAAGTGAAACCATGTAGAGGTAGGCAGAGGAAAACTTGGATGAAAGTAATTAATGAATTGCTGCTGCAGTTAGATTTAGATAGCCAAGAGGTATTAGCTGCAGATAATATTAATTTGTTTTTAGATACGGTAGACAAAGCGTTGAGGGATAGAGAATACAAGGACTTTAATGACAGCTTGAATACTAAAGTTAAGTTGAATCTGTACAAGTCTTTCTATAAGGAAATAGAATTCAAGAATTATTTGCAGGGGGTAGGTGATCCGGGTACAAGATTATTGTTTAAGTTTCGGTCAGGTACGAACGGTCTGAATGAAGAGTTAGGAAGACATAGGGGTAAAAATGATGATAGGCAGTGTAAATTATGCAGGGGTGAATGTGAGAGTGTGGTACATGTTCTCTGGGAGTGTCCAGCATATGACAGCATTAGAAATAATTTCATGGTTGAATTAGAAAATCTATTGGGGGGGAGGTTTGGGGAGTTTAGTACACTTGATAATTTTAATAAGGCAAGTTTTATTTTAGGGTTTGAGAATTGGAACAGGGATGATTTTAAAGCATTATTAAAGCTAGTTAAGAGCTTTGTATTACTGATATGGGAGACTAGGAAGAAGGAATTGTATGGTGATCAGGATTGTGTGGTCTCTGGTTGTTCTTGCTCTTGTCCTCTGACTGGAGGTCTTACAAGCTCCGCCTGCGTCTGTGGGTGCGTGGTCAATGGCGTAAGCGCTACGGCAGCAACATGAGTATATTATTATTATAGTGCAAGTAAGCACACACTGCTCAGGAAAACTCTGTATTCAAATATAGCTGAGCCCACTATTTGGCTTCTAAGTATGAATCCATTCCTTGATATAAGCCCAAACCTAAATATGTACATTACAGAGCACTTATAGACATCCGAAGTTACAACAGTATAGGCGCTCCACCAACCCTGGATGGTGAGGTTAAGGGCATATGCGAGTGTCCATGTGGCATCATAGCAGTAGGGAGCATACTCCAACTGTTCCAGGTTGAGTGGCTCTACCCCAAGGTAAACCTCCTCCATGCCCAGGTACTCTGCACCAGTCTGTGAGGGAAAAGTAAGTGGATGGCTTGGAAAACATCTGTGACCATATCAATACCATTCATGCACAAATGCATGCTACAGGGAAACATGAGGTGACCATACTGGCAGTATTGGTAGTCATATATAAACAGTTCTACAAGAGCACTGAATAGCACAGTAGCTATATACTCTAAACAGTGACTCACAATGCCGGTGCCAGTAACAACACTGTCATTGAGATGCTGTAAAAAGGTATACTGAAGGAGGGCCAGCGTGCGAGGCAGAACGCTGGTCCTATTCTCCCTGCTACAGGTGAGGTTCTCTGATTCCAGCTGTAGCTCCCACCATCCAGCAGAATACCATGCGTAGGTCAG
Source organism: Phakellia ventilabrum (assembly GCA_963921505.1). NCBI lineage: Eukaryota > Metazoa > Porifera > Demospongiae > Axinellida > Axinellidae > Phakellia > Phakellia ventilabrum. Next base: position 277,438 of record OY997393.1, read on the forward strand.
CATCAGGTACTGGGGATAGCGTAGACCGCGGTCAAATGCCTGGAGGAGGAGAATGTGACTCTATAGTTGCTAGATTGTAGCTGGAGGGTACCAACATTTAGCCTTGTACCTAGGCCTCCTACCAGCTCCACCCACAGTAGCCTACCAGCCCCACCCATTGTTGCCTATTAGGTCCACCCACAGTAGCTTACCAGCCCCGCCCACATAGCCTACCCACCTCACACAGCAATGGCCTGGCATGAGTGGCGTAGGTTGCTATGATGAAGATCCTAGCCTCAGGGTCAAAGGGGTCAGGTCCCAGCCCAGCAATGCCCTCATCAGACTCAAAGATATTCTCAGAATAAGTGACATTGATGGTCCGTAAAATGGCCTTCAGCCGATCCATAGTCTGAGAGAAAGATTGATAACAGTAGCAGTGTGTACATCAGTATTGGTGTGACATACTAAGCTATAGCTATGTCGGTGTTCTGCTCCAAAGCTCACCACTGTGAACAAGTTCTCATTCTGCACAATGAGAGCCACGTGTCTCCAACGATACTGCCGTATGACTCCAAAGTAGGCGGGAGCAACGTCTGCCTCAGTAGGTAGCAGCTGGAAGTATGACTTGAACCTCACACGGTCAGCCAGCTCTGTCGAGGAGGATACACATGAGATCTGGAGGGAGGGGAGGGAAGGGGGAGAAGAAAGAAGTGGGGAGGGGAGAGGTGAGGACAAGGGGGAGGTGGAGGATGGAATGAGGACCTGTCAGAACTTGATAAGATCAAAAATCCATGAAAATGCTTTGGTGTGTCTCACTGCTCACTCTTCACATGTATTAATAATGCCAGGCTATATACAGAGCTTTGCCTGAGTGTTAGTTAAAGACAACAGATTTTATCAATGTGAAGATGCAACAGTTCTACAATTTTCATAACTAAAGTGTTACTCCCTGTTCTTATAAAACACAAACAATAACACTTCAGAGAGGATCGCGGTTGTTTCTCTGTCTGCCCTGATGAAGACTGCAGTCCAGCAGTTGAAACATCGGCACTGGTGATATATTTTGTGAAGCCAATTGGTGTTGGTAGAAAGAGAACCCCAATCAACACAAACATTAATTTTCCTTTGTGTTCACTAATGCTTCAGACAATGATATCAATCAAGTATTCACTCGTGCAGTGATGCACACTTTAAATGACTGTACTCCCCTTTTTTGCTGTACACAGAAGGCCCAATATAGTAACACAGTCACGACTGCAGCACTGGGTGGCCACCAGAAAAGACTGGTCTGACCTGATTTCAGAACTGGTTTGTAGCTGGGGGTGTAGCTACATGTGATATTGAAAGACTGATACCTTACATGGGTGCTCAGTGTCCGGTTAATACCTGAGTGATTCCACCTCTGCTTTTGTGCAGCCATAACAGGATAGGCAATTTTTGCCAACTGTAGTATAGTTTGGGTGAGTTGACCACGGTGAATCCATACTAAAAATAAGCTACGTGGTGTACAGCGAATTGTTTCTTTTCAATTCTCGCCAATAAATAGTCGAGCTTGCGCACAAGAAAACAGTTTTACTTAACTCATCAGTTTGTGAAATGATAAACTGTCACTACCATAATTATAACCGAGAGGTGCTGTGATTGAGATTGAATCCCAAGTTACAAATTTGAAATGGCTAGCTGCTGTAAGATACTATTCATCAGTTTCTTTGTGGTTGCTTTTCTTTGCGGAAGCTCATCTGGGGCACCTCACTCCGCTGCCCAGTGCATACAAGCCTGTGCACGTCCTTTCAACAGTGCACTTCAACAAATATGCAGCCAATGCACTGCAAACCCTCCACTGGATGAAACAATGTGTATTCATTCCTGCGGAAATACTCACAACAGATTTTTTCCACTCATCTGCCAGAGATGTACCAATAAACCTCCCTTGACGGAAACAATGTGTATCCATTCCTGTGGAAATACTCACAACCGATTTTTCACACTCATCTGCCAGAGATGTGTCAATGCACCACCCTTGACGGAAACAATGTGTCGTCATTCCTGTGGAAATACTCACAACAGATATTTCACAATCATCTGCCGGAGATGTGTCAGTGCACCACCCTTGACGCCAACTTTGTGCATCCATGCTTGTTCAAAAACATATATTACGTACTTCCGATCGATATGTAATCAATGCTAAGACATTACACATCTGAAGGACATACCACATGTACATGTACACAGTTCAGACTTTGCTACATGCTATCTTTGCAATATCAGCCATTGATTGATTTTTGCATCTTTGAACATTATGACATCTTCAAGGTTTTATAACTTTAAAGTTTTTACCTATAGGTTAGGTCAAAGTTTCTTTGTAGAATGGTGTTAAAAATGTATACTTTCCCAGCATGATAATTACATGTGTATACTACTTGCCTGCACTACAGTATAATATTTTGATGTGTCATTAAAATGAGGGATAATGCCTTAATTTAAGGTACTGGGTGGCACTTTATAGACTAGTTAGGTAAATATCTGATACAATGTAATGAGATGATTACTATTTCTATGTGTGATGGATTAGAAAATTTCTTATGCAACATCCCTAGTACCTGGAGCCCATGAGTACAGCAAAGCAGTGTGTGAGAGCGTATAATTTCAATTGGTATCAGAGCTGCTTAATTAATCCAAAATCAAATTTAGTGGGAAATCATAAGCACCTTCAATTCCCAAGAGAATCTGTTTTGCATTACAAATTCATATAGGTACTCTCGGGAAAAGGACGGAATGTCGAAACAAGTTAAGTAACTTTGTACACAAAAGTTACTTAACTTGTTTCGACATTCCGTCCTTTTCCCGAGAGTACCTATATGAATTTGTAATGCAAAACAGATTCTCTAATGACTGATCAGCTAAAACTCTTTGTAGAATGGCCATTCTTGGATTGAATTTACATTTCATTATTAAGGTGCGCACCTGAATATTAACTACATATACTCTTAGTCCCAATGATATTAATGTCTGCAGACGTTTATGGCTAGCTTGGTATAATGGAGTAGATCCTACCCATACTGTAACTTAATGCGTGGTATATCTACTTAAAGGAAGCCTAGCTGCCAAGATGTCCATTTATGTTTGTGTGTGTGTGTGTGTTTATTCAACAGCCTCACTCCTGGAAAATAAGACAGTCCCTTCTTTTAAGTGTGATGTTTGAGAGGCCGAGGCTCGTGCATTCCTACTATCACAACTACTGATATAAAGCATTAAATGTGATTTTTAGCTGATCAGTCATTATAATAAGTATTCAGATTCTTTACCAGCTGTAAAAGAAAACTTCAATGCCTACGTTTCGACCACATTATCATGGCCTTCCATGTATGCCCTGAAGAAAGCCACGATAATAATATTATGGTCGAAACGTAGGCAATGAAGTTTCTTTTACAGCTGGTAAAGAATCTGAATACTTATTATATGGATATAAAGCAATGAAGAGATTCTAATGTCTAATGCCACTCCACATTGCAATATAACTCGTCCATTATCCGGTATTCACTACATTTACTTGTCCTGCACTTAGCAGTGTGCTATTAGCACCAAAACGGAAAGGGAGGGGTGGGGTGGGGAGAAAGAGGGGGTGGGGTGGGGTTGGATGTATTCTAGACATCAACAGTTGCCCAGTCATATCACACCAGCCTACCTCTTGTGGGGAAGGGATACTTTATTAGGCATAGATACTAAAGTGTAAAACAACAACTTATCACAAATAAACATTCATATCACACAGTTATCTGACTGTTTCATTGTTGTGGCTCACTGTTAAGATATCAAACAGCTTATTGATAATTGATACCTAGATGAAAGAGCCACCCGGTAGAAAACAGATTTACAAGATGTGCTTTGCCTTACAGAAACTGAATATGAGAGTGTTGTTTCAAGTTTACCCGAGGACCAAGGATACATATAGTTTTAGTAGCACCTAGTTAAGAATACACACTGTCACAGCAAGCTACTTTTCAATCCAATGTCTAGAGTTGGCCTCCAGGCACAAATGCATGAGCCCCTCGTGTAGCAGTGCTGCCATGGGTGAAACAAGGGGAGCTGATTGAAACCAATCAATTGTGCATGATATCTAGTCATGCACGCCTGCACGAGACTACTGTCTATCATGCTGCGTTCTCATCTTGAGTCCCTCGATCATTGCAACGATTACACCTCAACTTCTATATATAATATTATGCACGTTTCAAACTTGGACCTATACACTGCAAAAACAGAAGGGTTACTTTAACCCAGCTAGGGTTATCTCAGTTGCAGCTTTATGTGCATATATTGTAATTGAATACTCTAAACATCAGTTGTTGATTATTTGTAGTACCTACATACGAGAAACATGTTGATAGTCATGGTTGATTTGTTGTTAATACCCACAGTCTGATGGTGTAGCTACACCATCAGACTGTGGGTATTAGCTAGGGATTTGGAGGAGTTATGACTGTGTGATGTTAGTATTCCTCCATTTCCCAAGCTTATTTTCCCATAACGGTGTTTACCTTATAACCCTATAAACATGCATTCCAACAAACCTCTCCCTTATTCTTACAATACTATAGTCCATAAACAAAACCAGTAATGCCTTTGGTGGCAGATACACACACAGTAAGCAGACTGTACTTACAAGCATGATAGTGAAGTTGCAACTGAGCTAACCATAGATTGGTTAAAGTAACTGTTTAAATTTTGCATACAGGTTTTGTTTTATGGACTAAGTATTATAAGAATAAGGGAGAGGTTTGTTGGGATGTACACCCTCAGACTGAGAGTATTAGCTAGGGACTTAGAGGAGTTATGATTGCGTAATGTACCTTTTACTCCTCCATTCCCACCCCCCCCCCCCCCAGCTTATTCTCCCATAACGGTGTTTACCTTATAACCCTATAAACATGCATTCCAACAAACCTCTCCCTTATTCTTACAATACTATAGTCCATAAACAAAAACAGTAATGCCTTTGGTGGCAGATACACACACAGTAAGCAGACTGTACTTACAAGCATGATAGTGAAGTTGCAACTGAGCTAATCATAGATTGGTTAAAGTAACTGTTTAAATTTTGCATACAGGTTTTGTTTTATGGACTAAGTATTATAAGAATAAGGGAGAGGTTTGTTGGGATGTACACCCTCAGACTGAGAGTATTAGCTAGGGACTTAGATGAGTTATGATTGCGTAATGTACCTTTTACTCCTCCATTCCCCCCCCCCCAGCTTATTCTCCCATAACGGTGTTTACCTTATAACCCTATAAACATGCATTCCAACAAATCAACCATGACTATCAACATGTTTCTCGTACATAGGTACTACAAATAATCAGCAACTGATGTTTAGAGTATTCAATTACAATATATGCACATAAAGCTGCAACTGAGATAACCCTAGCTGGGTTAAAGTAACCCTTCTGTTTTTGCAGTAGTGTAGAAAGCGTTTCTTTGTAGCATATGGTTATACAAATCTTGGACCATTGTTTAATACAGCTCAGTACCGCCCCCTATCAGAACACAATGCCATGTTGATGAGGGGTGGTCACACATGCATATTAGGCTTAGATATAGAGGAGGCCCCTTAAAATAGTTGATACTTCCACACACAGGCAGCCCAACAGTTTAAACTGGAATGAGGTAAGTTGTTATAACTCACATGTGGAAGGTTATAGAAATGAGAGACTTCTGCAGTAGGTTCAGTAGCAACAGAGCAGCCCGAACCCATTACAGAGATTTTGATAGGATCGCCGGGATTGCTGGGATCTGGGAGAAGTTGTTGGAATAGAGCTTTGAGGCCGATTGTCCTGTTGCACTGTGAGCGTGAGAGTGTGTGTGTGTGTGGGGGGGGGGGGGGTGTTAACGTTATGTGTGAGCTATATATGTCTCCTATACTGCATGAGGTAACCTGGCTCCACTCGTAAATGCAAGGTTCAGTCAAAGACAGGTCAGCTTTCCCCATAGATTTCTTCTCGCAGCCGTGGAGAAACATCACGAAGAACAATTGTGGAGTAAGTTTCTTTAAAAAAAAATTCCACATGAGCTGCAAGATAAATCTGTGTACGAGGCTAGCGCTACTAAATAACATAGCTGTACAGTCCTGGCCTGATCTGTAAACAACAGGATGTGAGTGAGGTAACACAACAGTTGTATATATAGTGCTGACTGGGATAGTTGTATAGTGCTGACTGGGATAATTGCACGTGTTTGTAGCAAGAAGGACAAATGTGTCTCTAGCTATCTTTCTTGCAGATCCAGACAGCTTTGTTCAGGAGTACATATCACCATGCTGGTCCTGGCCAGAAGCACATTCATCCAGCCATGTGCTCCTGCCCTACTCATTCCCAGGCCTCCTTAATCAAGTTCAAGGCTCATCTAGCCTCGTTCCCAGGCTCCACTGCCCTGCACGCTGCCCATGTTTTTCCAACGTGCAAAAAATGCTAGGCATGCAGTGGAACCTGGGAACAAGGCTAGGCTCATCTATACCTCTGAGTACAGTCAAGAGATACACACTACTATTTTAACTACAGTTCGTTTGTTTGACTGATTTTCATATTTTAATAAAACTGACTGCGAAGCTGACTAGCAAAAACTTCCCTACTTGATGCATGTGTCTGATGATAACATACAAGTTTGGTATTACATGTGACATGTGATGCTGTTCTAATAATAATATATAAGAGGACAATGCTTTAAATGGTGATGTACACACGTGTGGGCTATGATTGTAATAAGTCAGCATGTGGGTATTGCTTGGCTTATGATTACAATGTTATATAATCCATCCCAAGACTTGATATTCATACTGTTGCTAAACTGTAAATGATAGCCTGGGTCCACTAGTACTGGTACCCATCTGATGCTAAGTTTGCAATTCAGGGAATTGATAAACCCTCAGCGCATACCTTCTTTATCACATCATCATGCATGCCATTCTCTGCTCCATTACCCATCGTAAAAGTAAACATGTGTACATGTGTACAGCGCTAGTACCTGTAGCTAAGTTACAGTCCATGGTAAGAACCAACCTTTGAGACAACTACCATTTATATTTATTATGAAATGCATACATATAATTCCCACAGTTTGAGCACAGTGACACATAGGTATACCAGGCTAAGTCTATCACAGACCACTAAGCCTATCACTGGAGTATACAGCAAGTATTACAAAACGACACAGCAATACAACTTTTATAAAGTAAAAATTGTCATGTACAAAGTGGTAGTACAAAATTGGACCTGAGTACAGAGTTGCAGCACAGCTAGGTAGTAAAGAAAATGCATGTATATGTACATACGCTTTCTAGCTACTTTCTATTATCTATGGTGGCGGTACAATGTTTTTCACCTATGCCATAGTTTATGGTAACTCTGATACAATTATAAAACGTTTGCACACTATAATAGAGCATGCAGTCTCTATTTTCGAATAGGTACACATCAACAATATACATGCATGTAGCTACATGTATGCTAATTCATGACCTTGGCTTATTTTTCGCGAGAGGGTTGGTCCTTGAACTCATGCACCAGGCTTGGTATGGGCACAGGTAGTAGAGTAGAAGGGCCGTCTACTATCTATGGCGCGAGCATAGGCTAGCCTCGCCTCCGTCCAGATTTGTCGGGGGGGGGAGAGCCTGGGAGCGAGGCTAGTGCGGGTCTCTTAGTATTCACAATCATCACCTTACCTGCGTGTCTGTGAGGGTGTAGTGAAGGGAGTATCCGGGGAGGAGGTCTGGACTGCTGTTGATGAGGTCCAGGGCCACTTGGACGCCAGCTACGGATCCTGAACCGTCGTAGTCTCCCCCGAAAGATTGGAGCAGCGCAAAGGTGAGCGGCGTGCGGGGGTCTGTCTCGTTGTAGGGCGGGTAGATTTGGAGGTAGCCATGAGATTGACCATGGCAGAGAGCGGGAATGCCGATTAGGAACAGCAAAACAAATGCAGTGTCCATCTTTTGCTAGCTGACTGTAATACTGGTAGCCCCGCCCCTCATTTTAGTGCACTGTAATACTGGTAGCCCCGCCCCTCATTTTAGTGAATTCATTTGCTGCGGTTACGTAAAATGTACACCCTACTATACTTGTCTAATAAGGCAGAGATTTGGTTAATGAGACTAGAAAGAATGTGATATAAAGAAGAAAGTAACTGAAATACGGCAGTGTCAGAGGCTAAACTTCTCGGTCAGCGGCCTCAGGGCTCGTGTCAAGCTCCTGATCTCCGCTTTCTTTGCTGATAGCTGGGAGGGAGGGAGGGAGGGAGGAAAGGAGTAAGGGAGGAGACAGACAGAGAGAGAGAGAGAGAGACCATGTGATAGCTCAACATGTTGACAAAGACTGTATCTCTAGGCCTCCTTGTGTGTACCCTCACATGCAAACAAAAAAAGGAAAGTTCTGCTTTGACTGTCAAATTTCCCAGGGAGGGAACTGAACTTCTTACACTGACATTGAATATTGCAGATGCACTGCACTTGTGTTTACCTCATCAGCTTTCTGTGCCTGTTTGGCTTCATCGAGAGCATGCTGATAGTCACCATTCGTCCTGTATGTGTGTGTGTGTGTGTGTGTGTGTGTGTGTGTGTGAATCACAGCTGATTACCAAATTCAGCCTCCACAATACATTTTTCATCATTTTGTACAGTCCGAAACCTCAGTACTGACAAAACTAAGTAGTAGTAAACAACCGCCAACCAGTCATTAGTGTGGAGTCAGGCTGCTCCCAATTGGCACTGATATAGTCAGTTTGACCAAATATGGCGGTGATCAGAAGCCAAGGAAGGGAGGATGGTGAATGTCCCTACCCTAGACTTCACCGAAGGAGAGGTCAATGAAATACCGTATAGTAGCACATTTTTGAGTTGCATAATTTTCGAGGTTGGCCTCAGATTTTGCCACGGGAAATGGCCTCGTGCTGGGGCCACACGGAAGACTTCTGTGGGGGGGAACTGCTCCACAGTCCACACCACTCTAAAATTTTTCATACACGTGTCACAGTCTTTCCCACCTAGCCCCAGTACCCAGGCCACATCCCTTGGATACGTCACTGCCAAAACCCCAGCATCAAACCCTAGCTGCTACCCGCAAGTGCTTCAAAAAAACCCTAGCTAGGGTCCATGTACCTTCTTTGAGTGCCCATGAGTGTCAGCAGGTCTTGCTGCAGTCTTCTGGACTTTGACCTCTCCTATGAAAGATATGATTCACTAGGATGAGGTCAGCCACAGGACAACCTTTTAGACCCTGGGAATGGAGACTCCATGGAGATGGTACCCCAAGCAGGGGCTTCAAACACTACTAGGTTGTCATGCCCTCTCATGTGAGAGATATGTTTCAACACGATAAATAGCTCTAGTACAGGCAGGAACGAAGCTTTTACAATTTAGTCTTTTACCAAGCGTTCCCCAAACTATTGGCCATTTTCTTGTTAGTTTAACTCAATTGGCAGTTAACGTTTAGATAGTTATTTAAGCTGTTTTATTTAGATACCTATTATAGTGTACTATTTCTCTGTGTAGATTCACACTTGATTAAAATAGCTCTAGAAACATATACACATAACTCCACTACCACCTCCCAATTCAAGACAGGAATTATGGGCCCTAGGAAGTAATCAGGGCATTGGCCCCACCCCACTGAGTCCCTCCGACATATGGGAATGGGGCCTGCCCACAGTGAATTAGTCTAACAGGTCAGATTAAACAAAGTTTTGACAGTTTCTATGTTACAGATAGTCCTTTAAGTGTTACTAAAATAGCAGAAATGGCAAGGTTTTATATAAAACTGACAGGTCTTAATGATTTTCCCCTAGAGGAAGGGCCAATTAGTCCAACTGGTCAGTTTAAACAAAGTCTTGACAGTTTCTATGTTACAGATAGTCCTTTAAGTGTCACCTGCATTAATACCCTATGTATACCAGTCTAAGTTTCAACCCCATTAAGATGGCTCTAGTACAGGCAGGAACGCAGCTTTTACAATTTAGTCTTTTACCAAGAGTTCCCCAACCTATTGGCTATTTTCTCATTAGTTTAACGTAATTGGCGGTTAACGTTTAGATAGTTATTTAAGCTGTTTTATTTAGATACCTATTATAGTGTACTATTACTCTGTGTAGGTTCACACTTGATTAAAATAGCTCTAGAAACACATACATGTACATGTAACTCCACTACCACCTGCCAATTCAAGACAGGAATTACGGGCCCTAGGAAGTAATCAGTACCGTGGTCCCATCCCCGGACATAGCTCTGGGTCTCGGCCCTCCCCTCCGACTCATGGGAATGGGGCCTGCCCACTGCGACACCTGCATTAATACCCTATGTATACAGTTTAAGTTTCAACCCCATTAAGATGGCTCTAGTACAGGCAGGAACGCAGCTTTTACAATTAGTCTTTTACCAAGAGTTCCCCAACCTATTGGCTATTTTCTCATTAGTTTAACTTAATTGGCGGTTAACGTTAAGATAGTTATTTAAGCCGCTTTATTAGATACCTGTAGTAATGTACTATTACTCTGTGTAGGTTCACACTTGATTAAAATAGCATTAAAATAGCTCTAGTACAGGCAGGAACGCAGCTTTTACAATTTAGTCTTTTATCAAAATGTTTTTTCCCCATAGCTGTGAGACCAATCTTGGGGGAGGCCAGAGTACACATTTAGTCGTCCCTGGGCCACACCCCCTGCAAAATAGGAGGTGTGGCCTGGGTATGAGGCTAAGTTAGTTATAAAATGGACGGGTGAGATTTTACCTTGTTCAGTCGTTTTTCGAGTGCCTTGATGATGTGAAGGTCTCTTATCTGGGAGGGAGGGGCACATGGGCGGAGTTTAGATAACTAAATACAATAATTTGTGTTGGCATAGAATCAACTGGAAAACTCGGGTTCCTAGCCTCGTCCCCAGACCACTCCCCCCAGAAGCGTCCGATTGCGTGGGCTGGGAACGAGGCTAGTTGGTTCCTAGACCTAGTAGTCTCATTCCCAGTCTCCACTCCCGGCTTTTTTTTTGCATGCAGTAACTACATGTACATGTGAATAGAAACTGGGAGTGGAGGCTGGGAGTGGAGGCTGGGAGCGGAGGCTGGGAGCGAGGCTACTGATTTAGTACCAAGAGCTCATAAAAAGGGGAACATTCTGATGTGCTCTTGTTAGTCGCCAGGACCACCTGCACCTGAAGTTCATGCAGTACATGTAAACCCACCGAAAACTTCAGTGAAAAGTATTTTTTTAATCTACTGCTACCTATGACCTTAAACAGCAGCCATAAAAACTGCAGTACTCATAACACAAACATGATGGCATGATTGAAAGTACTCTTCCCACCACAACCTCTGTAAAGGCAGCTAAGGTAGTCCTATGTGTAAGTGGGTGTACATGTACATGCATGTCTTGGCTGTGAGGCAAGAATCAGAGTTCCAAATCTTTGTGTCATCTTTAAAACAGAAATGTTACCGCAATAAATTCTCAGTGTTGTTGTTGAGACTCATTAGCAGCCAATTACCCAGGAATGCAAGGGGTGTGTGTACATGTGTGTAAAGGGGGTGGGGGGGCTCACCATGGACAGCACTTGCTTCTGAGTGGCCTTCCAGTGCGCGGTCAGAGCTCTCTCCCCGGCAACACTCTCTGTACTCTCCCTGTAGGAGAGGGAGGAACAGTGTGGTTCCCTAGTCTCATTCCCAGGCCTGTGGAGCATAGGAATGAGGCCTGGGAATGAGGCTATCTTTCTGAGCTCTGCTCACAGTGCCTCCCTGAGCTGGTCGTGGTAGAGAGAAAGACAGATATCCAGTTCTCCGAGGTCCCTGGCTGTCCGGGAGGTGTGACGAGGCTGCCACAGCCGCACACTCACTACAAGCAGGGAAACATTGGTGTGTAGCGTGTGTTGGGGGTAGCATTGGTGTGTATATAGCGTACCTTTCTCTGCTGGTGCTCCCTGTTGCCTTCTCCCTTTGCTCCTCCCCCTACCACGCCCCCTGCCCCTCCCTCCTTTGGTAGCCCGTTGCCTGGTGGAAGTTTCTGGCAAGTCTGTCCAAGTGTCATCCAATTGAGTGGAACCAGTCTGGGACCTATCCACCGGACTGGTACCAAGCTCCCTACGAGGACGTCTGTCCGAGTACCCCCTACCACTCCTCTTTGCACTTTTCCTACCCAAACTCCGACTCGAAGCACCAGTAGTTCGGCTTCTGCTGTCCAGATTGGAGGTCGAGAGCAGCTCCATGTGATGCTCACTTTGGCCAGGATCTCCGAAGTCCTCAGCTTGGCTCCCAGAGCTGTCATCCTCCATTCTATCAGCCGCGGCGTCATGGCTGACCTGGCTCTGGTGGAGAGTGACAGTCGGACTCTGAGTCGTGCGGTTACCACCGATACTACGTGTGGTGCGGTTACTGAGTGACGTCAGGCGGCTGTTAGCGGGGGGGCTGTCTTGTGACGTCAGGCGGCTGTTAGCAGGGGGGCTATCCTGTGACGTCAGGCGGCTGTTAGCGGGGGGCCTGTCCTGTGACGTCAGGCGGCTGTTAGCGGGGGGCCTGTCCTGTGATGTCAGGCGGCTGTTAGGGGGGGGGCTGTCTTGTGACGTCAGGCGGCTGTTAGCGGGGGGCCTGTCCTGTGACGTCAGGCGGCTGTTAGCGGGGGGCCTGTCTTGTGACGTCAGGCGGCTGTTAGCGGGGGGACTGTCCTGTGATGTCAGGCGGCTGTTAGCGGGGGGCCTGTCCTGTGATGTCAGGCGGCTGTTAGCGGGGGGCCTGTCCTGTGATGTCAGGCGGCTGTTAGTGGGGGGGCTGTCTTGTGACGTCAGGCGGCTGTTAGCGGGGGGACTGTGTTTATCACCTTAATGCAAGCCATAGTGATGTTGTCAACATTGGTTAACTAACTAGTATAACCTACTTCTTATTCCTGTTTACAGCATTAAAGATAATGCAAACTAGAGCAAAGATAATGCCAGCAGTGGCCAGGACAATGAAGACAGCTGCCAGCCCTGCTTCTACTGACACCGTCTCCTCATTAGGAACACCATCGTAGGGAACCAGGTTGTCTGGAGGGAGGTAACAGTTGGAAGGGGTGTACATAAACTGATAATCTGCGAATAGTAAAGCTACAAGGTATGGGGAAGCAATAGATTGTTCTACTAACAGTAGAAAATTGGAAGACAACAAAATTGCCGTTTTATGTTACTGCTCATCTCACCAGGCCATATGGTTGTATCATTCTCTCCAGGCAGATACATAAAGTTGAAGCCTCCCTCGCCATCAGGGATGATGTGGGCAGTCTCCACCCAGTCCAGCCGCTGTGTGCCATTCTCTGGGAAGGAGGAACACTTTAGGTCTGCTCTATACATCCATAGATGAGGTTAAAGTTAGGCTCAACCAGAAGTACAAAGAAACAATTTCAAGTAAGGTTTTATCTTCATAGCTCCCGCAATTGACGGCCATAAGATCTACACAGGACTAAATCACAGAGATTTGAGAAGGTACAGACAAAGAGAAATTTAGCACTGCAACATGTGTTTCGTGGCAAGCAGCTATAGTCACTTGCCAAAAACACCCTAATGTGACATTCTTCAAAAGTAAAAAGCCGATGTTCAGGGGTCATCTAGCTCAACAATTTAATGTTTTTATAATATTTTGTCTTGAGAACCTTTTACACACACTAATGTACCAAACACAGCAGGCAACCATGCATATCACGTATTCGTTGCCATGGTAAAGGCAGTACTCACCATCAGCGATGTATCTAAACTGTAGCATCCTCAGTGTGTTCACTGCTCTGATGCCGAGATCACCGAATGCCACTGGACCCTGGAGTAGAGAAGGTTACTATGGCAGCAACATCATGTGACTAGTAGTATAGGAGAGTGTTCCCCAGTTAGTGTGTGTCCCAGTGTGGGTTTGTGCCACTGTAAGGATAAGTGTTTCACTCACTGTAATCCCCGTAAAGCCAGTTTGTTCCACATGGTTGAATATAGTGTTTCTGATTACATCATTGCTGTAGGTAAAGTTCTCGAGTCGAAAGGCGTCACTGGAGCTGATCCCTTGTGCCTCCCAGGCCAGCCAACTGAGGGTGTCACTGGACTCCAGATCTGAAGGGTAGAAGTTTGGCATAGAGGTTTAGCACAGAGGTTTGAGTCACTATAGCGTAGAGGTTTAGCACAGAGGTTTGAGTCAATAGAGCATAGTTTAGCACAGAAGTTTGAGTCACTAAAGCATAGAGGTTTAGCACAGACGTCTGAGTCACTATCATCTACCCTCCAAGTATATATAAGCCCATCATAGTAAGCTAAGCACACACTGCTCAGGAAGACTCTGTATCCAAATATAGCTGAGCCCACTCTTTGGCTACTAAGTATGAATCCATTCCTTGATATAAGCCCAAACCTAAATATGTACATTATAGAGCGCTTAGACATCCAAAGTTACAACAATATAGACGCTCCACCCACCCTGGATGGTAAGGTTAAGGGCATATGCGAGTGCCCATGTGGCATCATAGCAGTAGGGAGCATACTCCAACTGTTCCAGGTTGAGTGGCTCTACCCCAAGGTAAACCTCCTCCATGCCCAGGTACTCTGCACCAGTCTGTGAGGGAAAAGTAAGTGGATGGCTTGGAAAACATCTGTGACCATATCAATACCATTCATGCACAAATGCATGCTACAGGGAAACATAGTTAAAGAGGTGACCATACTGGCAGTATTGGTAGTCATATATAAACAGTTCTACAAGAGCACTGAATAGCACAGTAGCTATATACTCTAAACAGTGACTCACAATGCCAGTGCTAGTAACCACACTGTCGTTGAGATGCTGTAGGAAGTTAAACCGAAGGAGGGCCAGTGTGCGAGGCAGAACACTGGTCCTGTTCTCCCTGCTACAGGTGAGGTTCTCTGATTCCAGCTGTAGCTCCCACCACCCAGCAGAATACCATGCGTAGGTCAGCATCAGGTACTGGGGATAGCGTAGACTGCGGTCAAATGCCTGGAGGAGGAGAATGTGACTCTATAGTTGCTAGATTGTAGCTGGAGGGTACCAACATTTAGCCTTGTACCTAGGCCTCCTACCAGCTCCACCCACAGTAGCCTACCAGTCACACCCATTGTTGCCTATTAGGTCCACCCACAGTAGCTTACCAGCCCCACCCACATAGCCTACCAGCCCCACCCATGTAGCCTACCAGCTCCACCCACAGTAGCCTACCAGTCACACCCATTGTTGCCTATTAGGTCCACCCACGGTAGCACTACCAGCCCCACCTACCTCACGCAGCCTATGATGAAGATCCTAGCCTCGCGGTCAAAGGGGTCAGGTCCCAGCCCAGCAATGCCTAACAAATAATGGTATGCACAGGTGGAGTTTAATATAGAATAAAATCATTTACATAACACCTAAGAACAAGTTCAAGCTAGTTCAACAGGAATACAAGCCAGTTTAACTGTCTAGAGTGCATTGTTGTTGCTGATAAAATGGGGTTTGGAAATTATTTGTCTCTGAAACTTATTGTTGTCATCAACAATACACATGTAACAGAATTGTCATTCTAGACAGTTACCCTTGTCTTGTGTTGCTGTTGAACTTGCTTGAACTTGTTCGTTCGTAGGTGTTACATTGAATGTATTGTTGCTGTTGCTGACATGCAACAGTCCTATGATTGTTACATACAGTTATGTAACATGATGCTGTTGTATTATAAAGGTAGACCTTCCGATCTTGTGTGGCAGTTTGTATTCTGAAAGTGAGGGCAGTTTGTATTCTGAAAGTGAAGCCGAAGCATGATGGACGACACAAAGTTTGGTATGTGTGTGCAAAGAGACTTGCTAACATGTAGTTGCTGTACTGCACCTTATACAGACTCCAAGTTTTAGCTGTAAGCCGAGGTTTACTATAGTTGCAACTGAAGTGCCCCTGGCCTTCAGCATGCTTTTCCACTGTGTGCTAATATGTTCCATGACGTGCAATTCTGGATGAATTTTGTAGCATTGCTAGGCTTATAAATGTCAATGTGTAGAGCATATTCACAAATGTTATCATTTGATGTACACCAAGTAATCAAATTTGTGTGGCCTCAGTCAACCAAATTGCAGTTAAATCAAACCCTCAGTTGTTTCAGTGTATATTCTGGTTTATCTTCTGACTATTGCTAGAGGCGAGGCTGGGAGAGTCCCAGAGGAGTGAGGACGACCTGAGGAGCAAGCTGGCTGAAGCTCTTGCTGCCTGTAGGAGCAAGGACAAGGAGATTCAGGAGTGAGTGCGATCTCCTGGATCATAGAACGTACATGTACTTGGTTGCTGTACATGTATAATAGCTACCTTCACCATTAATTGTTATAGTGCGTAATGGACTTTAACAGCTGCATGTATATACCTTTTTGGGGGAGTGGGAGCATAAAGTGTACTAATGTACAGTTCTCTGAGAGGTGCCATTGTCCCTCTCCTAAGTTTGTGATGATGTCATAGTTGATTTCCCCCACTTACACTCCCTAACCTCTCCGTGGGCCTCGGCAGAGCCAGAGAGAAGATCGAGGCTCTGGAGCAGCAGGTTGACCAGCTTCTGGCGGAGCGACAGGATTTAAAGAGACAGTGAGTGAAAAAGTGCAGAACTAATGCAAAACCTAATTTGCATTCCTGGATAATCGCAGTATGAGCTCTGCTGTACATGTATATGGTTGCAGGCAGTACCTTAAATTTGTAATTTCTCTGTCACAGTACAAACCTATTCCCCATTATTACATTGTGAGTTAGCTAATCCCTCTCATTTTAGGAATAAGAGTTTGAAGGAAGAGCGTGGCCTCCTCAGAGACCAGCTGGCCGGCTGCCAGGCTACCACTTTAACCTCACCCAAAGACACCTCCGCGCCGCATGCAACAGGTGGTGAGTCGACTCAGTGACGGCATTATTTTGTTACTTGTCTATATAGAAGGGGGCACTACAAAATTAATGATTACTATAGTGATTTTTCTCATGGAGGTTTGACCATATTGTGGGATAAGGGCAAGCCTCTCCTACCTAGCCATCTGCTTAGAGAATAGATAGCTTCAGCGGTATTCTTTTTAATCCAAGCTAAGTGTGCAATTCAGTCAGCCAAATTGCAGTTAAACCAGACTCTCAGTTGTTTCAGTGTATATTCTGGTTTATCTTCTGACTATTGCTTGGTTTATTGTCCATTCAGTGAATGTCTGACCTTTATGATTCACTCAGGTGCACAGGCAGATGAGGAGGAGGCAGATGAGGAGGAGGAAGATGAGGAGGAAGAGGAAGAGCATCAGGCTCAGGCGGGTGCAGCGGGTGAGATTATATAAGAAATTTGCTATATTGTGTGCATGGCTATGTATGTGTAAATGTGTTATATTTTGGTATGCATGAGCTATTAAGTAGGCTATTTGGTAGCTACACAGTACAGCCAATCCGTATTAGCCTTAATTGTGGGCCTGGAGCGAAATTCATACCGGCAGGGATAATTAAGTATCCTTGGTTGTGGGGGGAGCCTGGAGAAATGAAGCTGGCTACCATAGCTAATACCAACCTGCCCCAGATCTGTGTCATACCTACTGCAGAGATTGTCTTGGAGAGTATCATAACAACTGCACCGGCTTTTTAAAGAAATATTTCACAACTTAATTTTTCTTTTTCTTAGGAAGCCCAATCACCCTGGATGGGGTGGTACGGAGCCTGGCCAGGCAGTTGTCTGGCTGTACCACAACCGATGTGAGTTCTAAAAATGCTGTATAGCTGCAAGCTTTGGTAGAATCAGTAAAAGACAATGCCCTACAACTTGAGCAAGTAATGATATCATCTAGCTATTGAATGACTTCCAGCTTACCTATGTAGTATTGGTGGACTATAAAATTGCCAGTCTTTTCACTACTGTCTGGTAATTAGTTTGTGCAAGCTGATCCAAAGCTATTTGCACGGTAGCCAGAGAATAGATCTTTTTCTGTAATTGATTGGGGAGTCATGGAACGTAGAAAAACCCATCAGCCATTGAGGAAAGTGATTGATTGCTGCAATTATAGTTACAAAGAGGAAACTGCTTCACTTCCATATTATGATAGTGGCTAGCATGTATATATCTGTGGGTATGCTCCCCCACTCTGGGGGGGGGGGGGCACAGCACATTACTTGGGCAGTTACATGGATGCCGTCTTTGAACTTATATAAAATTTGAGTCTGGGAGGCAAACTCTTTGCAGTACTGTGTATGTAGTGACTCATTCTTCTCTCAAATCCACAGTATTATCAAAAAATAAAAATTATAAAAAAGACAGAACGACCAAACCTTTGTGTTTTGGAGAGAGTATTTGCTGGTTTAGCTCCAAATGTGGACACAACCAGAAAGACCAGACAACTTTTCCTGAATAGTAAGGAGCAGCATGTGCTGAAAAAAGCAATCACCCGTGGCAGGAAATGTCAAACTTTATCTTGCATAAGAATATTTGCAGATGAGATTCAGCCCTCAACATGGGAACTCATCAACAATGGTATGTGATATTTCGCAACATGGGAACTCATCAACAATGGTATGTGATATTTCGTGTCACTACAATAGATTCAATGTCAGAATAGATAATGGGGCCGCACTGTTATACAACAATGTAGGTGGTTGTAATATAGGACTTCAGTATAATAATGCACTCTTGTCACTGCCATAGCGCTTATACCAGTGACCATGCAACCACAGACGTAGGCAGAGCTTGTAGGACCTCCAGCCAGAGGCCAAAAGCATGACAGCTTAACAAGGCTTTAAAATTACACCTATCCCAATTCTCACATCCTAAAATAGTTGAGCCTCACAGCTTCTCCCAATAATTCCACCATGAAAGTATTGCTATATAATGCTGTTGTATACAGTACACTCCCAGAGCACACGTACGTACGTATATGTACTATACTCTCACATTCATTTCCACATACTACACACTGTCTTATCGTTTTAAATTTACCCCTGTGTCTTCTAACTCTTCATTCAGACCATTGCTTATACTATCATTAGTATCTACAGTTTGGCTGTTGTGTTGGAATTCAGGAATTAGCTAGAGATTACTACATGTATGTTAACATAGTAATCTCCAGCTAATTCCTGAATTCCACCACAACAGCCAAACTAATCAAAGGGACTGCTAGTAGAGTATATGGACCAAAGCTGCTAGCTAGTACAGTAGGTAGTACAGTTTACACTGTAAAGTCACATTGAGAGTTATGGCTTATTTAGGGTGTGGCTAGGCAGTGATAATCACTACAACAGCCATGTAAACCTTCACTACAACAGCCATGTAAACCCACCTTAGAAAAACAGATTTAGTCCTCCCCACTCTGTGTGTTACGTAAATGTGCTTCGCTTGCTTGCATTCCGTAACAAACATGGAGCGGGGAGCCCTGAGAAAGAGGCTAGATATAAAGCTGTAAGTACACTATTGTGATGCCGTAGCTTGGTAACACCATACCGTAATTGCATGTATTAAATTTGTTATTTGAAACAACTCACCTCCTCCTAATCTTTTTTTATACAGATCTGGATCGTGCTGAAGCAGCAGCAGTGGATTATCATAAACAATCAAGGAGAAAAAACTAAAACCAAAAAACCCAAAAAATTGTAATTTTATCCTACTCAACTGACCCTCGCTGTTACGTCTGCAAAGCGGAGGGTGCAGACGTATCACGTTAACTGCTGTAGCACATTATTCTGTCACCAGGCTTGAGTAGTGCGCATGTAGTCAGGCTTCAGTCTGTTGCTATGGCATTAGCCAATGAGAATGGCGTAGTGGTGGTTGCCATAGAGTAGCCAAAAGACAACAGAGCAGTCGCTATACAAAAGTACCACTGCTTCCTGCTAATTTTCATTCTGCTGCCACGTCGTGCTGTATCATATGGTCATTGCACTTCTGTAGCTAGCTACAGAAGTGCTACAAGTAGCACAAACCACGTTTTGTGCTCTGAAATCACTTTTGCTTGTATTTTGCCTTTGGACTGCATAGCTAGTAGCTTTACTGGCCTTTTCATCTGGGCATTTTTATTCAGCATTCTCCTGTTAATAGTTTCTCATATCTACTTGTTCCCAGGCTCTACCCTCTGAAAACTTGCTACATGTGTTAGGGAGGGTCTGGGGACGAGGCTACTTATCTGTGTTATTTGCACATCTTTATATTCCATTTTTGCATCATTTTGAACTGTTTTCTGTATGCTTGCATATTTTCCCCTTAGTTCGAACTGTTTTTTTTTGACTTAACAAAACAGTTGGACACCTGATCACAGTTCACTAACTTTCTAACTTTCTAGACCTGTGGTTAGGTCACAAGATCTAATTAAGTAGCTAGTGGGTTCAGATACCTTCAACATCAAAGCTTCTGCTCTCATTAATTATTTGTAAATGGTGAAATAGTGTTTTGACGAGATGCAAAATCCTCACATGAAGCCCCATATTTGACTGCATGATGGTTAGTATGGGTAATCACATGGATTTGAGTGCGATTTGGGAAGAATTGCAAATGCAATTATTCCCAAATGGCACGAAAATCCATGTGATTCCACGTTAATCACATATCATTACAGTTTCTATAGTTACAGCCTTTGTTGAACTAAATAAGTGTGTGATTACAAAAAGTGTGTGATTATGGAAATAATCGCACTCTTATCTATAGGGGTAAATATAAAGTATGCACACACACACAGTAAATGTATTGTTACTAACATAGTATGTGATTACATGGAGTAAAATTATGACACTCCTGCCAGACCATAATTAGCTGCAGTTTTGCAATAACTCGTAAATGTGCATTATCTTTGGCTTTGCATCAGGCTACACTTTACAGCAGTGCAAAGTGACTTCAGATTTGCTTACGAGTAAAGACTTCCTTTGTGCGTGACTAAGAGATAATGCAAGCATTCTAAAATGAACCTTATAGCGATGGCCATAGTACTAGCTATGTATGCATGCACTTTTTACAGTCGAGTACTGATAACCGTCTTTTGCTCTGTGTTCTACATGTAGCTGCATGTGCAGTGCAGCTATCATAATTCATTTACCTCAGTGGACACTAAAGGTGCCTGCAGACCTGGAGACAAAGCAGTCACAAGACGGTTGCTATACTGTCTAGCAGAGGCATTTCATGGCCAGCACATGCACAAGGCATCATCACTGCCAGTGTAGCTAGCTACATGTACACACTACTGCCTAGCATTTTTAGCCACAGGTTGTTCTTTTGTTTCGTCGGGGGATGCCATCACACCTCCTCGTGGTCCCCGATGGTAACTGCAGCCTATGTGTTATAGGTACTAGTGCAGCAGGCTAAGTGATGGCGGTCATAGAAGTGAATGGGCTTAGCCCCTGGTTTCTCAACCAGGTGTCCCAGTTGAACTTGAGCCTTTGGACTCATGTAATGGCTTACGACATAGCCACGTGACAGGGAGATGGGACTATGTCTGGCCTGATCTGGGTGGGGGATGAGGAAGATTTGCGGGTCAAACACGCACATAGTATGTTGATTTTACTCTGGCTAGGTGGCCGAGCCGGTTGGAGAGGGATGGAGGTATTGGGCCTTTTATACCGCATTATTGCCTACAGCTGCTGCGGCGCACTTGGTTGCCTCGTTGTTCTCCCTTTGTGGATTGGCCCCGAGTGTGTGACCCCCACTTCCGATTTGTTTTATACACCGCAGGCGGGATAGTGTTGAATGAACCACGAATCACAATTGTATCGCAAGCTAGTGTCACATGTGGACTCACTTAGAAGCATGTTAACTTTATAAATACTAAATACTCCTAACTCATTGCCTGCTCCACTCCCCAGCCTTTCTTGTACAACAACAGTGTGAGAAAAGCTATAGCTAGGAAGTGGAGCCTGTGACTGATTAGTGACAGAAGCCAAGACTTCTGATCATGTAGTATATATTGACTGAAAAACTGGCATTGATCATCACTCATCAATACGTGAGTGAAATAAACAGCAACAATACATCAAATGTTAAAGAACTAGAACTCGACTGCAAATGTTGAGACACAGAGTTTCACTAGCTAGATACGCTGAAGCTGACATGAGGTCACTGAACAGAGATCAATATTCTAGAACATTAAAAATTTAGAATTCTCAGCTAGCACTCTGTCACCGCTGATGGATATGGCTGACTGTCCCAGATTGTCTTCTCTGGCATTTCTCCATTCTTGAGCTGTTGTGGGGAGATATGGTTCGCTGGCTCAGTACCACCACTAAAGAGATTCTCCTGTGAGCTACAGACACCGTTCTGTTGGGAGACATAGGTAGATAAGCACATGGAGATCAGTCCAATCACTGAACATCCTAATTCCCATTATCCACAGGCAAAAAATGTTCCAAATGACACATTAAGATTGTGAAATTGCTGTACATTTATTGAAAACTTTCTTTTGCATGGATAGAAAGATCTTTGCAACCAAAAGTTTACAAATACAAAAGGTCATATTTTACAGCCATTGACAACAGTCTACAGTCGCAAACACACACACTTTCCTGTGTTTACTCCACCCACCTGTTGCTTGGCAACCAGAGCCTCCAGCTGCTGAATTCTCCTCCTCAAGTGCTCTGTGTCATCAGAGCTGAGGTTGGCTACGGTATTCCCCAGGTGAGTACCAGCTGAATTGGATTTCTCAAATACTTTTTTTCCTTGTGGATCTTGGTATAGTCCTAACATCTATGTATGTATTTTGTAGGTACGTACATGAGATTCATATGTGTGTGTGTGCATGTGTGTGAGTGTAGTGACTCAGTAATTTTTTCCCCAGCAGCAGTCTGGGAAAATATCTACTTTTTACACAATGCATATACAGCATGCATGTGCATGTTTAAGGCTGCTAGCTGTGCGATTGTCGACTCCCTATGCGTATATTTCACCATACAGTACCTAGCTCTGTACAATGGCCTACAGTACTGTAGTTACATGCATGTCTACTTAATTTTTAGACATAAATTTCTGGATGACAATTCGCATGCAATGAGTTTCTCAGACTCCCCCCCCCCCCTTCTTTCTTTCTTCCATGCCGGGATTGAGACTAATTACACACCATAGGGGTGAATTTGAACAAGCTTGTTATCATATTCCACCCCTTTTGATGGAGCTGATGAAAGGTCCATTTGACAGCAATGCAATTTTACTTAATCACCTACATGAATTTTAACTCAGGCAACAAATGTTAGTAAACACAAACCCTCAATCTTTACATAACTCAG
Organism: Phakellia ventilabrum; assembly: GCA_963921505.1. Taxonomy (NCBI): domain Eukaryota; kingdom Metazoa; phylum Porifera; class Demospongiae; order Axinellida; family Axinellidae; genus Phakellia; species Phakellia ventilabrum. The sequence continues at coordinate 300,612 of OY997393.1, forward strand.
TGATGGTCTCACTTTTGGTCCAAAGACCAGTCCCAGGATAACCGTGGTCCCGATGATGAACCCCGTACAGAAGACAGCTGCAAAGACATTGATCCGGTCCTTAAGTGAATAGGTGGAGACGATGATCACTGCCAGAACAATACTGGAGACATAGATGGCCGCCAGGATGTACTTGGCATCATTTAACCCCTTCACTTTCACTTTCCGTATGAAGAATGCTAGCAGCAGAGTCATAATCTAAAAGTAAGAGTGAAGAAGCATGTACAAGTTCCCATTTCAAAAACACATACAGCTTCTGTCCCTGAAAATTTGTTGCATGGAATACATGCTTGTCCACTACCACTGCTGCCATCGCTGACCTGCAGCACTCCCTTGTAGCCATACAGTGCAGCTAGGAAGACATCACGAGCAGCTGAGTCACAGATGTAGACAAAGTAGTGAGTGATGACTGCCAGTACCTGCAAAGAAACCAAATAGTTTTCATACTGAAAAATAACTTATTTCAAACACTCACTCCATCAATATCTTTCATATTTTCTCTGTTTTGGACTCTGATAGCTATCAAGTTGCCACGGTAACCCTCTATAACGGTATAGACCAGCAGGATGGTAATGTCTATGAGAACAAGGACCCCAACGGCCAGGGCTAGCATCCTGTCCTTGATTGCCTGTGTGTGAGAGGGTACATGGTGGGTGAGGGTACATAGGGGATGGCAGGTAATAGCTAGTTTCACATTCACATATATACCTTCTTCCTGTTGGGGGTGGGATTGTTGAAGATAAAGTAGACCCTCCACATCTTAGCCACCACAGTGCCATAGCAGAGTGAGTAGCCAATGGCCGTCAGCCAGGGGGTCAAGGTACAGATGACAGCCACCACATCAGGGTTCGTAGTGGGGATCACTGCAAAAATTACGTCTGTGTAAAGAACGATGGCACCAACTCCAATGAGGTAGTTCAGGTTAGGGCTGCTGAGACGAATCAGTCTGGGAGGAAGAGAGGAAAGATAGGAGGGGATGGTAATCCAAAGAGAACTGTGTTTATCACCTAAAATGCAAGCCATAGTGATGCTGTCAACATTGGTTAACTAACTAGTATAGCTTACTTCTTATTCCTGTTTACAGCATTAAAGATGATGCAAACTAGAGCAAAGATAATGCCAGCAGTGGCCAGGACAATGAAGACAGCTGCCAGCCCTACTTCTACTGACACCGTCTCCTCATTAGGCACACCATCGTAGGGAACCAGGTTGTCTGGAGGGAGGTAACAGTTGGAAGGGGTGTACATAAACTGATAATCTGCGAATAGTAAAGCTACAAGGTATGGGGAAGCAATAGATTGTTCTACTAGCTAACAGTAGAAAATTGGCAGATAACAAAATTGCCGTTTTATGTTAATGCTCATCTCACCAGGCCATATGGTTGTATCATTCTCTCCAAGCAGATACGTAAAGTTGAAGCCTCCCTCGCCATCAGGGATGATGTGGGCAGTCTCCACCCAGTCCAGCCGCTGTGTGCCATTCTCTGGAAGGAGGAACACTTTGTCGTTCCAGGTCTGCTATATACATCCATAGATGAGGTTAAAGTTAGGCTCAACCAGAAGTACAAAGAAACAATTTTAAGTAAGGTTTTATCTTCATCGCTCCACAATACCGCAATTGACGGCCATAAGATCTACACAGGACTAAATCACAGAGATTTGAGAAGGTACAGACACAGAGAAATTTAGCACTGCAACATGTGCTTCGTGGCAAGCAGCTATAGTCACTTGCCAAAAACACCCTAGTGTGACATTCTTCAAAAGTAAAAAGCCGATGTTCAGGGGTCATCTAGCTCAACAATTTAATGTTTTTATATTTTGTCTTGAGAACCTTTTACACACACTAATGTACCAAACACAGCAGGCAACCATGCATATCATGTATTCGTTGCCATGGTAAAGGCAGTACTCACCATCAGCGATGTATCTAAACTGTAACATCCTCAGTGTGTTCACTGCTCTGATGCCGAGATCACCGAATGCCACTGGACCCTGGAGTAGAGAAGGTTACTATGGCAGCAACATCATGTGACTAGTAGTATAGGAGAGTGTCCCCCAGTAAGTGTGTGTCCCAGTGTGGGTTTGTGCCACTATAAGGATAAGTGTTTCACTCACTGTAATCCCAGTAAAGCCAAGCTGTTCCACATGGTTGAATATAGTGTTTCTGATTACATCATTGCTGTAGGTAAAGTTCTCGAGTCGAAAGGCGTCACTGGAGCTGATCCCTTGTGCCTCCCAGGCCAGACGACTGAGGGGATCATTGGACTCCAGATCTGAAGGGTGGAAGTTGTTAGCACAGAGGTTTGAATCACTAGAGCATAGACGTTTAGCATAGAGGTTTGAGTCACTATAGCATAGAGGCTTAGCACAGAGGTTTGAGTCACTATAGCATGGAGGTTTAGCACAGACGTTTGAGCCACTGTCATCCACCCTCCAAGTATACATGTATATAAACCCATTATAGTGCAAGTAAGCACACACTGCTCAGGAAGACTCTGTATTCAAATATAGCTGAGCCCACTATTTGGCTTCTAAGTATGAATCCATTCCTTGATATAAGCCCAAACCTAAATATGTACATTACAGAGCACTTATAGACATCCGAAGTTACAACAATATAGACGCTCCACCCACCCTGGATGGTGAGGTTAAGGGCATATGCGAGTGTCCATGTGGCATCATAGCAGTAGGGAGCATACTCCAACTGTTCCAGGTTGAGTGGCTCTACCCCAAGGTAAACCTCCTCCATGCCCAGGTACTCTGCACCAGTCTGTGAGGGAAAAGTAAGTGGATGGCTTGGAAAACATCTGTGACCATATCAATACCATTCATGCACAAATGCATGCTACAGGGAAAAATAGTTAAAGAGGTGACCATGCTGGCAGTATTGGTAGTCATATATAAACAGTTCTACAAGAGCACTGAATAGCACAGTAGCTATATACTCTAAACAGTGACTCACAATGCCAGTGCTAGTAACCACACTGTCGTTGAGATGCTGTAAAAAGTTAAACTGAAGGAGGGCCAGCGTGCGAGGCAGGACACTGGTCCTGTTCTCCCTGCTACAGGTGAGGTTCTCTGATTCCAGCTGTAGCTCCCACCACCCAGCAGAATACCATGCGTAGGTCAGCATCAGGTACTGGGGATAGCGCAGACCGCGGTCAAATGCCTGGAGGAGGAGAATATGACTCTATAGTTGCTAGATTGTAGCTGGAGGGTACCAACATTTACCCTTGTACCTAGGCCTCCTACCAGCTCCACCCACAGTAGCCTACCAGCCCCACCCACAGTAGCTTACCAGCCCACCCACAGTAGCTTACCAGCCCCACCCACATAGCCTACCAGCCCCACCCATGTAGCTTACCAGCCCCACCCACATAGCCTACCCACCTCACACAGCAATCGCCTGGCATGAGTGGCGTAGGTTGCTATGATGAAGATCCTAGCCTCAGGGTCAAAGGGATCAGGTCCCAGCCCAGCAATGCCCTCATCAGACTCAAAGATATTCTCAGAATAAGTGACATTGATGGTCCGTAAAAGGGCCTTCAGCCGATCCATAGTCTGAGAGAAAGATTGATAAACAGTAGCAGTGTGTACATCAGTATTGGTGTGACATACTAAGCTATAGCTATGCCAGTGTTCTGCTCCAAAGCTCACCACTGTGAACAAGTTCTCATTCTGCACAATGAGAGCCACGTGTCTCCAACGATACTGCCGTATGACTCCAAAGTAGGCGGGAGCAATGTCTGCCTCAGTAGGTAGCAGCTGGAAGTATGACTTGAACCTCACACGGTCAGCCAGCTCTGTCGAGGAGGATACACATGAGATCTGGAGGGAGGGGAGGGAAGGGGGAGAAGAAAGAAGTGGGGAGGGGAGAGGTGAGGACAAGGGGGAGGTGGAGGATGGAATGAGGACCTGTCAGAACTTGATAAGATCAAAATCCATGAAAATGCTTTGGTGTGTCTCACTGCTCACTCTTCACATGTATTAATAATGCCAGGCTATATACAGAGCTTTGCCTGAGTGTTAGTTAAAGACAACAGATTTTATCAATGTGAAGATGCAACAGTTCTACAATTTTCATAACTAAAGTGTTACTCCCTGTTCTTATAAAACACAAACAATAACACTTCAGAGAGGATCGCGGTTGTTTCTCTGTCTGCCCTGATGAAGACTGCAGTCCAGCAGTTGAAACATCGGCACTGGTGATATATTTTGTGAAGCCAATTGGTGTTGGTAGAAAGAGAACCCCAATCAACACAAACATTAATTTTCCTTTGTGTTCACTAATGCTTCAGACAATGATATCAATCAAGTATTCACTCGTGCAGTGATGCACACTTTAAATGACTGTACTCCCCTTTTTTGCTGTACACAGAAGGCCCAATATAGTAACACAGTCACGACTGCAGCACTGGGTGGCCAACGGAAAAGACTGGTCTGACCTGATTTCAGAACTGGTTTGTAGCTGGGGGTGTAGCTACATGTGTGATATTGAAAGACTGGTACCTTATATGGGTGCTCAGTGTCCGGTTAATCCCTGAGTGATTCCACCTCTGCTTTTGTACAGCCATAACAGGATAGGCAATTTTTGCCAACTGTAGTATAGTTTGGGTGAGTTGACCACGGTGAATCCATACTAAACATAAACTACGTGGTGTACAGCGAATTGTTTCTTTTCAATTCCCGCCAATAAATAGTCGAGCAGTTTTACTTGACTCATCAGTTTGTGAAATGATAAACTGTCACTACCATAATTATAACCGAGAGGTGCTGTGATTGAGATTGAATCCCGAGTTACGAATTTGAAATGGCTAGCTGCTGTAAGATACTATTCATCAGTTTCTTTGTGGTTGCTTTTCTTTGCGGAAGCTCATCTGGGGCACCTCACTCCGCTGCCCAGTGCATACAAGCCTGTGCACGTCCTTTCAACAGTGCACTTCAACAAATATGCAGCCAATGCACTGCAAACCCTCCACTGGATGAAACAATGTGCATTCATTCCTGCGGAAATACTCACAACAGATTTTTTCTACTCATCTGCCAGAGATGTACCAATAAACCTCCCTTGACGGAAACAATGTGTATCCATTCCTGTGGAAATACTCACAACCGATTTTTCACACTCATCTGCCAGAGATGTGTCAATGCACCACCCTTGACGGAAACAATGTGTCGTCATTCCTGTGGAAATACTCACAACAGATATTTCACAATCATCTGCCGGAGATGTGTCAGTGCACCACCCTTGACGCCAACTTTGTGCATCCATGCTTGTTCAAAAACATATATTACGTACTTCCGATCGATATGTAATCAATGCTAAGACATTACACATCTGAAGGACATACCACATGTACATGTACACAGTTCAGACTTTGCTACATGCTATCTTTGCAATATCAGCCATTGATTGATTTTTGCATCTTTGAACATTATGACATCTTCGAGGTTTTATAACTTTAAAGTTTTTACCTATAGGTTAGGTCAAAGTTTCTTTGTAGAATGGTGTTAAAAATGTATACTTTCCCAGCATGATAATTACATGTGTATACTACTTGCCTGCACTACAGTATAATATTTTGATGTGTCATTAAAATGAGATTTTAATGTCATTAAAATTACTTGTCCTGCACTTAGCAGTGTGCTATTAGCACCTAAACGGAAAGGGAGGGGTGGGGTGGGGAGAAGGAGGGGGTGGGGTTGGGGGAGGGATACTTTATTAAGCATAGATACTAAAGTGTAAAACAACAACTTATCGCAAATAAACAGTCATATCACACAGTTATCTGACTAGATTAGCCTGTTTCATTGTTGTGGCTCACTGTTTAGATATCAAACAGCTTATTGATAATTGATACCTAGATGAACGAGCCACCTGGTAGAAAACAGATTTACAAGATGTGCTTTGCCTTACAGAAACTGAATATGAGAGTGTTGTTTCAAGTTTACCCGAGGACCAAGGATACATATAGTTTTAGTAGCACCTAGTTAATAATACACACTGTCACAGCAAGCTACTTTTCAATCCAATGTCTAGAGTTGGCCTCCAGGCACAAATGCATGAGCCCCTCGTGTAGCAGTGCTGCCATGGGTGAAACAAGGGGAGCTGCCAATCAATTGTGCATGCAGTCTATCTAGTCATGCACGCCTGCACGAGACTACTGTCTATCATGCTGTGTTCTCATCTTGAGTCCCTCGATCATTGCAACGATTACACCTCAACTTCTATATTATATTATGCACGTTTCAAACTTGGACCTGTAGAAAGCGTTTCTTTGTAGCATATGGTTATACAAATCTTGGACCATTGTTTAATACAGCTCAGTACCGCCCCCTATCAGAACACACTGCCATGTTGATGAGGGGTGGTCACACATGCATATTAGGCTTAGATATAGAGGAGGCCTCTTAAAATAGTTGATACTTCCACACACAGGCAGCCCAACAGTTTAAACTGGAATGAGGTAAGTTGTTATAACTCACATGTGGAAGGTTATAGAAATGAGAGACTTCTGCAGTAGGTTCAGTAGCAACAGAGCAGCCCGAACCCATTACAGAGATTTTGATAGGATCGCCGGGATTGCTGGGATCTGGGAGAAGTTGTTGGAATAGAGCTTTGAGGCCGATTGTCCTGTTGCACTGTGAGTGAGAGTGTGTGTGTGTGGGGGGGGGGGGGGGGGGGGGGTTAACGTTATGTGTGAGCTATATATGTCTCCTATACTGCATGAGGTAACCTGGCTCCACTCAAGGTTCAGTCAAAGACAGGTCAGCTTTCCCCATAGATTTCTTCTCGCAGCCGTGGAGAAAGAACAATTGTGGAGTAAGTTTCTTTTAAATTTTTTTCCACATGAGCTGCAAGATAAATCTGTGTACGAGGCTAGCGTTACTAAATAACATAGTAAGACTTGTGTATTACAAGCTGTACAGTCCTGGCCTGATCTGTAAACAACAGGATGTGCGTGAGTGGGAGTGAGGTAACACAACAGTTGTATATATAGTGCTGACTGGGATAGTTGCACGTGTTTGTAGCAAGAAGGACAAATGTACCTCTAGCTATCTTTCTTGCAGATCCAGATGAACAACACAGCTTTGTTCAGGAGTACATATCAACATGCTGGCCCTGGCCAGAAGCACATTCATCCAGCCATCTTATATGTGCTCCTGCCCTACTCATTCCCAGGCCTCCTTAATCAAGTTCAAGGCTCATCTAGCCTCGTTCCCAGGCTCCACTGCCCTGCACGCTGCCCATGTTTTTCCAACGTGCAAAAAATGCTAGGCATGCAGTGGAGCCTGGGAACAAGGCTAGGCTCATCTACCTCTGAGTACAGTCAAGAGATACACCTATAGCTATTATTTTAACTACAGTTCGTTTGTTTGACTGATTTTCATATTTTAATAAAACTGACTGCGAAGCTGACTAGCAAAAACTTCCCTACTTGATGCATGTGTCTGATGATAACATACAAGTTTGGTATTACATGTGACATGTGATGCTGTTCTAATAATAATATATAAGAGGACAATGCTTTAAATGGTGATGTACACACGTGTGGGCTATGATTGTAATAAGTCAGCATGTGGGTATTGCTTGGCTTATGATTACAATGTTATATAATCCATCCCAAGACTTGATATTCATACTGTTGCTAAACTGTAAATGATAGCCCGGGTCCACTACCCATCTGATGCAATTCAGGGAATTGATAAACCCTCAGTGCATACCTTCTTTATCACATCATCATGCATGCCATTCTCTGCTCCATTACCCATTGTAAAAGTAAACATGTGTACATGTGTACAGCGCTAGTGCCTGTAGCTAAGTTACAGTCCATGGTAAGAACCAAACTCTGAGACAACTACCATTTATTTATTATGAAATCCATACATGTAATTCCCACAGTTTGAGCACAGCTATAGCTATAAGCGTATCACTGGAGTATACAGCAATTATTACAAAACGATGCAGCAATACAACTTTTAAAAGAAAAAATTGTCATATACAAAGTGGTAGTACAAAATTGGACCTGAGTACAAAGTTGTAGTACAGCTAGGTACTAAAGAATTAAAGAAAATACATACGCTTTCTAGCTACTTCGAGTTCTATTATCTATGGTGGCGGTACAATGTTTTTCACCTATGCCATAGTTTATGGTAACTCTGATACAATTATAAAACGTTTGCACACTATAATAGAGCATGCAGTCTCTATTTTCGAATAGGTACACATCATCAACATACATGCATGTAGCTACATGTATGCTAATTCATGACCTTGGCTTATTTTTCGCGAGAGGGTTGGTCCTTGAACTCATGCACCAGGCTTGGTATGGGCACAGGTAGTAGAGTAGAAGGGCCGTTTACTGTCTATGGCGCGAGCATAGGCTAGCCTCGTTTCCAAGCCTCCGTCCAGATTTGTCGGGGGGCGGGGGAGGGCCTGGGAGCGAGGCTAGTGCGGGTCTCTTAGTAATCACAATCATCACCTTACCTGCGTGTCTGTGAGGGTGTAGTGAAGGGAGTATCCGGGGAGGAGGTCTGGACTGCTGTTGATGAGGTCCAGGGCCACTTGGACGCCAGCTACGGATCCTGAACCGACGTAGTCTCCCCCGAAAGATTGGAGCAGCGCAAAGGTGAGCGGCGTGCGGGGGTCTGTCTCGTTGTAGGGCGGGTAGATCTGGAGGTAGCCATGAGATTGACCATGGCAGAGAGCGGGAATCCCGATTAGGAACAGCAAAACAAATGCAGTGTCCATCTTTAATTTGTATTGCTAGCGGACTGTAATACTAGTAGCCCCGCCCCTCATTTTAGTGAATTCATAAGGCTATTTGCTGCGGTTACATAAAATGTACACCCTACTATACTTGTCTGATTGTGCAAAGACTATAATAAGGCAGAGATTGGTTAATGAGACTAGAAAGAATGTGATATAAAGAAGAAAGTAACTGCTGTGGATGGGAAATACGGCAGTGTCAGAGGCTAAACTTCTCGGTCAGCGGCCTCAGGGCTCGTGTCAAGCTCCTGATCTCCGCTTTCTTTGCTGATAGCTGGGAGGGAGGGAGGGAGGGAGGAAAGGAGTAAGGGAGGAGACAGACAGAGAGAGAGAGAGAGAGACCATGTGATAGCTCAACATGTTGACAAAGACTGTATCTCTAGGCCTCCTTGTGTGTACCCTCACATGCAAACAAAAAAAGGAAAGTTCTGCTTTGACTGTCAAATTTCCCAGGGAGGGAACTGAACTTCTTACACTGACATTGAATATTGCAGATGCACTGCACTTGTGTTTACCTCATCAGCTTTCTGTGCCTGTTTGGCTTCATCGAGAGCATGCTGATAGTCACCATTCGTCCTGTGTGTGTGTGTGTGTGTGTGTGTGTGTGTGTGTGTGTGTGTGAATCACAGCTGATTACCAAATTCAGCCTCCACAATACATTTTTCATCATTTTGTACAGTCCGAAACCTCAGTACTGACAAAACTAAGCAGTAGTAAACAACCTCCAACCAGTCATTAGTGTGGAGTCAGGCTCCTCCCAATTGGCACTGATATAGTCAGTTTGACCAAATATGGCGGTGATCAGAAGCCAAGGAAGGGAGGATGGTGAATGTCCCTACCCTAGACTTCACCGAAGGAGAGGTCAATGAAATACCGTATAGTAGCACATTTTTGAGTTGCATAATTTTTGAGGTTGGCCTCAGATTTTGCCACGGGAAATGGCCTCGTGCTAGGGCCACACGGAAGACTTCTGTGGGGGGGGAACTGCTCCACAGTCCACACCACTCTAAAATTTTTCATACACATATGTCTCAGTCTCTCCCACCTAGCCCCAGTACCCAGGCCACATCCCTTGGATACGTCACTGCCAAAACCCCAGCATCAAACCCTAGCTGCTACCCGCAAGTGCTTCAAAAAAACCCTAGCTAGGGTCCATGTACCTTCTTTGAGTGCCCATGAGTGTCAGCAGGTCTTGCTGCAGTCTTCTGGACTTTGACCTCTCCTATGAAAGATATGATTCACTAGGATGAGGTCAGCCACAGGACAACCTTTTAGACCCTGGGAATGGAGACTCCATGGAGATGGTACCCCAAGCAGGGGCTTCAAATACTACTAGGTTGTCATGCCCTCTCATGTGAGAGATATGTTTCAACACGATAAATAGCTCTAGTACAGGCAGGAACGCAGCTTTTACAATTTAGTCTATTACCAAGCGTTCCCCAAACTATTGGCCATTTTCTTGTTAGTTTAACTTAATTGGCAGTTAACGTTTAGATAGTTATTTAAGCTGTTTTATTTAGATACCTATTATAGTGTACTATTTCTCTGTGTAGATTCACACTTGATTAAAATAGCTCTAGAAACATATACACATAACTCCACTACCACCTCCCAATTCAAGACAGGAATTATGGGCCCTAGGAAGTAATCAGGGCATTGGCCCCACCCCACCGAGTCCCTCCGACATATGGGAATGGGGCCTGCCCACAGTGAATTAGTCTAACAGGTCAGATTAAACAAAGTTTTGACAGTTTCTATGTTACAGATAGTCCTTTAAGTGTTACTAAAATAGCAGAAATGGCAAGGTTTTATATAAAACTGACAGGTCTTAATGATTTTCCCCTAGAGGAAGGGCCAATTAGTCCAACTGGTCAGTTTAAACAAAGTCTTGACAGTTTCTATGTTACAGATAGTCCTTTAAGTGTCACCTGCATTAATACCCTATGTATACCAGTCTAAGTTTCAACCCCATTAAGATGGCTCTAGTACAGGCAGGAACGCAGCTTTTACAATTTAGTCTTTTACCAAGAGTTCCCCAACCTATTGGCTATTTTCTCATTAGTTTAACGTAATTGGCGGTTAACGTTTAGATAGTTATTTAAGCTGTTTTATTTAGATACCTATTATAGTGTACTATTACTCTGTGTAGGTTCACACTTGATTAAAATAGCTCTAGAAACACATACATGTACATGTAACTCCACTACCACCTGCCAATTCAAGACAGGAATTACGGGCCCTAGGAAGTAATCAGTACCGTGGTCCCATCCCCGGACATAGCTCTGGGTCTCGGCCCTCCCCTCCGACTCATGGGAATGGGGCCTGCCCACTGCGACACCTGCATTAATACCCTATGTATACAGTTTAAGTTTCAACCCCATTAAGATGGCTCTAGTACAGGCAGGAACGCAGCTTTTACAATTAGTCTTTTACCAAGAGTTCCCCAACCTATTGGCTATTTTCTCATTAGTTTAACTTAATTGGCGGTTAACGTTAAGATAGCAATGCGATACTAAGTGGTTTATGCCTGCCTGCTTGGCACTTTTCAATTCTTAGTGCTGTGAGTTTTACTAAAACTGCAGTAGAGTCAGGGGTTCATACAGGATTTTGAGTTTGAGGGGGTGACGTGGAGGGCGTGCTTTAGCACACCCCCACTAGGGGGTCGGGGGCATGCCCCCCAGAAGCTCTGAGATTGATTCTGAGGCATTCCGGAGTAAGTAGCACATGCACAGAACATTCTGGAGTAATGTTGAAATTTGGTTGTGAAAATTTTGGGGGGGATATCCCAGGTCCCCCTTGTATGAACCCCTGAAAGTCTGGGACTGGGAGTGGAGACTGGGTACTACATGCGACAAAAGCTGCAGGTAGTGGAGACTGGGTACTACATGCGACAAAAGCTGCAGGTAGTGGAGACTGGGTACTACGTAAATGCCAATTCATCCCCCTGCAATATAGGAGGTGTGGCCTGGGTATGAGGCTAAGTTAGTTATAAAATGGACGGGTGAGATTTTACCTTGTTCAGTCGTTTTTCGAGTGCCTTGATGATGTGAAGGTCTCTTATCTGGGAGGGAGGGGCACATGGGCGGAGTTTAGATAACTAAATACAATAATTTGTGTTGGCATAGAATCAACTGGAAAACTCGGGTTCCTAGCCTCGTCCCCAGACCACTCCCCCCAGAAGCGTCCGATTGCGTGGGCTGGGAACGAGGCTAGTTGGTTCCTAGACCTAGTAGTCTCATTCCCAGTCTCCATTCCCAGTCTCCATTCCCAGCTTTTTTTTTGCATGCAGTAACTACATGTACATGTGAATAGAAACTGGGAGTGGAGGCTGGGAGCGAGGCTGGGAGTGGAGGCTGGGAGTGGAGGCTGGGAGCGGAGGCTGGGAGTGGAGGCTGGGAGTGGAGGCTGGGAGCGGAGGCTGGGAGTGGAGGCTGGGAGCTAGGCTACTGATATAGTGGAACATTTTTATGTGCTCTTGTTAGTCGCCAGGACCACCTGCAGTTCATGCAGTACATGTAAACCCACCGAAAACTTCAGTGAAAAGTATTTTTTTAATCTACTGCATCTTTATACCTATGACCTTAAACAGCAGTCATAAAAACTGCAGTACTCATAACACAAACATGATGGCATGATTGAAAGTACTCTTCCCACCACAACCTCTGTAAAAGGCAGCTAAGGTAGTCCTATGTGTAAGTGGGTGTACATGTACATGCATGTCTTGGCTGTGAGGCAAGAATCAGAGTTCCAAATCTCTGTGTCATCTTTAAAACAGAAATGTTACCGCAATAAATTCTCAGTGTTGTTGTTGAGACTCATTAGCAGCCAATTACCCAGGAATGCAAGGGGTGTGTGTACATGTGTGTAAAGGGGGTGGGGGGGCTCACCATGGACAGCACTTGCTTCTGAGTGGCCTTCCAGTGCGCGGTCAGAGCTCTCTCCCCGGCAACACTCTCTGTACTCTCCCTGTAGGAGAGGGAGGAACAGTGTGGTTCCCTAGTCTCATTCCCAGGCCTGTGGAGCATAGGAATGAGGCCTGGGAATGAGGCTATCTTTCTGAGCTCTGCTCACAGTGCCTCCCTGAGCTGGTCGTGGTAGAGAGAAAGACAGATATCCAGTTCTCCGAGGTCCCTGGCTGTCCGGGAGGTGTGACGAGGCTGCCACAGCCGCACACTCACTACAAGCAGGGAAACATTGGTGTGTAGCGTGTGTTGGGGGTAGCATTGGTGTGTATATAGCGTACCTTTCTCTGCTGGTGCTCCCTGTTGCCTTCTCCCTTTGCTCCTCCCCCTACCACGCCCCCTGCCCCTCCCTCCTTTGGTGGCCCGTTGCCCGGTGGAAGTTTCCGGCAAGTCTGTCCAAGTGTCATCCAATTGAGTGGAACCAGTCTGGGACCTATCCACCGGACTGGTACCAAGCTCCCTACGAGGACGTCTGTCCGAGTACCCCCTACCACTCCTCTTTGCACTTTTCCTACCCAAACTCCGACTTGAAGCACCAGTAGTTCGGCTTCTGCCGTCCGGACTGGAGGTCGAGAGCAGCTCCATGTGATGCTCACTTTGGCCAGGATCTCCGAAGTCCTCAGCTTGGCTCCCAGAGCTGTCATCCTCCATTCTATCTGCCGCGGCGTCATGGCTGACCTGGCTCTGGTGGAGAGTGACAGTCGGACTCTGAGTCGTGCGGTTATCACCAATACTACGTGTGGTGTGGTTACTGACTGACGTCAGGCGGCTGTTAGCGGGGGGGCTGTCTTGTGACGTCAGGCGGCTGTTAGCAGGGGGGCTGTCCTGTGACGTCAGGCGGCTGTTAGCGGGGGGGCTGTCCTGTGACGTCAGGCGGCTGTTAGCGGGGGGGCTGTCCTGTGATGTCAGGCGGCTGTTAGCGGGGGGCCTGTCCTGTGATGTCAGGCGGCTGTTAGTGGGGGGGCTGTCTTGTGACGTCAGGCGGCTGTTAGCGGGGGGGCTGTCCTGTGATGTCAGGCGGCTGTTAGCGGGGGGCCTGTCCTGTGATGTCAGGCGGCTGTTAGTGGGGGGGCTGTCTTGTGACGTCAGGCGGCTGTTAGCGGGGGGACTGTCCTGTGATGTCAGGCGGCTGTTAGCGGGGGGCCTGTCCTGTGATGTCAGGCGGCTGTTAGTGGTGGGGCTGTCTTGTGACGTCAGGCGGCTGTTAGCGGGGGGACTGTCCTGTGACATCAGGCGACTGTTAGCAGGACTCATGTCTGTGAGGATGTTAGCTTCTGTACGGCTGCCCAGTGGTGACTTCTGTCTTGTCCGGTCACTGGCTTGCTCTCTGCTCTGCTGCAGTTCTTCCTGTCTGCTTCGACTGGTCCCCAGTCCGCTGTCCAGCCTGCCTCCTCCCTCCCTCCTCACCTCACCCACGTCTTCTTCCTCCTGGCCGTGATCACTGAGGCCTGGGTCCTGCAGAGCATGTTGGGGAGAAGGAGTGAGGGGGGGAGGGGTCACACAGCCACCTCAGGCTCATACCCAGGTCTAAAACCACCTCAGTCTCATACCCAAGCCTATAAATACCTCAGTCTCATACTCAGGTCTATATCTCATTACACTGTCATACTCAGCCTATCAGCTGCAGGACAACCTAGCAGCAAGGATGAATACAGTTTCACCAAAATGTCCTCACGTGGGCCGAGACTCTCGGCCCAACACGTGATCCGCACATGACTACGTTAGCAACAACTAGTTAATAACTACATTCCGACCCCACCCATACCGGTTAAGCGGTAATTACCTGTGCAGCTATATAGTAGCTAGCTTAGGCATCCTTCTTATCGGCCTAGACCTTGAACATTATCGCTTTTAGAAATTAAATAACTATTAATAATTGCATTTTTCAACATTTCTCGTTGCTATGCGTACTTCGCGTTTGGATATTTTGGTGAAACTGAATATGAACAGAACATCTGAGATGAAGTCTGAGTAGTCTCATGCCCACACAGCTCCTTCTACTTGTGTCTGAGGGGGTGTGGTTCTAACCTCCATTTCCCCGCCCACAACCTGAGAGCCATTTGCAGAATGGGCGGAGCTTCCTGGCGGATGGGCGGGGCCACTACCCCTCTGCTCTCGCGGGGTCCAGTTTCGGATAATGCGATACTCTGTCCTGCCCCAGTCTCGCATCCTGTGGGAGTGTGTGCAGGAGTGCATGGGTAAAACACACACATTATCATGTTGTAGCTAGCTCATGTCCAGCCCATATAATTTGAGGATAAAGATAGCGTGGACTGGGGATATTAAAGTGCTCCAAGCAGTTCTTAATAACTTCTCCTCACGTTTTCCGTGGTTTCCAGACGTCATGTCCGCCACCTCCAGCAAAGAAAGCCATTTCAGCAAGTTCTACGTCCCGCCACACACTTTAAACTTTTTTTGCAAGTACATGTACATCACACGGAAAAGTACGGAGATCACATGACAGAAGGTGCGTATTATTTAGAATAAGTGCCACTTCAACTGCAGTGAGCAAGCCTGCATTGAATTACAAAGTAACCAGAGTAGCTATGGAGGAGAGAGCAGCAGGACCACCTGGTTGTATAGCCACCATCACCAGCTGCTTCTTTGGAAAATCAAAAGAAGACATGTAAGTGTGCCTCCTTTGTTCATGCATGGCAACAGGGGGTGGTCACTTCCATAGGCACGGCTAAGACCGGGGTCGATATTGCAGTCAAACGGTCGAAAGCCTTATTGCAGATGTGGATTTTGGTATGATCAAACGGTCAAGAGCCTTTTTACAGTGTGATCAAGCAGCAAAAATGACGTTAAATTTTTTGACCCCGGTCTTAGCTGTGACTATACAGTGCATATGGGAGTGCCCACCCCTTGTGACAAGTACCACAATGTTATGACCGTTGATAAAATAGCATAGTGAACGGTAGACAGACCTGCTACAATGGCTGTTGCTGTCAACTTATGCTTTCCCCTCTACCTTCCTTTCGTCTCCCTTTTCTTACCTCTCCTCTCCCCAGTTCTCGTCAGCGTCGGTCAGCCAATGAAGCAATTGAATTTGAGAATTTGGTCACAGCTGAAAACAGAGCGGTTAGTTCATAATACGTACCCTAAGGAATGGTGGGTTAAAAAGCTTGTTGTTGGCATGCCAACTCTCCCCACCCATCCAGTATTACATGTAATCAAGCCTGCTTTCAACGGCAAAAGTATGGTTGTAGAAGTCCTTTCTTCATCCATGCAAACGTATATACACCATCTCTCTCTCTCCCCTCACCTCCTCACAGAAGGCAGCCCGCTCACAGCAGCAGCTGTTGACAGAGACGGAGAGGACTCACCTTCGCAGCGGCCAGCTCGACCAACTGGTGGAGGAGCAACAGCGGATGGACAGAGAGAAAGACGCAGAGGTGACTCTAACACCAATACTGTGATATCCATTAGACAAACGGTTTTTATTACACAGGTGTGTGCTTCACATGCACTAGGCTGGTGCTACATGTATGCATAATAGAGTAAAGGCTCATTGGTACACACCAAAATAAATACACTACTGTTTCAGAGTGTGTAGTGCTCCATTGGATGATTGAAACAGGATACTGGGGTAGTATTGCTGGATGCAATCCATTCCAGCTGGCATCAGAATGTGCTCCAAAATGTTGACCCAAAATGTGCCATACATTTTTTCATTAACCCCCATTGGACTACCCCAGTATTCTGCTACATGGACGATAAACATGCTGTTTCAGGTTGCAATTTCCAAAGTGTAGGAATTGGGTGTGTAGTATCAAGAAAGTCATTGTTAGCATAGCAAATCCGTTAACAATACTCCTCCTACATGTACTGCTAATTATGCATGTTGGCAGGTGGGCCCAAATCATTCATTATTTAGCAACAAATGTTGATTCAAGGTTGTGGAAGTGTGTACAGTGTAGATACAGGCATAGATCATGTACACAAACGTTCAATGTATGCTAGGTCTACAACAGAAGTAATGTATGAGCAGTCAGTGGATGGGAACGGTCCAGATTCCAGCTGGGGTGGTGTGGGCGGTGGTACTGGGAAACAGGAACTGAATTTGGAGTGGCCGTACTTCAGAATATCACTCTCCACAGCTGCATAGGCAGGGGTTCATACAGGATTTTGAGTTTGGCGTTGACGCAGAGGGCGTGCTTTACCACACCCCCACGTTACGTGGCTTCTCCCTCCTCCTGGCAGCTACGGCGGCAGGAGGAAGCCCTGAAGATGGAGGAGGAGGCTTACTACGCTGCCAAGAGAGAGGCCGCCAGGAGAACACGACAGATGGAACAGCAGGTACCATTGGGTTGGCAGTCACATCTCGGTGAATGGTGAATTTTATTGTTCTATGACGTCATCCACTGTAGAATCCGCCAGTAACCTCGGAGACAGCATTCCATTCAGATGGGCCTACTCCTCCCATTACCACGACGACCAGTAGTACTCTGCCACTGCCTCCCTGGCTAGCCAGCAGCAAGAGGTAACTCACTGAAATGGGGGCATAGAGGCTTGGGAATTCTGTGCCATAGTTGTGAATGGGCAAGAAGTTCAAAAGCTGGCGAGTGGAGGCTGGGAATGAGGCAAACACACACACAGTAAAGTAACTACTTGCAGACGAGCCGTGAGGACCTCTTCCTCTCCCTCCCTCTCTATCTCTCCCTCCTCCCTCCCTCCAGTACCCTGACAGTTCAGGACAAAGAACAACATGATGAAGAAGACTTTGACCAATTTCTGGAGAGTGTGAAGGCCCGACAACTCTCCATCACAACCAAAGGTTAGCTAATTAGCGCTTTCAAACCTGACCATTTTTCGCGTCTTGATATTACCTACCATTTTAACTGTCTAATGCCTTTGTACACACACACACACACACATAGCTCCAGAACAGCCCCCTGTGTCAGACGGCGAAGAGGAGATAGATTTTGGTTACTGGGAGAAGGCTACCCTCCCTCCTGAACCCAAGGCCCCACCCCCCAAACCCGAGGGCAGACTGAAGGAAGTGGACCTCAATCTCCTGTAGCTGGCCTCGTGGGGACATTAGATAGTTAATTACAGCTGTCCGTATTTTATTTGCAGTCACTCTGTACCTGACATATCGCAATCATGAAGTGCTCTATTGGATTATGCCTTATTATATAACGTACCAGTACACATTAGTGAGCAGAGCTTTAGACACTCAATAGTATTACTTGCATAATGGATGATTATGCAGTTCATGTCCAAAAGATACAATAAAATCAGCAGTCTTGGCAAAGAATGAGTCAGTGCACACTTAGCTCTACATACGTTGATGTTTCTTGTACTTGGCTACAGCTACAGGTCGATTCCATGTATAAATCAAGAGGCCAATGCGAACAACAGCTAGTCCAATGACAACGATAAGTAGCACCAGGGTGAAGATGCCATTCCTGCCGTGGTTGTCTTGTTTCCAGTGAGCTTCCAGCTCGCCAATCAGGGCCCAGATGATGACAGGATACACCGAGAAGACGTAGCGAGTGAAGCGATCGAACACGGTGTTCTCCAATATAAAGTAGGTCAGAACAGTCGCAGACAATAACACAAGTGATATCGTACCACTGTTTACAGCACTGAAATGCTCAGAGTATTGCACCACAACTGCAAGGTTGATGAGAGATGCAATAGTTGTCCAGGTGGCATACAACATGACACTTGAAAAAAAAGCCCAGGAGCCTCCCATCCCTCCTGGAGTGTCAGACACCCGGAGCGCTGGATAGGCGATGGCTGGGAATCACAGGAGGCCTTGTAACGTACCCAGTCATCCTTTTAGTTTCGGAGTCCCGAAGGAAGTTACCGACGTATTGGCTGTAGGCTTAGAAAGTCAAGAATCAGATTGCACGCGTGCGCCTCGAACACGCGACCCGATTATTGGGGGGAGGCCACGTTCCGACCACAGTCTAACCGAACGCGCCACCTTGACTTCCCGTCAGATGGGTGAAAAATTTAGGCTTATCGAACCCGTACTTCTGTGCGTCATTAGAGCCAGCCAGTGCGCTGATAGCGAAGGTCGCTAGCAGCACTAGGGTAGACACCACCAGAGAAATTATCTCCAACGCGAAAACAACCGTCTTGTCCATCCTGCAAGAATACACGCACAGTAGTCACAGCTATGCCTTCAGCGAAACTTATATAGCCTTTAACTAGCTGACGGTCTGCACGAGGCTTCTCAGTTCCTGTTATACAACTTTACGCATGAGAAGCCCTATTAGTGTGTTCACGAGCTGTGTTGTTGTGCGCCATTATGCAAGCCATAATGGGGTGGAGCTGGGTCGCGACCTTGACCTGTGCATGCATTACGCATGTATGCCCTTGGCTGACGGACCCAGTGACGGTCTGCATGAGGCTTTCCAGTTCCTGTTATACAACTTTACGCAGAAGATGCTGTATTGATGTATTCATAGATAAGGTCTGAAGGTAAATATTTATCTATGGTGTATTCATACGTATCTATTATGCAAGTTATAATGCTCCAGCTCGTGGTAGAGCTGGGTCGCGACCCTGACCAGTGCATGCATGTATACCAGTCTGCATGAGGCTCCCCAGTTCCTACCCGAAGTGCAGTCCATACACAAAAAGATAGCTGCATTAATTAAGGTCCGGAGGTATAATATTTTTCTATTTTCTAGAAAAAAATACAGGCATGCGCAGATCAACCTATTGAGGTTCAACTCTCAGCCGTTTGGGGTTTATAATGCTGAATAGCGGATTGTCGAGATGGGATCTGAGCTTTGCCTCCCCAATTTAATCGAGTCGGGGATCAGGCCCCCCTGTACATATATCAATTCTAGACTTTCTAAGACCTAGTAGCCAGTAACTTTCAGGGATTCTGAAGCTAAATGTTTGACTAAGAAATTTAAAGTCCCTGTTCCCATCCAGACCTCAGCCCAGATTTTGTCATTTGCAGCTGCATATCTTCATGCACGATTTCTTCCCATACATTTATAGCCACAAGTGTATCATGTATTATAACATTTCAATAAATAGTATAATAAACGGAATCTGCTGCATCTGTAAAAAGCTCAGGGCATAAAAATAGAACAGACTATCATCACAGAAAGAGACAGGCATGAGATCGGAGCTGGAGACAGTTGTGCAAGGAAACAAACAACTGCAGAACTGGAGGCTGGTGGAGTGGGAGATTGGCTGGAGGCCGTCCTGTGATGGGATGGCTGCTATACTTCAGAGATACGGATGGAGTCATAACCGTTCAGGATCACTCTGGGGGTGATACGAGGTACGTGGGCGTGGTTTGGTGCCCACACCCGGCCGTTCAGACTGGATCGACTTGGGGGTCCACTGGGAGGGGGTGTCCGCTCAGGGGTGGGCTCTGTATGGAAATGTGTGCAGGCCAAAAAAAACAAAACACGTTAGTACAGGTACCAGGAAAAAGTGTCAAGCTCAAATTAACTCTTTCCCAGCCAGGCTTATGATGAGCTTTTATATTAGGCGTTAATATAAAGTACATCCCTTTCACTATTTTATGTACATGTATATGCCCATGGCGTTCAAAGAGTTAAGTCAGAGAGCAGTGGAAGGCTAGGACTGGCTACCTTTTCTGGGGGTGTAGGGTATCGCCACGATGAAGCAGAGCTCCCCGCGTTCGTCGGCCACTGCAAGACGACACTTGACGGCAGAGACTGCGTTCTTGGGGTCAATGAAGAAGCGTTCCCTGGGAGGGTAGGTGGGAGTGTGGCTGTAGGAGTCGTTGTCTGTGTCCTGCGTCAGAGCCACCTGGCTGTACCGCAGCTGCAGGAGAGGACATCCAGTTAGCGAACAGCCTAAGTAACTGGTCGTGGACACCTCTCCTTCCATACCCTCTTTCCCACCCCTCTCCTTACCTCTCCCCGTCCCCTGGCATCCATCCCCCAGTCGGATGGGTGGTTGGAGAGGGAGCCTAGGACCTGCAGTCTCTCGCTGGCCAGGACGAAGCGATCCTCCTCAAACCGGTAGTTATCCTTCTGAACCATTGCTCTTATCGCCTGCAGAAGTGAGGAGGAGACTCCAGTCACTGGTTACTGACTGGTCCATTCATGATTAGCTATGTTTTTGAACTGTCGTGTGAGGATCACATTTATTGTACTAATAAACTACTGAGTATCAAAAGATATATATACTTCAAAATTCTGGAGGGGGACAGAAATCCCAGCCCCCACCCCCCTCAGTCTGAAATGAAACCTCATCTAAGTATGTTGATTTCATGAGACTTAAGATCAATGGTTGACAGTGATGGCAATTTAACAATGCTTTGATTATTGGGAATATTTACGATATTGGTTATAATATATATCACAATATGATGATATTATTGAACTAGAGCACTTACTGTGGAGACTGTTGGTAAGGTCATGCCGATGTAGACCTCCATATCGAAGCCGTGAATACTGGTCTCCGGTTCTAGATGGGGGTAGGTCACATACAGTGAGCAGCGAAGAGGGAGGGGTCGCCCAGGGACATCCTTCACCGCTACAGCAAAGAGAGAGGGGTGGAGCAGGGTCGTCTTGAAGTGCAGCGTCTGTGCGTCTACGGTTAGGTCGGTCCCGGGCAGGGGTACAAGGGTGCGCTCGCTTGGGGAGAAGAGGGGGGAGTGGGGGTGCAAGTGAGGTTCCACCGTGGTGGTAGAGAGGAGAGTGATTCGCTTCTTGTCTTTCTCGGAGGTCAGGGAGGCCAAAGCATGGGGGAGGACCAGCAGGATCTCACAAGGACGCTCCGTCTTGCAGCTCACGAAACATACGGGACTCACGATGGTGTAGCCGGAAGGGAAGGAATGGTTGAAGTGCATGGAGGCACAGAGACAGACCTCCATGGTCCCCTCTCTGTCATTCATCCAGTGGTTCTCGGAGACTCGCAGCTTCAGCCCGTGCGCTTCGGAGTAGACCATGCGGCTACTGAAGGAGAGAGTGGCCCGCTCGATGGGGTGGGTGAACATCATACCAGGAGGGGGCTCATAGGCAGCTGGAGGGAGGAAGGATTACTTTTAGAGAAAAACACCGTACCATACTATCAGGAGCATTAAACTAAAGGGAAGGAGCATTAAACTTGTGTATGTATGCTGATTCCACCTGTTGTCAAATGGCACTCGCACAAAACTATATTGTAATTACTATGTAGTAAACCAGCCATGAGTAACCACTAGGCATTAGCCAATTTGTGGTTGGTAGCTGATCGATATGAATACTAGGCATTAGTTTTCTTGTACATGTGCCATTCGACAACAGGTGGAATCACTAGTTTAATGCTCCTTCCCTTTGGGTTATGGGCTATGAAGCAGTGCTGTTCAATAGTCTGCGACTCACATCCTCTGGAGCGAAATTGCTTGGTCAGACATGGTATCCTCCTCTTTGGAAGAGTAGTTAATTTAGGAAGTATTGCTACACAGAAACCTTCACTTCTCTCTAGCTGAGGCCCTCATTTGTCACCAGACTAGTCAATCATTATTAATAACCAACCTTGATCACTAAAGGTTGACCTTGTCCTGATTGTAGCCCCTACCCTGGCTTCTGTGAGAGACTTACTGTTGTCGTAGAGGACCTGTTGTGTGTCCTCCCAGCTCTTGCTGTCCTGCCGATCCAGGGTAAGCGACAGCCGGTTGGCCATCTTCTTGGTGACGTAGATGTCTGTCAGGTCGTCCTCTGAACCCGGTCCCTTCAGGGAGCTCTGTCGGGAGGCGGGGGCCCGCATGGACTCCCGAGACCCCCTGCGAGGGAGGGAGTCTCGGCGAGGCAGTTTGAGGGTCACCGGACGACTGGTACCAGTGGCGGAGCCACGGCGACGAAGCTGAGGGGAGGGAAGGGCATGAGGGGAGGGGTTTAGCAGCAGTACTAAAGGAAGGAAGGCTCTCTGAATACCAACTTTAGTTTGGAAAGAAGAGACGCTTGCCAATGTATTGACTAGATTTGACATCAGCAGAGTTTCTTTCAAAGTTGGTATTCAGAGAGCCATTGCATGAGCCAATTGTGAAGCGCCTGATATTAAATGAGTAATATTATGTTGATTTCATGAGACTGCCGAGGTGTTCAAATTGAAGTTATAATGAGCAATATTATTGTCTTTTGATAATTGAATGATACTGATTATCGTGACCAAGTATCATGATATGACAATTTTATCCATTCTGATGGTCGGGTCTCACCTGTGGACTGGAATAGGAATCACTGCTCTGACTTCGCTGGGTCTGGAACGCAGGCACGCTGGCACTGAGGTGGAGGGCTGGAGGGGGTATCAGTACTTGGTACTGCACTGTAGCATGTCTAGGTCCTTAGACTAGGCAGACTGACCTTCCCTACGAGGGGCGATGCGAGGAGGAGTGTGGACACGATTTGCGACTCCGAGGCACCTGGAATTGTTGAGCGTATCCGCGAGGTAGAGGGCAGTGTGTCCCTTGCTGTCTGTGAGGGAGAAGTTAGCTCCGACGTGCAGTAGGACCCCCACACTGGCAGGGCCACCCAAAAGCACTGCTAGGTGGGTGGCTGTTTGGCCATGCTAGGAGGGGAGGGGAGGGGAGGGGAGGGAAGGGAAGGGAAGGGAAGGGAAGGGAAGGGGAGGGAGGATAAATAAGGTAAAGGGAGGAGTTTGCATTTTGCATTTTACTTTTTGCCTCAAGAACCTTCTTCAGCTGTTAAACACAAATTCTCTGAAATACAGTATGAAATATGTGTATCTGCAGACAGACACCATATACACGCACATGCACACACACACACACACACACCTGATTCTTCCTATTAACGCTCTCCTTCACGTCCTCCCCCAGCCCCAGTAGCCACTGCAGCAGCCCAGCGTTGCTGCTGGAGGAGGCATAGTGCACCGGAGTGTTCCCCCGAGATTCCACCGCCAGCGGGTTCGCCCCTTTACTAACGAGGTACTCCGCCATATCCCAGTGTCCCCTCAGGCAAGCCATGTGGAGGGGGGTCTCATTGAGCCGTGAGAGACAGTCCACTTCACACACTTTGGGTGTCCGTTCCAGTAGCACCTCGACGACCTTCTTGTGGTTGTTGTAGGCTGCGTAGTGGATGCAGGCAGCCCCCCGCTGTGTGTGTGTGTGTATGTATGTGTGTGTATGTGTGTGTGTGTATGTGTGAAAGAGAGAGATGGGCCAAAATTCTCAGTGACACACCCCTCAGTTTGATAATATTATTGTTGCTATTGCCCAGAGGAGGTCGCACGCGATGTGCGATGACACATCATTCTGCAACAGGCAGCAAAACATAATTTACGGATAGTATAATGAGCTAAATACTTATTTCTGCTGTTTCCTGGGGAACCCTGCAATTATAGCTTCAGATATGTATATACTCATGCTCACCTGTTGGATTTCAGGGTGAGCCTCGTGCTTCTATTCAAAAAACACTTGTAGTCATACTGTAGCCTACTCTTTTAGCAGCCAACAGAATGGATTATGTAAACACCAGTCTACATGTATTGGCATGTGATATTCCTAATCAGGTACGTTGTGTGGTGGCTCAACATGAATGCACTGTCTGTAGTCCTACATGTGTTCCTGATTACAATACTTCTACAGTATTACAATGTATGTAGGGCATAACAATATGCATGTACATGACGCACAATGACCACACCCCCTACTCATCTTTGCTTATATGCTGCTTGCGTATATAGCCCCAGGGTTTCATTTAGGGGGGGAGGGGCGGGCATAGCCCCTTCTTGCAGATTCAATTTCAACCCAAATCTAAATACTGCTCACTATACACTGCCCCCCAAAATGTCTTCTGATCTACTTCTGCCCCCCCCCCTGGGGATTTTGAATACTAAGTGCCAGTGCTCACCTTGTCCCAGATGTTGCCACAGGCGCCGTGTCTGAGTAGGGTCCTCACATAGTCCAGTTTGCCATAGCAACAGGCCTCGTGCAGGGGCGTGGTGCCATCCTGGGGAGAAGGTGACATGGCATGGAGGCTTGTTACCATGGATACTAGAAAACGTATAGCCTATATCAGATTGCAGAGCCTTGATGGTGGTTAACAAACACTATATTTTGCAATCATAGTTCGTACCAAAGTGTGTTTGCAAAGTGCCAAAGCGTACTATAGCGTTAAACAGAGTTTTTGCTCACAATACACTGTCAATAGTCTAAGATCTACATTTGCGTAAACAGGTAGGCTACAGTCATATGGTTTCATTACTGAGGCAATCTCAAATTTTGTTCTCAACAAAAAAATATGCTAGGAAAGGCAACAATTAAACCACTGGAGGTGAAGGTCACACTTAGTTTACACCTGTTCCAGTGCTCACAACCTGAGGTGGGAGGGGCTGGCCTGCTGCTCAGAAGTGGGAGGGGCTGGCCTGGAGGGCTGGCTCACCTTGTTGGTCTGGTTGAGCAGGGGCTCCACCTCCCTGTCCTCCTCCAAGATGGCCTCCAGTCCGACAGAGCCGTCCCCCTTGCAGGCCCTGACCAGACTGTCCCTGGGAGAGAGGAGAGAGGCATGGAATATCAAAACAACAGCTGCTTACAACACTTCATCT
The DNA here is from genome assembly GCA_963921505.1 of Phakellia ventilabrum. Classification (NCBI taxonomy): domain Eukaryota; kingdom Metazoa; phylum Porifera; class Demospongiae; order Axinellida; family Axinellidae; genus Phakellia; species Phakellia ventilabrum. The sequence continues at coordinate 325,880 of OY997393.1, forward strand.
GTAAACAGCCCTGACTATTATGTCATCATGTACTGTTTATACTTGAGTCTGTGCTATACATGTATATAGCCTGTTTAGCATTCCAACTCAAGTAGATCGTGGGATCACTTTAATTTGTTTGTGCTCTCTGCACGTGCAGTGCTGCTTAACGATGGAAACATTTTCTTCAACGTACGTCTTTAGAGTGTGCTGTTAGGTTAGGTTTGTACATGTAGGTAGCAAGCTTTAGCTACACAATGCAAGTTTTTATACGGAGCAGGGGCTGGAATCCCCCCACCCAAATTTTCAAAGTTGATACCTAGTAGCTAGTATGGGAAATTGGAAGAATTTGCTCACTCAATTTGCTGGGTGTATGGTGCTACTACAAATAGAATTTGGCAGTAATGATGTCATCAGCAGGAAAGGGCATGTCCAGGTCAGAGAGAATGGGATTGTTTTTAGATACTTCAGGCCTGTACTTTCCCATTTAAGGCCATATATAGAGTGGATGGTGACATCAGAGTCATGTGCTATCTATAGCACCATTTTATTTAGTAATAATGATGTCATCTACATAGTCAGCAAACAATTGCTATATTCATAGTGACAAAGGAATGCTGTCATTGGCAACCAATTACCGACCAAACCACAGGCATGTAACATCACACAATAACTCACCTCCTATCTTCGCTATCATGGTGGTCGTGGTTTGGGGGTGTAGCCATGATGAGGCATTCACTGCAGGGGGAGAGGGGGGGGAGGAGGTAAGGGAAAGCATGGTAACCTCTGGAGCAGTGCAGGGCCTCCCTACTAGCCTCGTTCCCAGTCTCCACTCCCAGCTTTTTTTTCACATGTAGTAGCTCCTACCCACTACAGCTAGCTGGGAGTGGAGACTGGGAGCGAGGCTACCCACTACAGCTGGGAGTGGAGACTGGGAGCGGGCTACCCACACAGCTGGGAGTGGAGACTGGGAGCGAGGCTACCACTACAGCTGGGAGTGGAGACTGGGGCGAGCTCCCACTACAGCTGGGAGTGGAGACTGGGGGAGCTACCCACTACAGCTGGGAGGAGACTGGGAGCGAGGCTACCCACACAGCTGGGAGTGGAGACTGGGAGCGAGGCTACCCACTACAGCTGGGAGTGGAGACTGGGAGCGAGGCTACCCACTACAGCAGAACAGAAAATCGCAATAGTTACCCACATGGTTGTGGCCTCATACCCAAATTATCTCCACGGCTACGAGATAAAATCCGGCCGAGGAGAGCCTGGGTACGAGGCTACTTGGGTTGTTTACACTACGTCACACCCCTCAAAGTTCGGGCACTGTGTGCTGCTGCTACCGTTTGTTGTATAGCTGGAGTGAACAGAGATCTGGGCACAAGGTAGTCACTGTACTGCTACAACCAATCCGTTGATGTTAATTGAAAATATGAAACTTTCAGCCACCAATAATTGACATCAGCTATGAAGTGTACTACTGTACTTGGCACCGTGACGTAATTTTTTGACTGGTCGTCCCACATACCAGACATCACGAGATGACAGCACAGTGGACTCCTGCATTACTTAGCGCTCATTTTCATGTCCGTGACAATGCAACCTCATAGCAACCATGGAGGTGACATCACATCCTGTGGAACTACAAATATGTATTGCTAACAGACCTCAAAGTTAGAACCTGTTCAAACTTGCTAGTGATGTGGTCAACACATCCTATCTCCCATCCAACTCTGAGCACAGGTTGGCTGGGGTGGCAGCAAACTAGTCTGTCTACAGTCCACTGCTCACAGCGCAGGATGGTGACAGCTAGCTATAGCGTTTCCATTGTTATGAAAATACTAAACATTCACTGTAGATAAACATCACACGCATGCCATGGGTATCGAGGCAATACATTTGTGGTGAGCAGGCAGGCAGACAGACAGCTAGGTGGTATGTACATGTCCACCGCCGCATCAGCATGGCAAGCTGGACAACCTTACACAGCAGAGAGAGCATTGTGAAGCACAAGCCATCTATGTAAGCTGGCTTGCAGACTGAATGGATAAAGTCTTGCAGTTACATGTACTGCTATTGGTCACATGTGTTCATAGCATACGTATACAGACACAGCGTTAACAGAACGAGAACGTGTAATACAATGTGCGGTGTGACTTTACGAAACGCATGACTAAGTACTTCCATGTGGCAAATGTGAACATTATGTTCAATGGCAGCCGGATGGAAGTTGCTGTATTCACGCTGTAGTTGGCAGATTTATCCAGCATGGTCACTGTGCTACAGCTGACATACTAAGAACTCAAGTTCCCATTTCTGTATGGGTTTACAGTCATGACGTCACATGCAAGTCTTGATACGTGTCCTTGTATAACACAATCACTAAATTATGCACGTTAACAATATTGATTGACGGAATGTGCCTACTATTCTCCAATACACTGGGGTGTGTGGGTCTGGGGCCATTGGGATAGTAAACACTCCATTAGTGCCACTCAGAGGGCATTCCTCTGGAGATGATTATCTCATTGATAGCCAGGCCAGCTAAGTGGTGGGTATGCCAGGTGTGTGTACACAGTACTACACAAGTAGCCTGCCAGTTTGTGCAAAATTGTCTTTTCGGTTTGTCTGTAGCTATATTATATAGGTACGCTGCAAGTACACGGCTTCTAGCATATAGTCACGTACAAAAGGTGAGAATCGCGCTTTCCGTTTCCCATCCCTTACCTTCTACTCTATAATCTATGGACAAACCGAAAACACAGCTGTAGCTACACACACTTAAGATTGGGTGGCCTGTTGGTACAGCTTCTAGCCCATGTGTCTTAATACTTGGGGGAATTAGCTGTACTGTCTCTACCACAAGTGGAGCAGCGTTACTTGGTCTCTTAGCTAATTGTAAATTGTCTGATTCAATTTGCCACGACTGTCCCGCATTCACTCCACAAGGTTGCCAGGCAAACCCAGAGCTATTCCTCTAATAGTACAGAAAATCAGAACCTAATACCCCCTCATATATAGCAGGCCCGGCTTGATATTACGGTCAGGCTACGGCATGCACAGATCGCATTGAATCCCTGGGCTCACCTGGCTCCCTCCTTTGAGAAAGGCACTAAATAGAAGAGTGTTGCAGGGGCATCAATGCACGCTTACTTGCAGTCGAGAAAGTTCAATAATTTCCCACAGCTGGTAGGCTATTTAATAGCAGCGGAATCGCCTATACAGCCAGTTTCTTTGCAAGTTCGTCATAGTTAAAAAAAAGTGCTGAGGGTGTTAATTAATTGCCTAAATATTGGACTCCGCCCACTAGCAATAATTTTCATATCCTGGTAGTTTGGGATCGCCACAACATGGCTTCACCGCCAAAGAAGGGTGGGCTGCCATCTGAGCAGCCTCCGCCGTCCGAGCAAGGAGGAAGGAAGGGCCACATCTCGGAGGAGCTGCAGCTGCAGGCCAAGAAATCAGAAAAATCTCCGGTCGTGAGCGAGCTCCTTGTCTCTGCGAGGAAAGGGTACACGGCGGAAGTGCTCCGTGAGCTACGGGAGGGCGGACCGGAACGAGCTACCGCGGTTGACAAGGTATCCCTCCATGCACAGACACACGTCACGCGATCCTTAAGCCTTACTGTGGGCTGGGAGACTAAGACACACTCAACAGCTGTTGCAAGTTACAGCAATTTCACAAAACCCATCCATGTTTTGATGAGCAAATAGGAAGCCTTGTAAATGCTAGAGGCATAACTAAAACTTTTTGTAAGGTTAATCACACCCTTTCAATGTCTTGCAAGCGCTAGTCGTAAGCTATTTTCCCTCCTTTCTCTTGCCCCCTCCCTCCCTCCAGAATGGGCGCACGTGCTTGCACCTGGCCTGTTTCAACGGACACTTTGACACGGCTCTGGCTATCCTGCAGACGGAGCTGATAGACATCAACTCAGCTAACAAGGTATCAAAGTACAACGCAGTACGTTAGCAAGCTCTGTATACATAACCTCTTTATGTACGTCTAGCTCACTCATATTTCATCTTGCAGCTGGGGAGAAAAGTTAGGCTTAGATCTTAGCTTGATTGAGTTAGGCTTAGATCTTAGCTTGATTTTCTCCGCAGCTACAAGGTTAGCCCTCATACCCAAGCCTCGGTACGAGGCTACTGCAAGTCTAAAATGAAGGCTGTTTGTTTGCCAGTCAGATATTCATGGTTGCTGATGACAGCATCAACAGTCATCTTGATCTGATAGTAAAAGTGTTTTTGTTTGATAGCTGCTGTTGTCAGGGCAAGCCGTGAATTCATTGAACTTGCTGCACCATCACATTTTGCTCATAGAAGATATCCGAAGGTGGCAATGGAGCAGGCAACCTCAAATCAGTTACATCACAGTTTGTTTTTTTTGCACGCACTTACTTTCTATAGCTGCTGCTTCCTTCTCAAATCTAGGTGGAGTTCCTTTTTACTCTCACAGTTGCTACCAGGGGCTCCACAATTTACTCCTCTCTCCCCTCTTTCCCCCTCCCCTCCTAGCGAGGCCTGACTCCCCTACATGACGCCAGCGGTGAGGGCCATACTCGGGTGGTGCTACTCCTCCTGGCTATGGGGGCGTACATCCACGCCCGTACCAAGGAGGGCTGGACCTGCCTCATGTGTGCCTCCTCCAATGGACACCTGCAGCTGACTCAGATACTGATGGCCGCCGGCAGTGATATTCATGCTTACACCAGAGTATGTGTGTGTGTGCGTGTGTGTGTGTGACCTGTTTCTGATATAAAGCTGTTGCAGCATAATATTATGGTATGCTATACTGGAAACGAGAAAAAATAAGCATCCATGGTAGGCACTGGCGAATTATGCTGACATAATTTTAAGCATAATAGGTACCTTCTAGCATAGCAGCATATGCTGGCATAATAGGCCAACAGTAATGACAGTGGTTTGTCTCTCTTCAAGATGTTCACATCAAAGCAAGTAAAAACGAAGCAAAAGTACACAAATCTCAACAAAATTCACTCACTTCTTATCTGCCATTGTAGCATGATGGTAAGACACCGTTCTAAAAAACTTTCTGTTGTGCTGTAGCCTATAACCATAGAGCCATGCTATCCCGTACGTACTGCACATGCATATATGCCATGTGGTCAAGCATAATACTGAGCATAATAGGAGGGTTTTACCTGCAATGCTGGCATAGCATAATAGGACAAGTGTTGAGCATAATTCGCCAATGTCTAATCCATGGTAACCAGATAGTATGCCGTCCACTGTGAGCTATCACCATTAAATTAGTAAGCGGCTATAGCTAGCCCTTGTCTTTTGCTAAACCACCAAGATTTATTCCGCTCTCCGCCACTGGCACCCCACCCCTTCCCCAGCATGGCCTAACAGCCCTGCACATCTCAGCCTGGAAGGGCCACGCCAGTGTGGTGGAGATGCTGGTGAGGGCAGGGTGCAGCCACCTCGCCAAGTCCCACGTCGGTAAGACCGCCCTCCAGCTAGCGCAGGAGGAGGACCAACGAGAGGCCAGCACCATCCTGCAGGCCGTGGCCAACAAGGTGGGGCTACGTCTAACCTCATTCCCAGGCCTCACGGGCAGACTGCATGGCCTGGGAATGAGACTGTGTGTATGATACATGCATTATACAGTCTCTAGTATTTGATGGTTCATTTTTTAGCCCAGAAGCGTGACATCACTGGACGTAAACTGTCCACATAATATATGCAGTGATGTCATTCTTTTGGCCATAATAGCATGCAATAATGTGGTGTTTGTGTTGCCTGTGCCCTATTACCCAGGGGTTGAGACAATGAACATTTAGGAGTATAGCAACCGAACCCATTCTCAGAAACCCTGATACGTACATTAGCCAGCCAGCTTAAACTTTACTGGACATTAGTAAATAGTTGAGTTTATTATCTTTGAGTGCTTTAGTGTACCCAAGATTATTCACTCAGCAGTTTCTCTTCACAGTGCCTCACCCTCCCCTCCCCCCACCACCCCCAGCACTCTGCAGAACCACTCTACCGCATCTCGTTTCTGGAGGGCCAGCTCCGGCTGTGTCAGGACAAGTTACAGCAGGCACACCGACAACACGATGAGCTCATGGCAAACGAGCGCTTGAGAGGCGAAGAGCGGATGGCTAACCTCAGGCAGGCCCACGCCTCAGAGCTGGAGCAAGCCCGGCAAAGGATTAATGAACTGGAACAGAAACATGCGAAGCTGGAGAAAGCTCTGGAGACGCCTCTGAAGCCGACAGAAGTGAAGGTCAACACCCCAACCCCGGAAGGTTCGCCGTCTCGCAGGAGGAAACACAGGGAGAAGGACGGCAATCGGCCTTCAAAGGGACAGTCACAAACACCCTGTCAGATACGTAAGGCGTCCACTCCCACCCTCTCCCCCCTCAACCCGGCCACCCGGGTGCGAAGTGCCTCTTTGGCCGACCTCACTGCCACAGAACAGGGGAAAGAGGACGGAGGGCAGGAGGCGGCAAACCGATCACTTGATACCTCCCACCAGCAGCGGGCGGGAGGTGGGGCTTCCATTACAGAGTTGGTAGCTGAGAGCCTGCATAACCCTTCAACCATGTCCGCCATTCGTAAGGAGCTCAAAGCTGACGCCCTCACACCCAAGATCCAGCGCAAGTTTTCTAATAAAAGCACGCCCACGTCTCTCCCCTCGATTGGCGGCACAACCGAAACATCCCCGCTAGCCAAGGAGTACACCAAGGCTTCACCTAGGATCAGCAGGACGAGCAAGAATGGGAAACTCTAGACCTAGGATCAGCAGGACGAGTAAGAACGGGAAACTCTAGACCTCTAGCAAAACTTGCATTTCACTTAACACGTACATGCATTATGCAGTTCTCAGTTTCTATTATCATTGGTAACTTTCTACTAAAACTGCTTAGTCAATTTAAGTCACTTATAGAAAATCTGTTGGTGGGGAGTTTGAGGATTTTAATACATGTACACATGATCATATGAATTTAGGACATGGGAATTACAAAATTATTGGCGCAGTATGAGATTGGTTACTGTACATGTGCAATGTCATTGTGGTCAAAATGATACAATATCGCATAATCCAGTTAGAAAGAGATGAGGGGCTAGAAGAGAAAGTTCTCTGGGCACGCCAAAGTTTTCGTATGGCTGTACAACTTGCTCGTAGAATATTGTGAACTCCACACAAACTGCCAGCTTGCTTGCCACAGAGCTCGACCGATGGAAAGCAACGTCTACACCACTAGATGCATGGAGAAAATTCATACATGTAAATGTAGTCATCATACTAGCTTCAGAGTACCTGACCTGCCTAAAAGATAATCTAATAAATTTTAGCGGATGGTCCACCTCGTCCTCCCTCTTTCCATCCTCCTATTGAAAATTAGCTAGCTACATGCTAAAGGCAACTATAAATGCTCAGTTTGAATCTAAAGGCTCACTACTAAAAATAGTTTTGCCTAAACCTAAAGAGAATGGAAGCCACCTCCAACCCCTTGCTTCCATTCTCCGTTGCATACAAATTAAGCTTCACCTGCAGGGAAGAGAAGAGAGATGTTAGTACTCTAACCACATCACACATTAGCCACAGGCTAAGCTTCAGTATCTGACTTGCCTAAAAGATAACCTGAACTTTAAAAAAAAATTGCGGATGGTCCACCTCGTCCTCCCTCTTTCCATCCTCCTATTTGAAAATTAGCTAGCTACATGCTAAAGGCAACTATAAATGCTCAGTTTGAATCTAAAGGCTCACTACTAAAAATAGTTTTGCCTAAACCTAAAAAGAATGGAAGCCACCTCCAACCCCTTGCTTCCATTTTCTGTTGCGTGCAAATTAAGCTTAGCTTCACCTGCAGGGAAGAGAAGAGAGATGTCAGTATTCTAACCACATCACATATTAGCTACAGGCTAAGCTTCAGTATCTGACTTGCCTAAAAGATAACCTGAACTTTTTAAAAAATTTGCGGATGGTCCACCTCGTCCTCCCTCTTTCCATCCTCCTATTTGAAAATTATCTACGAGCTAAAAGGCTCTGGGAGTACAACTATAAATGCTCAGTTAGAATCTAAAGCTCACTACTAAAAATAGTTTTGCCAACCCCTTGCTTCCATTCTCCATTGCATGCAAGTTAAGCTTCACCTGCAGGGAAGAGAAAAGAGATGTTAAATATGGTATACAGGCAAAGCTTTGGTATCCGACTTGCGTAAAAGATAACCTGAATTCTGTAAAAAAAATTGCAGATGGTCCACCTCGTCCTCCCTCTTTCCATCCTCCTATTTGAAAATTAGCTAGCTACATGCTAAAGGCAACTATAAATGCTCAGTTTGAATCTAAAAGCTCACTATTAAAAATAGTTTTGCCTAAACCTAAAGAGAATGGAAGCCACCTCCAACCCCTTGCTTCCACTCTCCTTTGCTTTGCCTGCTCAGACGCTCCCCCCCCCCCCCCCAGCATGCAAGTTAAGCTTCACCTGCAGGGAAGAGAAAAGAGATGTTAAAATATGGTTACTCTAATTACATCATACAGGCAAAGCTTTGGTATCCGACTTGTGTAAAAGATAACCTGAATTCTTTAAAAAATTTGCGGATGGTCCACCTCGTCCTCCCTCTTTCCATCCTCCTATTTGAAAATTAGCTAGCTACATGCTAAAGGCAACTATAAATGCTCAGTTTGGATCTAAAAGCTCACTACTAAAAATAGTTTTGCCTAAACCTAAAGAGAATGGAAGCCACCTCCAACCCCTTGCTTCCACTCTCCTTTGCTTCACCTGCTCAGACGCTCCCCCCCCCCCCCCCCCCATCACCACTAGCTAGTTTTTCCCTACCCGTAACTGGTGGCACAAATTCCCTACAAACACTATTTTTTTTCTACTACGTATCACTACACCTAGATAGCTACTATTAGGCTAAGCACAAAGCTAGGCTCTGCTAAAGACAGGTTGGAGCAGGGTTTGGAGAAAAAACCTCACTTCAGTATGTCATACGCTGTGTGGATCGAGCGACTGTTGTCAGTGTCGTCTGTCTTCCTGGATCCCACCGCTTCAGGCACCTCCCTCTCTGGCCAGCCAGCTTTGGGAAGGCAATGCATATACGCTCCCTCCCCATGCACCCCCATGCACCCCTAGAACTACGGGCTTGTCCTAAAGCTGAATGGGTGGGGCCATTACTTCCTAGGGCAGGTCCTAAGGCTCAGGCCCTACTAGTGGGAGGGGCCCATTTGGCCGAAACTATATGGGCGGGGCTGCTACTTAATTAGGGCCACCTGTTTAATTTTTGGCTAATTAATGTTTCTAGCTACTTTTTTGATTTATCTATTTCTAGCTACTTTGAGTTATTTGTAGCTACTTTTTGAGTTTTTTTGTTTTTGTTTCGTTGTATAGCTGTTTTTGATTTATTTTTGTTAAATGGAGCTACCTATATTGGGTACGGGTTACAAAAACAATAATTAAGAAAGCCGGCCGGCAAATGAGAAAAAGATACATGAAGCAATGCAAACTAAGAGGACAGATGACACAGACAATGGCGGCATGACACACACAGCAAGTGACAAACTGACACAGAGATTTTTATCACCAACCCTATAGCTAGCTTATACTACAGGAAACTTGAAGCACAAGCTGTTTACCTTACACCACTAGCTTGTACAGCCTCACTCACCCAGCGAACATCATGGCCCAGCTCAGAGATCTAGCTAATGTTGAGCTGCTGCTTGTACAGCCTAGTGGCCCAGCCCAGAGATCTATAGCTAATGTTGAGCTGCTGCTTGTACAGCCTCACTAACCCAGCGAATGTTGTGGCCCAGCTCAGAGATCTAGCTAATGTTGAGCTGCTGCTTGTACAGCCTAGTGGCTCAGCCCAGAGATCTAGCTAATGTTGAGCTGCTGCTTGTACAGCCTCACTAACCCAGCGAATGTTGTGGCCTAGCCCAGATATCTAGCTAATGCTGATAAGTTGCATGCATTTGAAACTCTTAGTGAATTTTTGTACCACCAGTACCCCACATGCAGCTAAGCTACAACATGCACCCACATGCACCTTAAGTTACAGCATGCACATGCACCTTACGTTAAAGCATGCACATGCAAATTTAATGTTAAATGCATGCAAACACTTCCTTTACTTTCTCCACCGTCAGAGACACCGGGTCATCATCAGTCACCCCAGCAGTCAGCTCCAGTCACCCCCTGGAAGAGAACAGACACCGGTAGCTACCTCTAGTCACATTCAAGCATGTTTATTTCCTACAGATATCTACTCTCCTACAGAAACAGCTGATTAACTCTCAGGAACCATGCATAGATGTATTACTATTACGTATAATTATAGCTCACATACACGTAAGGCTAGCTATGATTAAAGCTCTTGTAATAATGCTACTGTAGTGTAATCCATGCATACAGTAAATCTAGTGAATATAAATCTTACATCATGACCGCCATGGCTCTCTGAGATATCAGGTCACCTCTAGTCACCATCACAGAATCCAGTCATCGCTGCCAGTCACCTTTAGGGATAGTGAAGCAGGTATCAGCTAAGCCACATTCAAGCATGCTTATTTCCTACGGATATCAACTCTCCTACAGAAACAGCTGATTAACCCTCAAGAACCATGCATAGATGGATTACTGTTACATATATAGCACACATACATGTAAGGCTAGCTATGACTAAAGCTCTTGTAATAATGCTACTGTAGTGTATTCCATGCACACAGTGAATCTAATGAATATACTAAATCTTACGTCATGGCTGCCATGGCTCTCTGAGATATCAGGTCACCTCCAGTCATCATCACCAGTCACCTTTAGGGATAGTGGAGTAGGTATCCGCTAAGTCACCCTCCAGAGACCATCAATCACACTCTGTATTACCCTCAGGGGGAGCCGCTCAACAGTCATTCCCAGACGTCTGAATGGAGCACCTCAAGGTCGTCTTGCCACCGTCTCTGGGTCATCTTGCCACCTGAATGGATAAACATATACTATGCATACATAGATGCACAATCAGCAAAGATAGGTAGCCGCTGTTGACTTCACACTTTAGTTAGGGCAGCCTCTACAGTGGGCATTACCTTCTATCAGCTCACATCCTGGAGAAGTCAGGTCATCATCCGGCAGTCATCCATCAGAGCTGTCTTGCCAGGTCATCTAGCCACCTATACCAAACGGACCATCATATATAAATATTTTAGCATACAGAGATGCACAGTAAACAAGTGACTGCTGTTGACATAACAGTTTAGCCAAGGCAGTGATTACAGTAGGCATTACCTTCTATCAGTACACATCCAGGTCATTGTACGGTAAGACACCCTCAGAATTGTCAGCGTCTGGGTCGTCTTGCCACCATCAGACCCAGAATCTATCTACCTGAAGGAGACTTGTTACATTTGGAAGCACGCATAATTAAATATGAAACAATGGACATGTAATGTAGCTACATTTCTACACACAAGAACCTCACTAACCAACCAACCAGCCAGCCAAGCAACCAAGCGACTGACCAAGCAACCAATCAAGACACCAACCAAGCAACCAATCAAGACACCAACCAAGCAACCAACCAAGCGACACACCTCAAACCTCATTGTACCGGACCTTGACACAATGGCCATCACAACGGCCATCAAACCAACCTTCACATTAATACCATACATGCCCTGGTATACACCAAGAACATTGTTTATACCTGTACCTTTACACCACAACATACCTCATTAACATTGTACAATAGATGTACTTAACCTGATTACCGTTATTTTCGCGGAGCACAAAGTTTCGCGATTGAACGTACGACCGCAAAATTTAATACGAGCGGAAATTTTAAATTCTGCGAACATTTTGATTCGCAAAAATATATATTGTTCCGCGAAATTAAATACGCATGCGCGCAATAAATGCACATTTAATTTAGCAAACTTCTCTGCTGCAACTGGCGGTAGGATTCAGACTTGAGCTGCAGGCATGCCATCTTGTCTTCTCCGAACGTCTTAATTTCTGGCGCCTGGAGTCATTAGGTCGTGGACTGGGAAAGAGAAAGCAAGAATAATATCCATGTATGTAGAAAAGCTCATGGCATGAATTCAAATTCAAAACTTGACATAATAGTAAGACACAGCAGTGGACAAGAACACTTACTGCTGCTGGAGTCAGGGAGAGTGCTGCTGCACCGCGGGACTCGACGTCGGTCTTTCGGCACTGAGTAGCCAAATCTAAAAGTGAGAGAAAGTTTAAATTTAGATGCAGCTGTCTCAGTAAAAATACCAGGTGGTTCAAACACTCACCGCAGCTGGCAGGCTAGCCATGTCGGAACACGGTGCGGTACTTGCAGATGGACGGTGTGTAGTCTCCGGCGTATGGAACACGGTGCGGTACTTGGTAGTCTCCGGCGTATGGTTGGAGCATAGATAATATATTATCTACGGTTGGAGCAAGTCAGAGCGTCGTCAGGTACAGGTAGAGTGGTAACTACCAAAGTAGGCTATAGCTAGCCTGGAACTCTTGAAGATAATTTCTTGCTGCATACTTCTCGACTGAACTGGACACTTCATCCGAGTTGACTCTTTTATATTCCACGTGGCTGAACTTCCCGCGCATTTTTCAAGCGCGCGCAGTTAATTCCATGTGTAGACTTCATGTCGCCTACTCCCGAGATCGATCCCGATCCCCAATCCCGTGCCCAGACTTGGAACGAGACTACATGTCGCCATGTCTCGTGCCATGCCCATGCACCGCATACCAATATTGTCTATGATGCGATCGATGGCAGCAACATGAGTATATTATGGTCAAAGTCAAATTTGAGCCACGCGCATGCAGAGGACCAGAGGATCTCCTAACCTCCACATCCTGATCGACAGCAACCTATGGAGGTTCAATGTCCCGCTCCAGAAATGCAATTTTGTTTACGTGACGTCACGGGCAAGCGCTGACCTCAGGTTGGGGCCACGTGCTTGCCAGGGTATATCGATGGTTTGGTGCACAGTAAAGCAAAGCACGTACTAAGCTGATGTCTAGGGAAATGATCACTAAGAGGCAAAGCAGCTACCAGCTGCTGTGCGGGGCCATGAAGGCGGTCATTCTGATCGGAGGACCACACATCGGTGAGCTTGATCATCAGCTGACTCACGTTTCAGTAGTGGCACGTGACGTGTGTGTGAACGATGGATAGCCACATTACGTTATTGGAGCTAGATATGGGAAGTGTGGGAGTGTCTGGATGATGGGAGATGTTCGGACACACAGCAGATTGTCTCAGCATTTCGCACACAGGGTAGTTTGTGATTTCATAACAAATTATGTACACAAGAGTAGACAAATGTCTGGACATCTCCCAATGTTTGGACAACACAACGCAATGTGCTGGTAAGGTTTAGGTGTCAGCGCTGGAAGTTTGGGAAGTATAGTCATTAAACTGAACTCACAGTTTACGAAATTAAAAACCATCAAAATTCCCTGCAGTTGCAGTTGTGGCCTATTGGGGGAGTGACTCTCCACCTCCCCCCTGACCCCTCAGTGTTTCATATAGAAAAATACCCGGGGGGGGGGGGGGGGGCATGCATATGCCGAGCAACATCAGTTTTGAAGGGTTTAGACCCACCCCCCTCCCGATGAAACCCTGCTCCCGTCCTGCAGTTACCGTCTGAGTGTGGCTTGTCTCATGCTGTCTCTCTTCCTCACAGGCACACGGTTTCGACCCCTTTCCCTGGAGTTGCCTCAACCCCTGTTCCCCATTGCTGGCTCCCCCATCCTCCAGCACCACATTGAGGCCTGTGCCAAGGTGATGCAATTACCCATGCTAAATAGAGTGTTGTGTCATGGTCGCATAGCTATAGAAAGACTCAGAATCTCAACTGAACAACTCGGGTTCACTAAACGTATTTAAATCATGACAACAAGAGATATTAAGTCATGTTCCTACATGTACATGTAGCTAACATCTCACTCAACATCCTCGGAGAAACGGCACCACCCCAAAATAATATATTCCAACAACTAGTAGGGATTCTTTTAGTCAAGTGCGATTACATTAGTTAACCTTTTGTTCCCCAGCTTTCGGAGATTCGTGAGATTCTTCTGATAGGGGTGTACCAAAAAGGTCGGGAGTTGATGCGATTCATTCAGGATATGACTCGGCAGTACGGGATTCCCATCAGGTGAGCCACTAGCCTAGTTCCTGCCCTCACTAGTCTCTTTAGCATAGAGGGTGGAGCAGGTGGGAGCCCCTGGTATGTTCTCTCCCGAAAGACACTTTGATGACCAGAGAGGGAGGGAGGGGAGGGGAGATCAGATCTTACCCATTGAATTTCTGTAGCCCCTAGACAGAGTATCACGATGAAGCTAATATCATGACTTCACGCCCAGTATTCCTCCCTCCCTCCCCTATGAAAATACATGTAAGTGACTATTTTTTGTGGGGGAATGGCCTAGGTATGAGGCTAGCAGGAGTGTAAAGTTCTTTGAGAAAGGTTTGTTTGTCTCTTGTTTTCCCTCCCCTCCCGTACAGGTACCTCCAGGAGTACTGCCCCCTGGGCACTGCCGGGGGATTGTACCACTTTCGTGACCAGATCCTCCGAGGGAATCCACGAGGCTTCTTTGTCATTCACTCCGACGTCTGCTGCGACTTCCCCGTCGAAGAAATGGCTCAATTCCACAGTAAAACCAGCGGCAAACAGGGCTTCGTTATGTTGGGCGTAGAGGTCATTGTCTGTCTGTCTGTCTGCTTGTCTGTCGGTTTCCATAGCCATCTTATCAGTCTATTAAGTAAGGAGCTCCTGTCATGTGACAGTCTCTCCTCTGCCCTCAGGCTAATGAGACGCAGGCAGTGAACTATGGCTGTATAGTGAAAGATGTCGAAACTTCCCAGGTCAGTAGTTTCTTTCTTTCCCATTCCACGTATTCAATTTCACATATTCAATTCCCTATATTCCATTCTACTCAGGTTCTGCACTATGTTGAGAAGCCAGAGACGTATGTTAGCAGTGTCATTAACGCAGGAGCCTATCTGTTCACTCCCGAAGTGTTCCAGATCCTCGGGAAAGCCTTCCAAGTCAACCATGAAAATGAGCTCATGTGAGCAACCCACTAAGTCATGTGACTCAAGCTAGTGTCATGCCTAGACATTCGCACCCTCCATGCAAAGGTGCGGGCAGTCCTGAATGAACATTCTTGTAACAGACTGCTAATGATGATTTTATTCATCGTAGAGGGAAAGCTTTTTGAGAAAATAAAGGGAAAAAATCGGAGTCCAGCTGGGAGACCTTCTGAATAGTCAGATGCTCTTACCCACTGAGCAGAGGAGCTGTGATTGCTTACGGTACATTGTACATTTTCATCGAACTGGTCTACAGCTGCAATCTGATTGGAGCTAAAGCTATTTATTACAAGAATGTTCACTCAGGACAGCAGAAGCTCCTCCGCATGAAGGGTACGTACATCTGGACACGAGACAAGACTTGATCCACTTACTAGGTTTCCGTGTTGTCATGCCAGCTCACGTCAGAGCAGCCAGATGTGTGTCCCTGACCTCTCCCGTGCCCTTTCTGTAGTCCGGAGGCTCAGCAGGACGCCATCGACCTGGAGCGGAGCGTGCTGGCTCCCTTGGCAGGCCAGGGAAAGATCTTTGTCTACACGATGAACGGCGCTGGTGGAGGATTCTGGGCTCAGGTCAAAAACGCCGGGTGAGTGACACGGAAGCCATTGTTGATGATAGCAGGAGCCCATGGGAACCTGATGATAGCCATCCGACTCCTCAGCCTCAGAAGCTCGTGACCCAGCCAGCAAAAGCAGAGCAGAGCAGTATAGATCTAGTAGTTTAAGGAAGGTTAGGTGTCTATGACGAACAAAATTTGAATGCTCACTCATGTGAAGTAAGCATGTCACATGAGCTATCTTTTATTGTCACATGATACTTTAACCCTTCCATGAACCACTGGGTCATGCATCAACTGACTACTTCTCCCTTTTCCTGTTGGTTGGGCCATGGGTTTCTAAGGCTGGGCTGATGATTTGTCCAGCCATTCCTCCATTCTATGCCGCTCCTTCTCTCGTTCTTAGCTCTGCCATCTATGCCAATCGTCTCTATCTCTCCCTGTTCCGAGACCGTCACCCAGAGCGACTGGCGACTAATGGCCCCGGCAACCCCACCATCATTGGTGACGTGAGGGTACACCCCACGGCTCAGGTGCACCGCACAGCGAAGGTGAGGGGGCATGTCTGGGAGCATGTACCACTAGACCAACAATGAAGTCTGCCATACGAGTTTGAACAGTTGTCCAGACCTCTGCTTTCTCTTAGCACTCTCGCTCTCTCTCTCACACGCACACATACATACACACCAGCTGGGTCCCAATGTGTACGTGGGTCCTGGGGTAATCATCGGAGAGGGGGCCCGGGTCAAGGAAGCCATTGTACTGGACAGGGCCGAGATCCAGGTGAGCAAGGAAGGGGTGGAGTTTGGATGTGTAAGGAGTGACGTAACATGGACATGAATGGCTTCAATAGGCGGTTGTGTGTTTGCCTAGAGTTTCAACGCTGTCCACTTCCCCTTCAGTCCCTCTCCCCCTCTCCCCTCCTCCCCTCTCTCCCCCTCTTCCCCTCCCCCCTCCCCCCTCCCCCCTTCCCCCTCCCTCCCCCTCAGGAGCACTGCTGTATCCTCCATAGCATCATTGGCTGGGACTGTGTCCTGGGGGAGTGGTCTCGTGTGGAAGGTTATCCCTCGGACCCTAACCCCAATGACCCCCTCGGTCGGGTTTACTCAGAATCACTATTTAACGAGGAGGGGCGCCTCAACCCCAGCATCACCATACTAGGTTAGTATGTGGGCCGTGTGGATGAGGTTGTACTATGGAGCACATAATAGTAAATATTAATATTTCATGTATAAAAATTGGCTGGTATTTGTATCCAACTGAAGGTTGTACTTAGCAACAGTCAGTCCAGCAGTATCCAACTGAAGGTTGTACTTAGCAACAGTCAGTCCAGCAGTATCCAACTGAAGGTTGTACTTAGCAACAGTCAGTCCAGCAGTATCCAACTGAAGGTTGTACTTAGCAACAGTCAGTCCAGCCGTATCCAACTGAAGGTTGTACTTAGCAACAGTCAGTCCAGCAGTTTTGTTTAGTTGCGCATCTCATCTTGTATGGCTTGCAGCGAAATTATTGACTCAGCATTTTCATAGTATGCTTCCAGTTAACTGCCAGAGCTTGTCAAAACATCGCTATCTACCACTTTATTGCTGTCTATGCAACACAAACTCTCCTCTCCCTCCCCTCCCCTCAGGCCAGGGAGTAAGTCTTCAATCTGAAAGGATGGTGCTGAACTCAATCGTTCTTCCTCACAAGGACTTGACCCTCAGTTTCAAGAACCAGATCCTTCTCTAGCCCGGGGCCCCTCCCCCTAGGCCTGCTAGTCGGCCAGTGAGGCACCACTCTAACCACTGGCAAGGTTGTTAGGAGTAAGGACTTTTCATTCAAATGTGCACACATCATTATTGTAATGCATTTTTTTAATAATAATATCAGTTCGTATAATATTATACTGAACGTAATGGCTATTACAAATGTACATGTACGTAATATGTCTCTTTTAATAATAGTTTTCTGTGTCAAGAATATGCATAATACCAAGCTCTTCAGTGAAAATACAGGTAGCCTCGTTCCCAGGCCGCCGCTTCATTTGATTGCACGAAGGTAAACCGCTTTTCGTTCGCATAACCGGAAAAAGTGGGAGCCCCCAGGGATGAGACTAGTGATAGGTACTGATATTCATGGGGTAAAAGTATTTGTACTCCTGATTGTATGCTGCGGTGTTGGGGGAGGGTCACCACGCTTATGAAGATAATCCGTTGTGTGGTAATGTGTTGGTACCTTGTAATGGTAGTCACAGTAGCAACCCAAGAACATATCTTAAAAGTGCCGCACAACAGTACGTGATGCATGAAAGCTGCCATACAGGAGTGGTTAACATGATATGCTGCCTCCATGTACATAGCATGTCATGTTACAGGACATACATGGGAGATTGGATTGATTAGCTATCTATGCCCCCAGTTACATAATGCCTGTGTTATCCCAAGGATATAAATGGGACAGCCATTACCCGAGTATATTAATTGTATTCATGATAGAGTGGCCTCGTAGTTAATTGATCGTTAACTTCCGTTCGGTACATTCTTTGAAGTTTTCTGGTGAGAAAAGCAACAAAGCGAGCAAAAATAAATATTAAATAAGTGGCTTCCTTAGAGAAACGTTAGGTTTAGTCTGTATCCAGGTACTTAGCCAGTTAGAGCACTTGAGCAGCGGATAAATACCGCGTTTAGGCTAGCAACTTACTGCAAATTAAAGTATAGCTATGTCTATGAGTTCTATGGACGTCGAAACGGTGTGGGTGGACAGCGTCTTCGATGAATCCCCGAAGCTTACCTACCGGGCGAGATCTCGAGATACTCTGGGTTCGTCTAACCTGGACGCATTCGTGGAAAAGCGAGACTTGACCCCAAGCCCCAACCCACCCTCCTACTCCTCCGGCGAACCCAGCCCGCGGTCTTCCCAGCTCAGCCCGACCGAGAATGGCGTCTCTGGACCGCAGATGAATGGTGGTGAGTACTGGGGGAGGGAGGGAGGCTGCGCGTGTACAGTAACAGTCGCTGCAGCATGCATATGTATGCATCATGATGGCACGTGCTGGCTGTTGTCGTGCAAGCACCATAGGTGGTTGG
This sequence comes from Phakellia ventilabrum, assembly GCA_963921505.1. NCBI lineage: Eukaryota > Metazoa > Porifera > Demospongiae > Axinellida > Axinellidae > Phakellia > Phakellia ventilabrum. Next base: position 344,556 of record OY997393.1, read on the forward strand.
CATCGATACTACTGGTGCAACTATGGCTACACCTGATATGATTATATTATATCCATGGCCACGCGTAGTTATACTTTCCATCAAGTTGCCTGGGTGACTACGGTAGCTGCTGGTTAGTGATAAAGCATCGTGCAGTGATGTACTGCGTATACTGGATACATACATACATACATGGTGCCTATTTATGAACGAGCCTACATGCATCATTTGTAGAACTGCTTTCTCGCTTGTCACGTGCAGATGCGGTGGTACGCACGACTGTAGGCAGAGAATTCTTACTGATGCAGTGGTCATTAAGAATTTCTAGACTGCTTCATTTATGGCTTTCATGTGGTTTAATAAATACAGGGTATTCTATCTGATTTCCCGAAAAAGCAGATATCCTTATCACCATTTCTTGGTAGCTATTTGTCTGTGTAGTATTTCTTTTCCTGTGGTTCTCCATATCTTGTAGTTCTGTCTGTACCCTGGAGGAGCAAAGGTCGTGTTTGTTTACAGTGTTAATATTGTTACAACTGTAGAAACGATTAGTGTATTTACACCCTTCTCCACGGAAGAGAGGCTGTAATTCCCTCTGATAGCCGAGTTGGTTGTTGGATCACCCATGGAGTAATTCAATGGCAGTTCAATATCCAGTATGGCCTACCTTCATTCCCAGGCCCCGCTTTCTAAGCTACATGTGCATGTAGGTGGGGGGCTGGGTGCCGATTGAGTATAAGCCCAGGGGCTTTCTCGATAAGACCTCCCAGGTGTACACAATGCATGCCTAAAGTGGGATTGTACTAGAGATAAACTTTGTGTTCAGGTGGGCGAGGCTCATAATTACATTAGGAGGCGGCACCTAATGTACCCTCAAGTATAACTAGATGCTGGAATTAATTCCAAATACGAGCCCACTCCTGAGCTAACCACACACCTCAGCAGCTGCTCCTCACGTGCGGATGTTTCTGTACATGTGTGTTGTGTTGTGTCTTAGAAGCCCTGTGCACCTGTGGAAGCCTTTGGCCTGCTGGAGAATGCTCTCCTGATGGAATGCCTTCATAACTCGAAGCGCAACTCCCTGTGTCTCTGGAGGATGTAGAACAGAAATTTGAGACTGTGGACGTGTTGAGAGGCCTTTCCCACGTACGCACTACATAGCCTCGGGTACAGGCCTTGATTCCCTCGCAGCTTTTTTCTGGCTGGAGGCCTGGGCTCCGAGGCTGCACACCGCGCCATCCCATTGACCCCACACTGCTGCCTGTGCTCTAACTGTAATGAATTCTTGCTATAATCCTGCAAGTTCCCATGCTGCTTCCTGTTTTGATGCTCACTAATTGGAGTTGACCTCAAGTATGAGAAGGATTTGATGTGATTATTGTCTTGAGCTTACCTGCTAAAGAGGTGGTGGAGCCTCTAGCTCTGTGGTCGTTGGTCACGCAACCCTTAGGCCCGTAGCGGTCAACTTCACTTCAGAATTAGGCTGTGTGGCAGTTTTTTACTCTTTATAGCTTTTCGAGACAAAGTGATAAAAGTGTGGGAGTAGGGTAACAGCCTCTAGGGTAGCAACGTCTAGGGTAGCAGCCTCTAGGGTAACAGCCTCTGGGGTAACAGCCTCTGGGGTAACAACGTCTAGGGTAACAGCCTCTAGGGTAGCAACGTCTAGGGTAGCAGCCTCTAGGGTAACAGCCTCTGGGGTAACAGCCTCTGGGGTAACAACGTCTAGTGTAGCAGCCTCGAGGGTAGAAGGGTGAAGTTTTACGTGAGTAAGGACAGTTGTAATTCTCAGTCTGTGAAGGAAGGCAATGAATGTACACTTCCTGTAACTACCCAAACCTGTTTGTACCTCAGGGTAGCAAAGTAAAAAGGTAGCAAAGTGTAACTGTCTTCCAATTAGTCCCTGCCCACGCACAATTAATTACACAAGAAACTGTACCAGGCTCTCCAGTAACAAAGCGAAATTGCATACGACAGACAGCCTGAGGATGAGGTTGCATCTATCGTAGCTACCGCTCTGGCCATGGTTACCATGGTTACCTCTGGTGTGTGAGTGTTGTTAGGGCGATCATGTGAGTGATGAGCTGTCTCTCGTTTGCACACACACTCCACTACTGATGCTGTGTTCACAGGCCTTGGGCCAACATTAGTTGTAACTCAAGACTTCATTGCCTATACATGGTAGCTGGCATGCTTTCAACTGAGATGTCATTCATTGGCCTGAGGACATTGAAAAAACCATGCTTGCTAGCTACATGCTTTGAAGGTAGCAAACCGGACGCAGCCTTGTCAGCTTTGTCAATAATTGACATTAAGCTTGGTGCAATAGAATTTGAGACTCAGCTTGTGGAAGAGAGGTCCTTGAGAGTGGAGACTGTTTTCTAACTTGGAAACTATGAAGTGCAGTTTGGCAGGTCGTGTGCAGTTACCTCTGACTTTTTGGGAGAAATGGAAGTATTTGTTTTGGAGCAGTAGTTTTGAAATGTTTTCATCTACTGCTTTTGTTTAGTAGCCAAGTGCATGGAGGTCTCTCTCTATTTATAACTCTCTCCTGATCGCAGTGCCTGCTAATGTGATGTCTTGTTGTACGCTGTTTAGTGGCTTTGCTGTGATGTTAGTAGCATGTGTTGCATACCGGGTGGAATGTCTACTCTAGCAGGTGTCCTTGGGCTGTTGACCTTCTACCTGTACGTAGACTGATTCCCCCTTTGAAATAGTTTGTCTGCTGCGTGTATGCTACCTCAAGGATGGAGCTCTTTGTGAAGCCAAGCCTATGGGAGGTGATGGGAGCATGTGTATGCTACCTCAAGGATGGAGCTCTTTCTCAAGGATGGAGCTCTTTGTGAAGCCAAGCCTATGGGAGGTGATGGCAGCATGTGTATGCTACCTCAAGGATGGAGCTCTTTGTGAAGCCAAGCCTATGGGAGGTGATGGGAGCATGTGTATGCAAGGAACCACTTCACACATTTTTTTAAATCATACCTTTTCAATTTTAACAATTTTCAGTTTGTTATATTTCAACAACCAGCAGTGAAACAGTACAAGTACTAGCCTCCAGCTAATTAGTACTAGAAGCCTACAGCTCATTACTGAGCTATGTGCCTCGGTAACATCGCCATTTTGCCATGCGATCGAGACTGCCATAAAAACAACCCACGCTTCGTTTTGATCCTGTGAAACATTACGGAGAAATGCGTCTTTAAAGTCCGTGTCTTTGAAAATGCTCAAGTAGGCCCTTTTTCACATATTATGAATATTGTGTATCACATGTTATCTGATAGCCTCCCCTGCTGTCAGCTCCTGTGCTGGCGATTGGCCTACTGGTTCCTGGGATGAGTGCTAACTGTCATCGCTGCCGAGGGCACAATAACAGAGTCTACCGACAACATAGGATATGCTGCGAGGATATTGTTGCTAATCTGTCCCTGGGAAGGGCGGTATATGAGATAATGACTTTAGTTTGGAATCTGCTTACAATATTTCACCTAATTCGTCTTTTGCTCAGTGTAATGCGGTTGCCATGGCATCTGGTGGATCGGTTATCAGAGAAGCCCTTCAGTGCCACCTGGTATAAGAAGAGCCTGCCTTATTTGGGTGGTTGCTTTGTTGACACTTTCAGCTGATGCTGGGCTGGAATCCCAGCTGTAAATGATATGGCTGTCTCGCTAACTATAATATGTCACAGCTACCAATGACAGTCAATACCTTTACAGTTACATGTACATGTGCTACCTGGGGCTCTTTTAGGGAGATAGTCGTATCGGGAACAGTACCCCGGGGTGTTTGGAGGGCCGTCCAATCCCAGGATCCCCCCTCCATTGTGGTCTAAAAATACCAGCAGAACAGTGACATGCCCCATTCTCCACTTCAGTTGCTATCCATAGGCCAGCCTGATTCTCCTGGGTTGATACATGTACATGTGTGCGCTGGTCCCTGGTGGAGAGGGGCCTCTCTTTGGGGCATTAAAATTGTCCTGTACGCGGAGGTGTTCTTGCTCCAGAAGGAAAGCAATACATATTTATATGTGCATTATAGTTGGGACAGTACAAGTTCTGTTTATAAGAATGTCTGCACCTCCTACTAGCTGCTCTGGGAAGACAAGGGAGGGTGTCTGGTTTGTGAGATTTTTGTGTGAGTGTCGCGCGAGTTGGTGGATCGTGGTGGTGTACGTTACATGATATGTTTATAAAATGTCTGTGTTTTGGCGGAACGTTTGCTGGTGTACATGTATCTGTTATCCTATCACTAACACATACTAATCATGTGTAGCGTATGAGCTTTTGGGACGTTACACTTCCTTCTTGTTAGAAGTTTTGTTATTGTCGGCAGCAATGCATGTTTGTGAATGCATCGCTAGACATGCATTCACTGTACCCGAAGAGTGTCCGGGCCAGTGGGGTACATGGCATGGTACACGGGGGGGGGACAGCTTTAGTGTATGTCACGAGTGTGACCGTGAAGTGGATGGGGTGTGGTAGTCGTGGGTAGTCGTGGGTGGCAGTGATCAGGTCTGGTCTTCGTGGCACAGCTCGTTGGGTTGAGGCATAGCTTGGTGTAATGTGGTGTGGCTAATCCGTGTGTCGGGTATGGAGGAGGGTTGTGGTGGTCCTGGGTTTTATGGGATGGCTGATGTCTAGCTAACTGCATTATGCCTGATTTGGAGATAATTGGAGAAGAAATTTCAAGAAGGTATTGTAGAAGTGGACACACACGTAGCATGGTGTTAGCAGGCTGTATGCGTAGGCATGCTTTTTGTGTGAAACTATATTTTCCTTTTTTTGATGCACGCCACCAAATCTTTCACGGAATTTTAAATTCATGACTTAGGGTCACACGCTGCGTAGTGTACATGCATGACGCCATAATTCGCGAGTATTAAACTTCGTGGTCGGGGATTCAATCACAACTACAGTAAAATTATGTCTTGCGAAAAAAGTATATCCATGGTAATGCTTTTGTGTGCATACACACATACTGACATACATATGCATATGCCACATACACCTGCATACACACACAAAAACCTACGTTACTATAGCTATCCACGTTGCTGAGTTTACTTTCCTCGTCTTATCCATTTACATGTGCTTACTACACTTGCCATGTTAATTGCATGGCTGTAGTTCACATTTCTTGCAGTACGTGTCTCCATACCATTCCTCCCACTGTCGTAATGGGATGCGGTACCTTGTAGTACGTGTCTCCATTCCATTCCTCCCACTGTCGTAATGGGATGCGGTACATCATATCATGTCTACTGGCCTATCCCCTGGAGACCGCTGCCCTCATTCCCGAGCCCTGACCGCTGCCTCCCACTGGCTTGCCGCACTCTGCTGTCAAAACTGAGTGACAGTTGCTGCATTCTTCAGAATATTAAGTTTCAGACTGCGGTTGCTCGTGTGCAACATCAGAGCGTGTTGCTAGGCAGTACTTCCCAGTCTCCTATGTGTAGTTCAGCATAACCCGAGTTTGTAGCATTGTTGTTTACGCCGTTCGGTTTCTACTGAGCGAGTTTTAGAAACCACACGAACATGTTTTTCTCTAATTGGAGCCAGCTTGAATGAGTCCCACGCTGGCGGGTTTGGTGGAGCTGTCTGCCTCGAGTGCCACATGTAGCGTTATTGCTGGCTAGGCACCGATGCCGGAGTTTATGAAGAAGAGGAGAGGGAGGGCGTATGGGAAGAGCGGTGACAGATGAGAATAGCAGCGGAGACCTGAGCAGGGAGGGAGGCTAGGTGCCGGCAAGATCGAGAGTCCCAGGGAGGGAGAGAAAAGTAGCGAAAGCCCAGTCTTCCACTCCCTGTTCCCAATTCTCCACTCCTGTTTCCAATTCTCCACTTCATATTCCCAATTCTCCACTCTCTGTTCCCAATTCTCCACTCCCTGTTCCCAATTCTCCACTCCCTGTTTCCAATTCTCCACTTCATATTCCCAATTCTCCACTCCCTGTTCCCAATTCTCCACTCTCTGTTCCCAGTCCTCCACTCTCTGTTCCCAGTCCTCCACTCTCTGTTCCCAGTCCTCCACTTCTGGTTCCCAGTCTTCTGATCTTATTACAGGATCTCCTTGGGTCATGCTGATTGGGTTGTCTTTCTACCAACCACAAAATGGCTTCACAAACAAAGGCTGGTATGTTTGTGAAGCCATTTTGTGGTCAGTAGAAAGAGAACACAGGAAGGTAGTTCAGCCTCTGTACGGAAGTTCAGAGACACAGCGCTTTGAACGCAGTGACGCGATCGATATACGCAACAGAATACATTCGATTTCTACCCGGGATTGTCATATACATGTATGTATTTGTTTTAGCAGCCTAGGCTCTGTAGCTTGGCTTCCATTTGTGAAACTGAAGCATTCTATAAGTTGCTGCTGTTCCCTAATCATGAATAAATGAATAAATTAGAGGGGAAATTTTTGGGATTTTTTGGTTTATATTTATGTTACATCAGCAATTAAAGTTTTGTCCATTCAGCATGACCTCAGCAGTAATATCTTGATTAAGGTTCACTGGCTGCTCATGTGACTACACCACTAATGGGACTGCAGCACTTGCAGGGGTTCATTTAGAAAAATCCCCCAGGTTACATTTTGGGGGGCATGCATATAGTGAGCAGTATTCAATTTAGCCTCGTTCCCAGGCCACTCCCCCCCAAAGAGTGGCCTGGTATCCACCGCTCGGACATGCGCAAGAAATTTCGGAAAACGGTCAGTAAACGCGTCCATAAGCGAACTCAGTCACATGGCAACGAGTAGTACGGAGGCAGTACACGGATATAGTAAGCGGAAAAACTAGAAACTGGGAATAAATCACTGGTTCTGAGTTTCTACAGCTGAAACGGCTATGTAACTAGTTAAGAATAGTAAATAGACCTGTAATTTTCTATCCGCTAAAACTTTGGTAGCTGTCTTACCGCAAAAATTCTGAAGCGCCTCTCTCCTGGCAGTAGCTGTAAGCTGCTTGATTTTCAATTCCAGATCGGACCTTCTGGTACTTTCAGAGGCAAACCAGATTGAAGACTCGAGCTAATAGTCACTTTCTAGGTACCTACATAGCGAAAAAGCCGTCAATACCAGCGAAAAAGCTTACTGTCTTCATTTTTCACTTTTGTGACACGGATACATAAACGGATACGTAACTGCTGCAGACTGCCACCTTGTGCTGTGTGCTGGAGGCATTATTTTAGCACTCAGTCTGAAGCACAAATGGCTCCGAATGGTAGCTACAAGGAGTGTGTGGCTGTCTTCCTTCATTGCCTGAGAACTGCAACTGTCCTTGCCCGCTTCTACCCTACCCGCTTCCTACTGACCATGGATCTATGTGATGGCATTGCCCGGCTGTGGGCCTACTGACCATGGATCTATGTGATGGCATTGCCCGGCTGTGGGCCTACTGACCATGGATCTATGTGATGGCATTGCCCGGCTGTGGGCCTACTGACCATGGATCTATGTGATGGCATTGCCCGGCTGTGGGCCTACTGACCATGGATCTATGTGATGGCATTGCCCGGCTGTGGGAGTGATAATGTGAAGGGCTGAGAATGTGAGTCAGAGCAATGGAGTGGCATTGCTGGGGATAGTGTGAAAGGCTTTGAAGTGTTCAGACTCTGTGAGTATGGTAGTACTCCGATTGTTCCAGGCCCACCTGCTGACATTGGTTGTGGAGTTACTTGTAGTATTTTGTTGTTGTCTTCCGTGAAGCTTTAGTGTAGCTTACTGTTTAGAAAAGAGTAGAGAGGGCGATGATGTCTTCAGCAGCTCTCTGGCAAGCCACTTGATTTGTGGAGGCAGCCTCTGGGATGAACTTTACAGGAAAATATCAGCACAAAAAAACCTTTTTTCTTTTTTCAATTAAGTAAGGGAATCGTCTGAGGTGAAAGGCAGCCTATTGTATTCTGGTGCCCTACACAGAAGGCCAGTGTGTGGCGAAGGCTTTGATCGCCTCCCAGCTCCTTCTGCCCTGCCAGGGTGGGGTCGAGGGTGGGTACTCTCGGATTTCAGGCCAGTACTGAAGTGCACACTTTATGCAGGCTGGAGATCACTAGCTACTAGATTTCTTACAATGCCAAGGTTTGCAGCGTTCTTGTAACATCCGGTTAGCAGAGTATCAACCAATCAGAGGGGAGGACTGTTTGAATTCTGCTCACTAATGGCTGAAGAGTGGCCTTCCTGTCCACCTCTGCCCTCTGTGTGTGTGTGTGTGTTCTAATCTCAGGGGACCCACATCCTGCCACTACCTTGTCCATCCCATGTTCATCCTGCCCTGTGGTGTTGACCCTGAGGCCATGTGTAGCGACCCCAGTAGCTGCCAACTGCTGTTTGGTGTAATCGCCTTTCCTTGTCTGACGACACATACCTCTGTTGGTGGTTGGCAAGTGAGCCATTAGTTGCCAAGCCCTCCCCCCCACCACCCGATGGCCTCTCTTCCCCACACACACCAGAACCGAGGCTCCACACAGCCGGAGCCCATGGGGGGCAGCCTTAGGCACTCGCTTATTTAATTTATGTCTCATGAAAGTCCAAACTACATGTACCTAAGAGCCCATGGGCCACAAGAAAGGGGTGGGCTGATACCCTACGAATTGCTAGACTGTTGTATGCATAATGTGCTTTGATCTTTTGAACTTAATGAGGTGTTTAAAACATGATGGACACTCATCAAAAATTTGCATTTTATACCTGGCAAACTAAAGGTATAACCCATAGTCTAAGCCGGTTATTGCCCACTGGCTTCACCCTCAGTGACTATAGGTAGCACCCTCAGGTCACTAAAGCAGCTAAGATAGATACCTTGCCTGAGGGCAATAACCTATACTTAACTGTGTGTATTTATGTGACCATAAACGAGGCTAAGCTTTGCGCCCTGGCCTTCTGGTAGTAAGTGGCATGTCAATGCAGTGTTAATGGAGAGAGAGGAGACCAGCGCTTGTCATGATTTCTAATTATAAATCTATATTAAAATTTCTTGTAGGTTAGGTGAACCCTGAACCCTCTGGTTGCTGTTTGTGAAAGTAAACTATAGCGCTTGTTTTGAGCTTTTATATCTTTTGTTATGATGTGTTTGGTCATCACTGATATGCCAGCTGTGTCCACACTGACGTAGTTGCCGAGAGAGGCGGATTTGGTCTGGAGGCGCCTCCAGTGCAAATCCCTCATATGGGCCCATATAAAATGTGTATAAGTTTATGAGGTCATATCTACTCCATTTAATGTCCAATTTACTTCAAATTTGAAAGATGACATTTCTGTGTGATAAGCATTACGTGCAAGGAACTGTTGTTGCCATGGCAGCAAAAATACCCGAAGTCATTTTAACCGAATATGGTCTATTAGGGAGGCTACGTGCACAGCAACACATGCAGCAACACAAAAGCAGTGGTAGCGAGGAACATCGGCGGGAGGTTCAGCTGGAAAGTGATGGCCATCATTCTCAAAGCCTCAGGCTGACTGAACGTTCAGCTGAGCAGCGTAATGCAACTCGATTCCCGCGAGGCCCTCTGCATGGGATACCATGTATGCACTAGTATGTTCACTGTCTTTGAGGTTTGAGGTGTCACTACTAATGCAGACCGCACATTGTTGAATATTACAGTTCACTGGTAATTGGAATATAACCCAGGGAGCTCCAGCGCTACATGTATTTCATGTATTTCATTTAACGTGATTAGCTTTGCCTACCACTGTGCTGCTCGGGGGCTCTTGCAGCTCACAGCATCTGGCTTGTGTTTAGGAAATCTTTGACGCAGCTGAGCCTCGTTTTTTTTGTGTTTTTCCTACTCTACATTTACTCTTTTGGATTTTGCCTTTGCACATACATGTAGCAGTAATGGCCTGTGAATGGCTATATCAAGGCCTGCTATATTTACTGTGGCTGGTAGCTCCATGTTTGCCAGCTGTTCGCTGTGCCCAGGAACTGAGGTCCTTCTCGGACAGAATCACCAGCTGTAGCAGCCCTGGAACACCCGAGGGTTGCTAATGGCTACAAGGCTGACCCAATTATGGTCAGACTGTAGACAATCTACAATCCGGCTTACTACACCAACTGGTCTCTACTATGGTCGCTGGCCACCAGGTGCAGAGCCTGGGCTGAGAGCTAATTAGAGTCACATGACAAATTGTGTATACATACAACTGTACTGTAACAATACTTCAAACTTATGGTATGGCTTTTGAATGGGATTTAGCTGCAGAAGGATTGTTATTGCGAGTGCTTTGAAATGGTGTGGAATAAATGATCATTGCGGAATGTGGTATGTCGTTTCTACTCGCCATTGGTTTGTCCACATTGCTCAGAGGAATTAACTCTACAATGACTCCTGTAATATATCTGAATAGTCTGAAGCCCTCCTACTCTGCCACTACCTACAGCTGGTATCACTGTTGCTACACTGCCACTACATGTACCTACAGCTGGTATCACCGTTGCTATGACTCCTACACTGCCACTACATGTACCTACAGCTGGTATCACCGTTGCTATGACTCCTACACTGCCACTACATGTACCTACAGCTGGTATCAATATATTGCTATGGCCCCTCTCTGTCCAAACCAACACTCTAAGTTCAGAGGTCAGTCTCGGCCTGTTTGTTCTTGTTGCTAGGAGACCGATACCTTATCGCATTGTTGAAACTCAGTTGTCTGTTTGTGATGCGATGGTGTGTTTGCTAAGGCTGGTAGACCTTCTGAGTTATTCAGCACACACCTGCAAATATGTGTACACTCTGAAACTCCCCACCACAAGTGGACAACACTGCGAGGAGTGTAGCCTCGTACCCAGGCCACGCAAAAAAAAGAGTGGCCTGGTATCCACTGTTCGCGCATGCGCGAGAATTTACGGAATATGGTCAGTAAATGTATCCGTGAACGGTCTTAGTCACATGCCTAGGAGTGGTACGGAAACAGTATACGGTATAGTAAGCGAAAGAACTAAAAAACAGACTTTCTACAACTAAAAATGCAGTCACCCTTGGTAAAACGGCCTGTAATCATCTATCTGCTACGATTATGGTAGCTATCTTACCGTAAAAAGTCGGAAGCGCCTCTCTCCTGACAATGATGTGAGCTGCTCGATTCTCAATCGCAGATCTGGCCTTCTAGGCTTTTCAGCGGCAAACAGGACCCAAGAGTTGAACTACCGCTCACTTTCTGGGCATCTATCTGGCGAAAAACCATTCTACAGGCTAGCAGAATCAGCAAACTCGCTGCCATCATCGACGATACGGAAATAAAACGGACGTATACGTATCGATTATACGGACCATTTCCAAACATACGCGGATTCCCAGGTTTTTCTGGGAATGGTCTCACGTGCGCAAGCAGTGGATACCAGGCCACTCTTTTTTTTCCGCGTGGCCTGGGTACGAGGCTACGAGGAATGCATCACTGTCACTATAACCCCTACCGTCACCATAGCAGACAGAGTAGCAGAAGGATAGTCTCATTCCCAGTCTCCCCTCCAAACTGGGAATGAGACTGACCAAAGCTACAGATCATAAGGTCATGGAAAGGGTGTATGTGCTGGTCTCATTCCCAGGTGCATCCTGTGGACTGGGAATGAGACTAGGCCTGTGTGCCAGCCTTGTGGCTTTGTACCTCTGAGCTCTGGTCTCAATGAGAAGTGGAGTTGTAGTGGGAGGGGTCAATCGGTGAAACCGAGGGAGTGTGCAGCAGTGAAATCCAACATGGTAGCTGGGTCGCTATATAGAGATTATGCTTTAAGTTTTTTTTTGCCGTACATACATACACCCTCTCACCCCTCACACCATCCCCAGTGCTCCACTCCCCCCAGAAGGAGAGTAAGGTGAAAAAGTGGAAGAGACGGCTCTCGGAGGGATTCCTCAGAATAGGTCAGCAGCTGTGCTCCAAATCATCCTCCAGTGTACATGTCCGAATTGGTCTAATGTGTTTGTCCATGCCAGTCTCATTCCCAGACCCGCTTTAGTGTTGGGAATAAGACCCTATTTTAGTGTCATGTGATATGGGTAATGACACTAGTATCGTGCCTACTGTCCCTTCCTCCTTCCTCAGCCCCCAGTGGCAGCCGGGAGACCACACCCTCTCCCTCACAAAGAACATCAAGAAGACCAAAGTCTCTGGTGAGTGTCACATGACTACTGGGGTGTCACATGACTACTGGGGCGTGTCACATGACTACTGGAGAGTGTAGCCGGTGTACACAGCTGTCAAAGACAGAGTCTAGTGCACTGGAAACTGTCCCTGCTAATGTCTTGTCATAGTTTGAGAGAAAATCTCTGCCGAGAATCACGAAAATTGGTGATTGGCCAGATCAGCCCTGCCTACCCAGGGACAGTTGCTAGTGTTTGTAATGGTGCAGGTATTTCATTAGTCAGCAATGTGGTAGTCATGGCAGCCAAAGGCAACCATACACAAACTACTGCATGTACAGCCTCAAGAGTGGTTATCAATCCCTCCCTCCCTCCCTCCCTCCCTCCCACCCTCCTTCTCTCCCTCCCTCCCTTCCTCCCTCCCACCCTCCTCAGGCTTTGAGTCCCAACAATGTTCTTGAGGGTCGTCGTAACTCAGTCTCCACCTGTCCCCCTGCCTTTGCCACCATCGGGCCCTCCTTCCTGGTCACGCCCCCTTCCATAGCCTTCACCGGGCCCGGGTCATCGTCCACCCTTCCTACCAGGGGACGCAAGTACTCCGAGATCACTGTGAGTGTGTATGTATGTATGTATGAGTGTGTATGTGTGTATGAGTGTGTATGATTGTGTGTGCATATGTGAGTGTGTATGCATGTGTGAGTGTGTGTGTGTGTGTGTGTGTGTGTCTGTAGCTGTGTGTGTGTGTGTGTGCATATGTGAGTATGCATGTGTGAGTGTGTGAGTGTGTGTGTGTGTGTGTCTGAGTGTGTGTGTGTGTGTGTGTGTGTGTGTGTGTGTGTGTGTAAATGATTGTTTCAAACTAACCCCTCCCCTCATCTTTGCCTGCCAGCTTGGCTCCCCGTTTGGTCGGCTGGAGACCTACAAGAAGCTGGAGGCTCTGGGGGAGGGCTCCTATGCCACCGTCTACAAGGGCATCAGCAGGATCAATGGGCAGCTGGTGGCACTGAAGGAGATACGACTCAACTCTGAGGAGGGAACACCCTTCACTGCCATCAGGGAAGGTAGGAGTCATGTGACAGTCATGTGATAGTTATCCTTCTAATTATGTTTTCCTCTGCCCTCTCAGCTTCTCTACTGAAGGGTCTGAAGCATGCTAACATAGTGACCCTCCATGACATCATCCACACACCCACCAACCTAACCTTCGTCTTTGAATATGTGGTGAGTGCACAGACTTTAGCCAACTGAGGGTCACTGAAATCACTACCTAGTGTAGCTAATCACGTTTTAAAGAAGTTACCAACCTTGAGATTTACCAGCCCCCCCGTCCCCTGTCCCCTCTCCAGGACACAGACCTGAGCCACTACATGGAGCAACACCCTGGACCCCTCAACCCTCACAATGTACAGGTGATGCTCTTCCAGCTGCTCAGAGGTCTCTGCTTCTGTCACAAGCGGAAGATACTGCACAGGTACTGGTAATACAGACAGACAAGTAAACCACCATCATCTGTCCCTCTCCCACACACACAGAGATTTGAAACCACAGAATATCTTAATCAGTGATGCTGGAGAGCTGAAACTAGCGGACTTTGGGCTGGCCAGAGCAAAGTCTGTCCCCACACGGACATACTCCCACGAGGTGGTGACCCTGTGGTACCGCCCACCAGATGTTCTCATGGGCTCCACCGAGTACTCCACTTCACTGGACATGTGGTCAGTGTGTAGCCATGGTGTCATTATGATGTAACCGAGCTATAACCATGATGTAACCATGATGTAATTGAGATGATGTAACCTTGATATAACCGAGATGTATCCATGATGTAATTATGTACCCCTTACTGTTCCTCCAGGGGAGTGGGATGTATATTTGTTGAGATGCTGACAGGAAAGCCACTGTTCCCGGGCATCAAGGGAGTCTATGACCAACTCAACAAGATATGGGGGGTGAGTGAACTGGTTTGACAAGGTTTCAGGTTGAACTGTCTTATTAATCTTTTGAGTTAGTGACTGCACATTCTACTTTACCCGACTCCATTCCCTCCCCCTCCCCTCCCCCTCTGTCAGGTGTTAGGCACACCCAAAGAGAGCACATGGCCAGGAGTCACCAGCTACCCAGAGTACAAACCTTGTGAGTGACTGTCTATAGACTCATGTGTGCCATACTACCAATAATAAGTTGTTGTGCACACTAATGCTCTTGTGATGCCCTCCACAGATCATTTCAGAATGTGTGAACCCCGACCTTTAGACACCGTATCACCAATGTAAGTGTGTGGTACTCAACATTCACATGCAATAAGCAGCAAACTGTATTGACTGCAACTTACTTTCCCCTCCCTCACTCCCTCCCTCCCTCCCTCCCTCCCTCCCTCCCTCCCTTCCTCCCTCCCTCCCTCCCTCCCTCACTCCCTTCCCCCAAGGCTCTCCCTCTCCCTGCGAGCTGGCGACCTAGCCTCCCGTGTCCTGAAGCTGGTTCCCTCAGAGAGAGCCTCAGCGAGGGAGGCACTGGCACACGACTACTTCTCATCACTGCCCAGTGCCGTCTTCTCCATCTCCGACAGTGAGTGGGACTCTATTTACGAAGCTACGAGGAATATTGTATTCAGTAGTCAAGACTGGGCTTTGCATTCATGTGTATAAAATACACACACACGCACACACTCACAGGTAGTTCAATATACCTGGTCCCTGGGGTCACTTTCCACAGATGACAGCAGCTGTCTTCTCTGCCATTTTGAATCATTTCCACTCCCAACAGCCTCTGTGTTTTATACTTGTCTGTGTGTCTGTCCTATTTATTATTCCGGCATGACATGACCTCCGTTTTACGTGGGCTGAGGTTTTGGTTGCGTTTACTTGAGTCTTTCTCTCTCTTTCATGTGTGGACTTCACTGCAGTCGTTGTGCTCTATTTAGTGCACTCCTGGTTGCATCACTTACCATGAATCAGGCAGTGGTGCCAGCTGTGTGCTGCTGGCTTTACTGGTCACTTTTTGTACTGGTGCACTGACATTGAAAATAATGTTACAAGTATACGTCAGTGTTTTATTGTACCAATGAAAGTAGTGAGAATTATATGCTATGGTATGATTACGTCATGAAAGGTGAGAGCCGGAGGGATCAGTCTCCACCTCAATTAAAATGGTGTCCTTATTATTCAAGGAATGTGGGGACCGGAGGCGTAGTCAGGCCTTTATTAATGAGTTTTAGATGGTCCTTGAGTATTCAGCGTGGAGTCCATGAGTAATGTGGCCACACAAATTTGATTGCTTGGTGTACTGGTCGGACCCACCCACTAATCTCCTGATAAGTGATATTCTTTTCCCACCAATGTAATTTCAAAGGTCTGTTAACAATACATACATGCACATAAAGTATATGGGTGTGGCCACCTCATTGAGAGTGAAGACACTTCTAGCTAGTGGAGACACTTAAGTTAGCTCTACTAGGCTGTGTCATTGGTTATCAAAGGAATTATAGCAAGTAATTAAGTAGCTGCCTCACTTCCATGGAGGGCCATGTCTGAACAACAAGAGGAGATCTTGGGTCCCCAAGTTAAGCAGGCTCAATGGGAGGACACCTGTAATAAGACCAGCTGCATTAGCCTGGGAGCAGCCGACATCATTGTGAGGTCAAAGGAGAACCTGGAACACTAGCAGAGGACTGTCCAACAAGATATGGTTGGAGAGATTGAAGGGTCTCATCAAAACCTCCAGGTATAGTAGAGTGTACATGTAGCTAATCCAGTAGCTACTGCTATGGGGTGAGGAAGTGCTGATTCAGAAATTGAGAGGTCACTGGGGTCATTTAAATCCTACCCGCTCTCCAACCGAAGCATGCAATTGACATCATTTCATAGTTTGGGCTTTTCCCTGGCAGGAGCAATAATTTGCTTTGCAGCCAGTGTTAGGCTGCACCCAAGAGCTGACTATTTCTGTCCAACAGGTCTAGTGTGATAATCCAATTAGCAGCTGCAGAAAAGCTGTACACAGCAACACTGAAGTGGCTCACATGCATAGCAATTGATAAGCTCACCCCCACATGTGAGCATAGCACTTTTCAATTTACTGACACATACGTTTTGTTTCTAGCCAGCACTTTCTAGCCATGCAGCAGTGTGGTTCACTCACATGATCTCCGTAGAGTAGTGGATTAATCAACCAGTTATTGTGGAGTGGAATGGATGGAAGCAATGTAGACAGTGTTGAGGCGGCTGTCTGGTTTCTCAAATCCACCAATAAGCATGATGTCACCAGATGGCAGGGTGGTTGTGGTAGCAAAGTATGATGCAATCGGTAGCTTTGCTCCGGTGACTCTTCTCCAACAGTTGCTACTAGGGGAGTAGAGGTGGACATCAGTGGAGCCATCAGAGGAGCCTGGCTTCTGACCACCCAGTGCGAGGACACAGCCCCCTAGCTGTACTGCAGTGGAGCCATAGCGTGGGCAGTCAGGGAGGACCTCCCACACAGCTGACGAGGGGGAGGGTTGGGAGGTGCCGGCTTGGTGGCCCTCGGCTGATCTCGTTAGCACAGGAAGTGGGGCACAAGCAGCCACATTGTCTAGACCTTCTTGAGCAGCACCTCCAATGACATAACACATGTCATTGATAACTGCTGTGGACATACCGCAGTGGGCAAATGGCAGTGGACTTGACATGGTCCACTGGTTGGTGTCACTGCTGTACACCTCCACGGTGGAGGTACAGGTGAACTGCTTGAGACTGGTGTAACTGGTGATACCTCCACAGACAATAGCACGTGAGTCGTATATGATAGCAGATGCACTACATCGGGCTGTGGCCAGTGGAGGCATTGCTTTCCTCCACTGGAGGTCTTCCAGAGTGTATACACTGTTAGTGGGGACGGGTTTAGAGGAATCATGCTCGATACCACCTATGGCGATTAAATTACCATTAAGCTCCACTAGGACATGGTAGGTTGTGGGGCACCGGGGGAGGGCTGACCATTCATTTCTCTCATTGTTATATTGGAACACTAGTCTTTCTGTTGCTACATCACCCAGTGTCCCCTCCCCCACAGTAAGTCGTGTTATTAATCTGTACAATGTGTGTGGGCGGACCATTGCTACTGGTAGGTCTGCAGTCCTCCTCCACTTCAGCTGGAACTGGGAGTTGAGCAGTTGAGACTGGAGGGAGGAAAGAGGTACGTACATATTCACACAAGAATCTGAACATAGGTATATGTTTGTACATTGTACAGTCTGTAATATCAGGCGCATAGGAAGCAGTTTGGAAGTGGGGAGGCTAAAGGGCTAAAGGGCTGCGAAGCAGCCTTTGCGCGCGCCGCTCGCCCCCGAAATTTTTTGGGATATAGTTTTTCATACCATCCAGGAAGCGTTCTCGTTGGTTTTCAGCTCTCCCGCCACAGCGCTTACTGAAGACACTGCTGCATGATATCAAGTTATTGTATCGCTCAACCACGCTCGCCTGCCGCTCTTATACGCGGCTGTAGCGCCGAGCGCGCAACCTAACGTCTACAAATTAGCCAAAATTTAAAAGGGCACGAGCGTACGTGAAGCACAGCACGACGTCTTGCTCTTCTACATAATGTATACGGTTAGCCATGGCCATTTTGCGAACCATGAGGGCTGGAAACAGCGTTTAACAACTCAAATTCCCTCTTGAAGGGTTCGCGGTTGGTGGGGTTGCAGCTTATGAATAATTAATATTTAGGCGAAAAGTGTAGCGGCCAAAGCCGCTACGGCCGCTACGGCTCCTACGCCACTGAATATTATGCTAGTATCTCATGCCACACACTGTAACGCAATATTATACAGATGCCAATGCTACTCTGCACCATCACTACATGCTGTGTGCATGTTACCCAACTGCAGACTAATTATAACACTGATCTTGTGTAGTGATTGGTAACCATGTCTACCGTGTTGTACTAGCATATAAAAAAGGACTGTCACAGTGTCTCTGTGCAGAGCTAAATATTGCTTTACGTATGGAAAGCTTGTGTTTCTTTAACCCTTCTGAGTTCTGAGTTCATGCCCCAAGTCATCTGGACTTCAGTACAGAAGACTGTAATCAGTAACCATGGCAACTGTGTAATATCCATGTCTGGTATGTAAACAAGCACATCGTGAATATTAGTACTTTGAGCTGCAGCATCAACTGGAGGGTATTAATCAACTAGCTTGGTTTACAGGAAATGGTAGGTATTGGTCTATCTGGTGCAACAAACTGTACACATTGTAGCTACACACGTATAGTGGTTTTTCATCTTATTATACTTCATCAAATGTGCATAGGTTTCCATGTCATTTCCCAGGACATTTTATGAATGTATGTGTTGAATGTATTAGTATATGTAACAGCATGGTTGGCAGTGCGATTTGGGAATTAATTGCACAAGTAAGGCAGTAATTGCACGAGGCGTAGCCGAGTGCAATTACGCCATTAGGAGTGCAATTCATTCCCGAAATCGCACTGCCAACCATGCTGTCACATGTTAATCATATGCCCTTAGGCTATTAGCGCTATTTCCATGGCAACAACAAAATTTGGTAAGTTGCTTATGAAGGTTGAATATGCAACTTTGCCCATGGTTGCCATGGGATATGACTGGCAGTGCAATTATAACGTCTTGAGGCTACAAAATCAGTGCAATTACGGCTATAATCGCACTCCTGGCTCTAATGCATTCTCTATGTACACTCAATATAGGTATATGATTAATGTTTATATCTGTGCAGTAGCTATGTTAATATTATTATGGACTTAATTAAGGGATGTATAAAACAATTTGTATCAAATTTATAATTTGCAAAAAGGAAAGGCATCTAGTACTTAGACTCTCCGCTAGGCATTATCATAACGAATGTATTCTTTAATTAAAACTTACAAAGTGCCACTAAATACTGGCTATTTTCCAAAGTCTGTGTACACATGTACTCTTTGCATTACATTCCTGTGTCCGTGCAGGCCCTCCACAGAGGAGGCAGAAGGTTTGGGCACAAGACCATTACCAATTGTCACCATCTATAACAGTTCATTGCCACTACCTGACATACAATTATGGTGTATTCCCACTACTTGTACTGGACCAGACTGTGTACAGGGCTCTAGTAGATGACATAATTGTCGAGCAGGAAGCGATGCAACTAATGGCGTTGCATGGAGACTCTGTGTTAGTATGTACAGTAAGTAATGCTACAAGAAATGCAAACGTACTTCCTGTGGGCACGGCTTAGCTTGCAGGTGTAGTGCACAGAGCCAAAGTTGATGCAGACTATGTGCACAGTAATACAGAAGTAGTGGTAGCGAGGAGAGGAGGGAACATCGGCAGGAGCTCATCGATAGGCTGATTTGGCAACAGGAAAGTGATTACCGCCGTTCTCAAAGCCTCGGAATGACTGAACAATCAGCTAAGCAGTGTAGCTAAATGCAACTCGACTTTCACGAGGCTCTCTGCATGGAATACTGTGTATACACTAGTTCTAGTGACAGCCCCCAAAATTGTATTTTGTAGCAGAGGGGGGCTATTAGATACTAAAACACACCACTAAGTGGTTTCCTTCTTTGCCTTGGTGGAACAGGAGGAGGATACTGTGCTCTTGGAGTAGGAGGTGGAGGCTGGAATAAAATGCGACAACTGAAGCTAATACACTTTTGGTAGATTTTACAATAAAGGTTATGAACAGGAAGGTGCAGCTTAAATATGTACTGTGCAGTATACATAGTGCATACATGCATCATGCAGGGGGCCTCGTGGAAAGCGAAATGCACAAGTGTCTAATGTTCATTAATTTGATAGTTGTACTTTTACTGTGGGATGCTTTTGCATGTGCTGCTAATCAGTCTTATTTAGTGATGGCTCTCCCTTCTTTGCTGTCGGTTACTGCTTTTATGCTGTTGCACATGAAATCTTGTTAATCTTAATCTCCGGCAACACCATCGTCATACTAGCCATGCAGACATCAGTGTGCTCTTGTTTATGTTCTCTACACCAATTTGAAGTGTAAACGCATGCTCATTGAAGTGCCATGCCTACCGGAATTATGTTTGCATTCCTATAGCATTACTCGGTTAGTTGTTTCATATCCGCTTGGCAATTACAGCTATGGAATTGTGGTAGAATAGTGTACACATCAGGTATCAATGAGTATTGCTCCACAGCTGATGTTACTGTCCCGCAAAACAAAGTTAATTATGTCTCTATAGAATTTACTCATTTTCTGTTGCAAAGACATTGTACAATACAGTTTTCTCAATTTGGCCTGCCTCTGACGTGCATGTTGCTAAGTGGATGGGGACTATAATGGAGTAGTAAAGTTGTTCTTGATATTGACTACAATAGTTTGTATAATCATATGTATGAGACACTCGCTTTCTAAAGAAGCAGAATAGAAGCAGAAAAGGTGGCTGTAAGTACCAAAGCAGCAGTTTCATGCATTCAAGAGTTGAGGTAACCTAAGTACATCTTTCACTTCAATGAATTAGCTATAGCTCACCAGTGATGAGTTGACTAGGAAATGGTTACTTTTCTTACCTCAACAATGATGGAACTTTCTTGTGCTTTGTGAGATGGGGCTTTCTCCAGCTTGGACCCTGCATTTCTCAATCCTGGTCTTGGCTTTGGTCTTGGTTTTGGTTTTGGCTGTGTAGTAGACAAAATGGTATTTGAATTTCATTAGGTAGCCAAGTCATACAGCCGCCACACTCACATACCTTCTCAATTTTCTGCTGGAGCAATGTCTGCACGGTCTTTAAGGAAGCTACCTCACGAATTAATGCTTGCATTTCGCTCTCCAGTGCACACTTCTGGGAGTCTGCCATAGCTAGCTGCATTCTGTACTCAAGGTTTTCCGCATAAAGCTTGCTAATGGAATGCGCTGTCTCGTACTCTTCCATTTCATTTCTGCACTGCATGTGTGTGTATGCATATTGATATGTGGAGGATGATGCTTGGATTTTAAATTTTGATGCTCTTCTGGATTGATCCTCCAATTCCTGTAGGCTTTGCTCTTGTCGTTGTAGTTTCTCTTTCAGACGGTCCACTTCAATTTCCTTTTCATTCAATTTTCTTTCATATCCTTCCACTTCGGACTGTCGTAGCTTTACTTCCACTCGACCAGCACACATCATGATGTTGTAGTAAGCAGCCTGCATCATAAAGATGACCCGAATGAACATCTTTTCACACACAGAGTTATAATACTCTATTCTCACTTACCTCTGCTTCCTCAGGTATGGATGGAGTGCTAGCACTTCTTCCCAGCAGATATGTATCCAGCTCTTGCTCACATTTTTGTACGACTTGCAGCAGCTCTTTCTTCTGATGTTGTAGGCCATCAAGCTCATCTACAATGGCATCAACCTTTGAGCTAATCTTCTGAAGTTGCTCTGTTATTTCACTTGACGTAGTTTCTTGTGCTGATTTGATCTTCGATTCCAGCCGAGTGAATTCATGCTCAATTGAAGCAGTGCTTTCTTGTGTCTGCTGGAGTTTCTGCTTCACATCTTCTGGAATTGGAGATTGACTATGATCGAACTGTTCAACACGTAATTCCAATTCCTGTAGCTTCTGTCTACCGTTGGCAAGTTTCAGCTGTTCGATTTGTTTATCTTTAAGGAGTAAAATTGTGCACCTTTCCATCGACTGCTGTTGATTCTTCAAGCTCATCAACTCATTCTGAAGCATTCGTAGCTCCTTTTCATCCTGCCTAATATCTTCCTCGGTTTGGTGAAGCTCTGTGTTTGTCCGTTCGATCTCTTCTCTCAGTGGAGCTACCTTCGCCTTCTCATGGACATCTAAAGCAAGATTCTGAATGGAAAATAAGCACAATACACTGGTGTCCACTGCTGTTCATTACAATATCTCTCTATATAGCTACACAGGTTTATTTATTATCAATAGTGTGTGACATACCTCGATCTGCGAAGGGATTTTGCCTTTCGGAAGCACTGTGGATGGTAGTGTAACACCTGCAAGGACATACACACACTCTTAAACGTAACACTGATGTTAGCATCCAAATGACTCACCATATTTCACTGCGATCTTGATTGCTGCGTCCCACTTTCCTGTGGCCTGGAGTGCCGCTATGAGTGCTGACCAGGTTGGATTCTTGCATCTTTCCAGCCATGTAGACAGCATCTTGGCTTTACACATCCCAAGGGCATCAAAGCCGGAACTATAAGTTGCATGGATTTCTTCCAGAGTGTGTTTTGGGAGGTCCAGACACAGCCCAAGCTGGACCCAGCCATGTACACACCTCAGTTCGGTCTCCAAGTCTGCTAGCTTCGGCTGTGTAGCCAGCACTGCATGAAGGGAGGAAGTAGACAGATTGAAACAAGCACACATGCAGCCTCATTCTCAGTCTTCCCCCTCCCAGTTGTTTGTCACTTTCAGCACATTTTTGTACTGCAAGTGACGACAAGCTGAGGGAGAGAGCCTGAGAGCAAGACAGACAGACATGCATACATGCATAATCAGATGTATAGCATCTCACTTCAGATTCTCTATCAGAATATAGTCGGCATGAGCCACACACTTACGGTAGGCATCCTGTAGCTTGTCAACAGCAAACTTCATGGTGCTGTCACCCTGAAGAACCTCCACCACTTCAGTGAACCTGCTGGGATTGACCACCAGCTGGTCTTGGACAGCCAACAGTAGCTTCCTACTCTTCTTTGCCTTGGTGAGGCTGTCCAGCTGCACCTCTTGCAGCAGACCTCTCCCAATGACGTTCCGAGAAAACAGTCCATCTGCCAGGGACTCAGGATCCTGGATCGCACTCACAAGTTGGGCATAGTGCTGCCTGAACACCTTGGCCTCCAGAGAGTCATCTCTGTCGTGGGTGTGTACTCCTGTGGCTGCCATGCTTACAGTTCAGAGATATCCTGTATAGAATTCACATTTTGAAAAAAGTGTTGATTTGAGGGATATTCAGCCATGCTAGACTCTCTATCCAGCTATAACTCCATGGAGATTTTATTACATGTAGGTGGTTTTCTTTGTGCAGATTGATGCCATCCTCTAGTTAGTGCACCAAAACTGTAATTGCTAGGCAGTAAGTCAATTAAAGTCAACCTGAAAAGACCCCACTACACACCTTTTTTCCTCTTTTTTACCTTATGCCGTAGATCAGATTTAATGAGTTAGGGCATATACTAGAGTAATTTTCTTATGCTAATCACAGTTTGTGTGATTTTTATTGTCCAAGTACTTAACTCATGCACATCAGATCCTTTTACTTTTTCTCCTAGTGGCTTGACTCATTTTCGTATGTACATGTAGCTAGCCATGAGTCGAAGATCACATGAAGTACATTAGCTTTTTAAGTGCTGTAACTAACCTTATACAACTTTACACAGTTATAGTTCTTTTGAACGATCACATGGTAGGGAATGTGTGCCGGAGACAACGGATAACTGAAATGAGAAATAATAAAGCAGATATGTTACATGCCGTACTGTAGAAGTAGTGGTAGAGTAAACAACTACAACAACAATAACAATAGCAACAACAACAACAGTAGCAACTATAACAACACAATACTATTGGGCGTTATTTTAAACTGGATGATATAAAGATCCGGGGGTGGATTAAAGTTTGTTATTCACATATTCTGATGATAATATGTGGCCATGGATGCTTACATGCGGGCTATGATTACAATTCTGCATGTGGAGGTATTGCTCGGCTCATGAATGTTTATATTGGGAGACTACCCTAACAACCAAAACAGGTCAATGTGACATCATCATAGCTATAGCAGTACAGTAAATTAGCTAGCCTAAATATTATTTACATGTGCTAGTGATCCTGATACATGTAGTCTACTGGCAGTGCCAAATTACCTGCATGGGATTCTAGCATACACTCTAGGTAGTTACGGTGTCATGGCCTGTTACATACTGTGCTTCATGCAGTGATATCGATGCTTGTCCTTCAATACAAACTACACATTGCCAAGCCCAGATCTGCTGATACTTCATTCTAAAGATACAGTTGACCTTAACAACTCACCTGGAGTGTTAAGTTCTAGTAGTGGGCACAATCAGTGCTGGAGTCAGCGTGGCGTTCTTTATTTGTATATCCAAAGTGCATATCCACAGCCTGGCTTACATCTGCCAGTGATTATATAGAAGGCATTAAGGGTTATTGACTATTATTTTCCCGTGGCCACTTCGAGAACCGGCATAGACGTTAGCTAGAATATTAAAGAACATGTCACTGTATTAGATCAAATCCTTTCTGAACTTGCAGTGCAGCGCTAACCTTATAAAATTTGGTACAATGCTGTAGCTATAGCTTGCTGCTGTCTGGTCAAGTTTAATTCTTAACAATCTTCTAATTTCTCTGATATATATGCACCTGAAAAAATTACAACAAACAGATGAGTCACATGACATCCCTGCCATATACTTAATCCAGTCCCATGTCTCCAGTAATCAATAAGGTGTTGGGAAAGTGCATTACAGCAACTATAAAATACGATTAGCTTCTTCCATATATAGCTACACCCCCCATCATAATTCGAAAGTTACAGAACTATACATGGTTATTCTGGTTAAAGTATATAGTCACATGAGTTTATGAGTTTAATAGGTACGTCTTATCATGTACGTTTGCGGTGTATATATTTAGGCAATCACTCTATTTGCTTCACTTTTACTCCTATTTGTGTTATAAAGCTTTTGGTACCGAACTCATTGGTTAAATAAACCCTGTATGTAATTCCGATGTCAGTCTGTGTGTGGCTGCAATTGTACTTAGAATAATCATGGTGTTGACAGGTATTTAGGGAAGACTATATATCACTGCAGGAGTTACCATCTGGGTAATTTGTTCTTTGCTATGAACCTTGACGTTCCATAGTCAATTTCCATAGTAAGGAACAAATCACCTACTTTGAGGCCTAACTCCTACCTGCATACTCAGACATCTGAAATTCAGGTAACCACTAAGCGGTCAAAACAACTACGTATTTTTTGTATATTCATTGCCTATTCATGATTGGCTGCACTATTCTATTTCCATGAAATTATTTGACATACATGTAGCTAGACTCTGTGGAGCCGGTAGTAATATGAATGCGTATTTCTAGTGCATCACTTCAGCTGCTGAATGTGGTAGTATAACACTCAGAACATTAATCTTACTGTGCTCCAGAATGAATGTGGGACTGGAAGTGTATTGGCTCCTGAACCAATGTTAGCATATCAAACCACTCATATTAAACTTTAAAGCTTGCCTATTGTGGCAGGAATTGATAAGGCAAGGCGGGTGTTTTTAACTGCGAGTTTAGTGTTGTGAGTTATTTCAAGGGTTGAGTGACTACATTCTTGCAGTGATGCTAGACCTTTGCCTGCATAACTTATCTAGCTACAAAAACAAAACAGTTCCTCTAACCCAGCTAGAGTTATCTCAGTTGCTACCGAGCAATGTGCCTACAAAATGATTCTGAAGCCAGTAAGCTAGGTCACGTATGCATATTACTTACAGGTAGCTACATTAAGGCATAGGAATGTTAGAAGTGCAGCTGCATTTGTAACATTTCTACAGCTCCAGTCTAAATGCAGATATCCCAAAAAAATGAATAATAGCTCGGGAGGCCACACTTGAAAAAAAGTACGACACGCACCCATGAAGTTGGTTGGTTGGTTTGGAGGTTCAGCCTCAAAAGATGGGGATTTTTTTGCTGACAGGAGTTTAGGGTTTTCAGACAGGCTAAAATATACAGGAGTCAGCTGGAGGCATCTTTATTAGATACTGATTTGTTATTGTGATTTGTAGCTGTTTGAAGCTTGTGTTTTTTACAGTAGCACTCGACCTGGGCGGGGCGAGATGGGTCACGAGCTAGCCAGCATGTCGCGAGAATAACAACTAACCCAGAAGCATGCATAACAATATCGCTGCAAAAAGCTACGAAAAAGCGACTGGTTTTTGGCAGGTTGTTGTGTCTATGTACAACATAGCTGACTTCAAGTTCAGAACCGCCGCGACTCCATACAAGAGCTCGAGTACTATTGGGACCGGCAGCCGAGTCAAGATCGGTTTTGACTGAATCACTCCGGATTTGTGCTTCTGGCCTTGGAGATGTTTCTTGAGATGGTACTCGCTCGTCATGATCGCGAGTGCGAAGTAAGGGTTGGGTCATAATTATTTATCCATTACATGATGTCATACTACGGTTAATTGATTATTTATGACGTAATGTATGTAATTATGACGATTTGTGACGTAGTTGGTCGGCTGTTTCGGGGATTCCGCGAGTGTGCGTCTTGGACTTTTTTTTTGCTGTGGCCTCCTGAACAGCTAATGTTTTTCCTTTTACAATCATGTAATTAAAGAGGTATAGTTACGTAATTGGCTAAAAAATGTTACAAATGCAGCTCCAATTTCAGACAGAAGAGTAAACAATTAAGCTGGTCACGTTTTAGTCACAGATAGCTAAGGCGTAAAATGTTTAAAAGGAAGATTTTTACTACAGTAGTCAAGTGATCTTATTTGTTTGTATATACCTGTATACATGTAGCTGCAACTGAGATACCCAAAGCCGGGTTATAGCAATGCTTTCATTTGTGCAGTGTGCTAAACTTGCATTACAAAGGTTTGCAAATGTCAGTTTGAAGCACCAAGCCCGACCGTCAAAAAAAGTACCCCACCTTACGTTACCTTATTTGCAGTACTAGTAAATCTCAAGAGCAGTGGAATTCCTTAGAGCCCAAACTACCCTCTCCCCTGCATGGTGCTCAAAACCGATAATTTTTTGTAAAGTTTAGAGAGTGTAGACACTCATCTAGTCAGGGTAATTTCAACACTAAGACCCTGCCTAACCTTATATCAGTCTCTGCTATAATTGGTTCAGGTGCCAATACACTATTCCAGTCCCATATTCCCGTCCCACTGTCCGGTTTATTGATCCAGTCCCACGTTCCAGTCCCACATTCCAGTGGAGAATCCAGTCCAGTGTTTAGAGACACCCCCCAGAATGGATCACTGGTACATTTTATTATTGTTGTTTTTTTTAGATTTCAACGCTCTCAGGCTTCTGGTGACCCTAACAGAATTTAGTAATTGGAAACTGCGAACCAGTAACAGATGTCTCCAATCACAATACCATCTAACTGTTGCTGTCAACATCCTCTACAAAGTCTTTCGTTCCAACGCCTCTACAGGGGTTGGGGCATCTTTCCCAGATAATACTTGAAACTATGTTACATATGGTAGCTAATTATAACTAGTGCATTCAGAGGGTTCATTATCCTCATACCCAGGCCCCCTAGGTGTATGAGGCCGTCAGAGAGTGAGGTCAACAGGTGGTGCCATGTAGCTAATTATGGTAGGGCCTAAGGACAGGGTTTTTCTCACCAAGGCGGCGCTTTCCCTCATTCTCATAGCAGCACACATTATGACAGTAATCACAGAGATGTAGCTACTTAATTGAGAAGGCTAAGGGATCCCCCTGAATTAGTCTCGCGGGACTACCCCTGAATTACACCTGGCCACGAACAGTAACTCTGTGCACCCGTAGATAATATACCTCCTTTAGTCTCGTCTAGTTCTAATTGGACTCTAATGCGAACTGTTAATTTGGGGTAACGCGGATGCATGCGCTTACCGTAGATGAATGTTGTAGAATATAGATCACTCTGCCACCAAGCTCGGCTTTACACTCACTGATTCTCATGCGTACTCCGCCACCTAGCTCGCTACACTTTTCTTTGCTGCGGACTCACGCCCACTTTCGATTTCAACAGCACCTGCCAGTGGCGTAGCAGAATATTCTAGGATTGCGCAGTGGAATATTTTGCACAATCCTAGGATTGCACAGCAGAGTGTTTTACGCAATCCTAGGATTGCGCAGCAGAATATTTTGAACAATCCTAGGATTGCGCAGCAGAGTGTTTTGTGCAATCCTAGTATTGCACATCAGAATATTTTGCGCAAGAGAATATTTTGCGCAATCCAGCAGAATATTTTTTGTTTAACTGTTTTGCACAATCCTAAAATTGCGCAGCAGCAATATCCTAGGATTGTGCAGCAGAATATTTTGCACAAGAGTGTTTAACTGATTTGCACAATCCTAGTATTGCACAGCGGAATTTGCACAATCCTGATTGTGCACAATCCTAGGATTGCACAGCAGAGTGTTTTGCACAATCCTAGGATTGCACAGCAGATTATTTTGCACAAGAGTGTTTAAATATTTTGCACAATCCTAGGATTGTGCAGCAGAATATTTTGCACAATCCTAGGATTGTGCAGCAGAATATTTTGCGCAAGAGTGTTTAACTGTTTTGCACAATCCTAGAATTGCGCAGCAGAAATTTTTGCACAATCCTAGGATTGCGGAGCGGACTATTTTACACAATCCTAGGATTGCACAGCAGAGTGTTTTGCGCAATCCTAGGATTGTGCGGCAGAATAATTTGCACAATCCTATAGGACTGTGTAGCAGAGCAGCTTAGCTACAACCTTCCAATCTAGCTGTTGTGCAAGTTCTGGGTGGCATCTGCCCTGATCTGGTCCATCTTCTTGTCTGACAGCTTCAGCTCCTTCTTTAGTGAGTTGACCACAAACCCCAGGTAAACTGTGGTGTAAGATAGTTCCAGCCGAGACCTGGCCAGGAACCCAGAGCTTCCAGTAGGTTTAAGTCTAATCCCCTAGATTGTCCGGCCTTGTTCTGGTACATGACAGGTGGTTGTTGGGGTAAATTACGCTTCAAACTCCCTTTTTTGGCATATACCAAACCCACATCCTTCAAGACTTTATCATTCCCAGACCATACCATGCAGATCTCCAGACCATACCAGATTGATGTGTGGTAATATGCACAATGCATGTTCTTGCAGATTCAATCAGTATAGTTGAGTCCCCATACATACGTACTTTACTTGCTATATAATACAGCACTGCCATGTCTATAGCAGCGATCGTTTCCCACCAATATTGGAACTGTCATCTGTAATGTACAAAGTATACAAATTTAATAAAGGGTAAAAAGCTATGACATCAATCATATGTGGGCTTTATGACAGCAACAAATAATTATAGATAATAAGCTAAAGACTAGTTGTCTCTTCACTAACAATTATGAAGTCGGGAGTGTCAGGTTCTTCTGCAATGGCTGAGGGATTCTCGACTACAATACTCATGCTGTCATCACCCACCAACTGAAAGGACACAGGATTATCTGTGCTAATACTAGCTACTGTGTCCTCAAGACTGAATGCATTATTTGAACAGGTGGAATCCAGAGGAACTTTGTCACTAGTTCGTTTAAGTGTCCCTTTCTCTGAGAGTAGTGTTGGCTGGTAGGCAGTCGATCTTCCTCTCCCATGAATTCCTATCTTGGTGAGTATGCCTGTCTGTGATATAGTCGTTTTTCCGGTAGCACTGCGACTAATGTTGCTAATAGTTGCTTTGCTATGAGCCACTTGGTAGCGACTCTTTCTCTCAATACACAGTAGTTTATACACCCATGACCTCCACTCATCTCTTGCGTCTTTCGATCTCACTCCATGGAAAATAAAAATGAGAAGCCCCTGGGACCCCACGAAGATACTGAATATCAGCTGGAATGTAAAGGTGAGTTCTTCGATGTCAGAGCTCGTAGCTGCAAGGCCGAGGCCCCACCCAAGACCGAAGATCAGGGAGAGACCGATTGCAATCAAGGTCAGTTTCTTAACCTGAGATACTTTTCCAGGACTTTGGATGTTCTTGGTTCTCTGAGTTTGCTTGGTGATTGAAACCATTATCACCACGAATATGACCCAGTTGAGAAGATATAGGATACCGAATGGTAGGATGAGGCCGAACCAGAAGGGGTACTCTGTTGGTCGGCAACTGGAAGAGAGTAGAATTAATATGGAGTGTTATGAAATTGTTAATATTTAGTTAGTTACCCGATGCTGTATGCATTCTAAACTCACTAGAATGGGTTGACATAGTAGTCATGTCCAGCACCAACTGACACTCCTACAACCACTAGCGGTGTCACTAAAAAATGGAAGAAGCCGTATCAGACATGCATATTCTGAAGTTTAAAGTTTGTGATCCATTACAGTATGTACCTACAACTGTCCCCTCATTAAGGACCTTGAAAAATACATTACTTTCTTAGAGGATCATTGATCTCTGTATGACTGTATATTTCATTCCTAAACAACAGGTAGTTGCAATCAACACTTACACCATGCAACCATTGCCGCCTTTAGCACAAAGTGGTCTGACTTGGTCCCCAGAACAGTGACCAGCTTCTGGTAGAGATGGAAAGCCTCCACTGCTGTCCATGCAAAGAATGCCAGAGTGAAGTAGTGCAGGAGAGCTGATACCACACCACACAGGGGCGGGACTGTGGTCACAAGACCTCCCAGTATGAAGGAGACATAGAGCCCAATGAGGGCAATGCATAAGTGGACGAGGAGTTGTCCATGGTCCGTGGAACGGAGTTTCCTGAGGGTAAGATTAAATGAACGCTATATTTTAAAAGCTTGCAGATTGCCAAAATTTTTAGTTGGGACATGTGCCCAGATACTCTTAGAGGTGTCCACACTTTACTACTGGCTACTGCAAAAAAAATATAACCCTCAATAAACTTTTCTTTGTTAATGCTCTATCACAGCGCTGTCTATACTTGTGTCCTGGTACTCATTTACCTATAGCTATGTTAGTACTATTATATACTTTTTGTTACAAGAAATCATTATAAGATACTAAGCTGCTTCAACAGGCATGCGGAAATTCAACTCACTTGGCCGTACAGTAGGTGGCTATAATGATGATAAGACAGAGAGTAGAGATCCCAGCTCCGATGTAGGAGATGATGGACAGAGCTAGTGGAGCAAAGGCTGTCCCTGGATTTAAGTCCTGTAGAGAATTATTATGCATACTTATGGCGTCTATGACAAATGGATTTCCCTTCGATGTCACTACATTACTAGAAACGACCACAGATGCACACTGAGACTCACAAACACCACAGATGCACACTGAGACTCACAAACAGCAGTCCAAAGTGACCCAGTTGTCTGCAGTTACAGCTTGTCCTGCCATCTTCATCGGAAATAACTCGACAATTATCGCTAGTCCACCTGCCTGCACCTACGTACCATTGAGGAAGCAAAGGTAGTGAAGTATTGTGCCGTCACTGGGTGAATGGAAACACTGGTAGTAGCAGTAACAGCAGATACACTACATTTACCACTGTCTAGCCTCGTCCCCAGGCTACCCTCCCACGTATGGAAAAAGTTCTGCACATGGGAGGGGAGCCTGGGGACGAGGCTGCCTCATATGAGTGTTGAAACACTGGAATATAACTTGGCTAGTAAGTAGTGACAGTGTGCATGGATAAATCAGCACTTAGATACTCAGGATTAGCTAGACCAGTAACTTCATCGTAACTGCTATCTATTTGATTATAGTGAACCACCTTACCACTTCTATCAAAAGTTGCACATGTAGCTTCTGATTCTGCTGTCATCAAAATACCACCACAGATCTGGGTTGGGGGAGAAGACAATAAATCTGAGTAAACCATTGCATTATACTTATATGTACACTTGGATGAAGTTTTCTTACTATCACCACCATACACTCATACACCTGCTCTTACTCACACAAGTAATGAATTAGCAAATAGTAATCTGTAAACCAGATGTATGTAGCTAGCTAGCCTACCAGATGAACATGCAGAAC
Organism: Phakellia ventilabrum; assembly: GCA_963921505.1. NCBI lineage: Eukaryota > Metazoa > Porifera > Demospongiae > Axinellida > Axinellidae > Phakellia > Phakellia ventilabrum. The sequence goes on from OY997393.1 coordinate 376,277, forward strand.
TCACCTCACTAAGCCTCTGAAAGTTTAGAAGTATTCCCTCAGACAAGTTTAAGTTGGTTAGATTACCATTTGCTCTCACAGATATAATGATCGAGCCAATGGCAGATTGACTGCATGAAGTATTTGGAGTTGTGAAAAGAGTGTCAGTTAGGAATACACTATAGGACAGTCTCTCTGGTGCACGGCCTTGATCTGTGCTCGCATTTCCAAGTGCTAGTTCAGCATCTTGTTGGCTGAAGAACAGTGAGTCTGGGAGCTCCACAGATGCAGTTGAGTTGAGAACTACGTCCTCATTTCTCACTAGCTGCTCTCCACTGACATTACTGACTCCAACCACTTGGTCTACTGGGCCGAGGTCAGCGCTGAAAGCCTCACCGGTAAAGTTGTCAGGGTCGATGTCTTGCACAAGAATAGCAAAGTTGTCCCGAGCTAGGATCACTGTTCCATCTGTTGCATTCTCAGGTATGAGAATGGAGTCCGTTAGCGTATCCAAACTTTGCAAAATTCTGGATGTGATAATAAAAAGTAATCAACCATACTCTTGGCCATATGAAAGAGCAAAGATACTGGTCAGCTGTAGAATGTTTTTGCCTTACCTTGCGGTAGCGTTGGACTGCATCTGGCTTTCGAGTACTACTTCTGGCTCGGCTTCAATTAGATTATCTATTGTTTCCAAGTACTGCTCTCTGACCTACAATGATCGAATGATGTCATAACCATTATAAATTGCCACATTCTGATTGCATAATTTACATGATTCTACTGAATATGTGCACTCGTGGGTTTAAACTTACTTCTTCATCTTCAATAGCAGCTGTGGTGAGCTCCTCGATAATGCTGCTCGCTACTGAGACAGTGGATACATCCACAACTGAGGAGTTGGATGTGATTTCAGCCACTATTGTGGCAATTTCCATCTCAGACTCCAGCTAGAAGGAGAGATATGTAAATGTGATCAACTCAGTTCATGCACTTGTCCTCCTATATTTGTATCATACGTGAACAATTACATTTCCTTGCTTCCAAGGTGGCCAAGAAGTTATTATAAGGTCACCAAATGCACAGAATGAGTTTTGGCCACTACCAAGCCTAATCAGCAGAGATTGCACACAGAACCCGGTCTTGGGCTTAAAACATGTGAAGCATAAGGTATTATACTAATTAGGGTAACTGTATATAAAGAATTATGACACTGTCATATCTGAATGAATTTTATGGTGAATATTCGTGTCCACAACAGTATCAGTCACTGCGGCATAGCTATGAGGTGCTACCATACCTGATTTATTTCACAAAGTCGAAGAGCAGTAACATCCACTCGACAGGGAGCAAAGTCTGCATCCCTCCATTCTCCCAGTGTTCCTCCTGTATGTACACACACTCTTGTCACAACAGCTCCTTGCGGATAGCTGATCAGTCCCAGGCAGATCTCAGGACAGGGCTGCGTTTCAGTGTTGCCTGTCTCTGCTAGAGGCCAGTCATAGGTGATGGAGCTTTCTGGGAAGAGAGGGACACTCACTTCAGGGGGACACAGAGTGGGGGCTGGAAAGGAGGGAAGAGTATTTTGTAGCATCTTTTGAAGATTTAAAGTTTTGAGATGTATCATCACAATCTTAAGACTCAAGCTCTTTAATAAGCAGCTAATGGTTGCCATGGTAATTTAGTTGTAATTATGCTCCCTAAGAGGATATTTCTTTGTAGACTGTAGCTAGTGTGTACCTTCACATGTGATTCCATCGCCCCTAGTGTCTGGGTTACAGGTACATGTGAAACTGCCGAATGTGTTATCACATGTCGCCAGAACATGACAGTTGTGCTGTCCGAGTGAACACTCATCAACATCTATACAAATGGGAAAATAAAGTGAATCTCAGTTTGAATACTAGCTACGTACAGCCCTTTCCTTATGGTGGCCAAGGGCATTAAATATGCTTCTTCTCTACATTCAATTGCAGAATTATAGCTTATATAGGGTCTACTTGCAGCAATAAGATTTCTTACCCGAGCATGTCACTCCGTCTCCAGCATAGCCAGGATTACAAACGCAAAAAAAGCTCTCAGTATTGTCAAAACAACTGGCAAGCAGGTCACAGTTGTGTCTCTCAGTGCTGCATTCATCCACATCTACAATTTTTTTTTTTTTTAAAGTGAGGTTATGACACACGAAAATTAATAAGGTATTAACTCACAGATGACGGTGACTCTCAGTGCATCATTGGAAGGAACTGGTAGGAGTGAGTTGTTGTTGAAGTCATTTACTGCCTCCTCCATTACTGTAATGAAGAGTGTATCAGGAGATGCTCCAACGGAAGTGTCATTCAGTAGTATCTCAAAGAGTTCTGGTGATAGAGTTATTTCTGCTCTATCCTTGAGTCTTGATTGGGTGATTGCCAGAGAATTAGTGAGGTTTACGATAACTGATGCGTTTACTTCGCTGCTTTGGAGGAATATTTCAGATAGCACGTTTTCATTTAGCGAGACAGCTTCTGAAAATTGTAATATAACAATTCCCCCTGACCTCAGATCCAATTCAAATGATATCAGTTCTGGTGGAGTAGTGTCCGGAGTGAACACACTCACTTGAAGAGCAGAGTCTGCAGCTATGGATGCAATAGCATTTGAGGCCATATCTTGGATTATTTCAGCTGTAATGGAAATAAACGTATTGTTCACATCTGTTGTAAGGTCAGTCGTTTGTTTCATAGCGTTGAGGTCATCCAATAGGATAAACAAAGCAACATTTGGACCATTTGGACTTTCAGTGAGGCCACCTGTCAGTTGGTAGTTGGCTGAGAGAGAAAGAGGTGCACTCTGGAGCGTGATGCCTGTAGGATTGAGAGTTGTAACTCTAACAGGCTCCGAGAATAGAAACTGCAGCAAGCCAGTATCCAAGTCCAATTCAAATCTGAGAAGTATTGGACTGATTCGGTCTGGAGTAAAACCAGATGCTTGGATTGCAGAGCTACCCAGTCTTGGTTCAACTGGATTGTTGTACACATCTGTTACTAGCATCTCATCGTACTGCAGAAACGTGCTGCTAAGGGACGTTGCAATGTTGTCATTGATTTTGATTGCATTAACATCACTGACATCTAGGAGCAGGGTGATGCGTACAGTATTTCCGGTTTGTGAAACCTCACCTCCAGTGAGAGCGTAGGAACTACTGCCTACTCCTGTAATTTGGAGCCTTGTCGGATCAAAGGAACTGGAATTTATTGTTTCATCAAAGACAAACTGACACTCCATGTTTGTAAGGTCAAGAGTGAAGGACTGCAACAATGGTGGAGTGGTATCCAGAATTACTTCATTAGCTTGCAGTGCAGATAGAGAATTTATTTCAACTACCGAGTTTCCAAAAACATCTACTACTCCTCCACTGATGATTGTAAGATAGGTGGTGTCAATAGTAGCTCCTAGTGGGAATAGTCTTTTGATTTCATTAAGGGCATCAATACTGAGGGTGAGTCTTTGGAGTGGCTGATCATCTAATGAGTTCAGAGAGCCAGCTGACAAGGTAAAGGAGGTCTCGGGGCTGCTTGCAGCATTCTGGAGGGTGACTGATGTAGAGTCAAAAGTATTGGCATCCACAGTCTCACTAAAGGAGAGCCGAAGGGTGCCAGAGTTTAGATCCAGTCTGAACAGCATAACTTGTGGTGGGGTTATATCCGGCACATAACTTGTTGCAGATATAGTAGACTCTCCATTAACTCTCTCTAACAGCGGTTCACCAAATTCATCCAGGATGGCACCACGGTCCACTGCTAGATATGCACTAGTTCTACTCACTCCAATTCTTCGTGATTTTAACTCATTGATATCTACAGTACTGAACGTCACTACGACAGTCAGCGAATTTAACGGATTGATAGTACCTTCGGTGAGTCTGTAATAATCATTCTCATCTACCACATTAAATTCCTTCTGTAGGATGATTCCACCAACATCAAGAGATGTATGGGTTACGTTTTCATTGAAAGAGAGAGTTAGAATTCCTAAATTCATGTTCAAATCAAACGATTCAAGAACTGGTCTGCTTGAGTCTCCAATGAAACGTGTTACTGGCACTGCTGCTGATGGAACAAGTCCAACAATAGCATTTCCAGCCATGTCTCGAAGTGCATCAAATGAGAATTGAAGATATGTAGTTGCCATGCTAACAAACAAGCTACTTTCCGAATTAATCTGCTGTAAGTCAAACTCTGTCATATAAAGATCTATTAATCTTCCATTAGAGCTGTTTATAAAGCCACCTGTTAATTGGTAGAAAGTTGAATTCTCAAAATTTTCTGCCCGTAAGGTAAAGCGATTAGGCTTAACAGAAGATGCATTAACTGGTTCACCAAAAGTCAGTGACAGCAGTCCCAAAAACATATTAGCAATATACGACTCCAGCTGTGGTGGGGTTGAGTCTGGTATGTACCCAAGGGAAGCTATTTGAAGAGGAGAGTCGGCAGGTATGGGAGCATTTGGGTTGGCGTTCATATCTTGAATCACTCCTGATGAAACGGAGAGGTAGGTGTTGTCTCTGCTCGTTGCAAGCTCAGGAATGAGTTTGATGCTGTCGAGATCATCTGAAATTATTATTATGGTGATAACCGGATCATTAATACCGTCAGAGAAGCTGCCGGTAAGTTCATAGCTCGTAAAATGAGATTGTAATGGTATCGTGTTTTGAAGAGAGAGGCCAGTGACATTGAGAGTCACGACTCTCACTGGTTCTGAAAACCTCAAGATCAGCAATCCCTGATTCAAGTTAAGTTGGAAGTTGAGGAGAGTTGGCGACAGCTGGTCTTCAGTAAACTCTGATGCTTGTACTCCTGATACAGGCTGAATCAGGTTATTGTTCATATCTTGTACTAGTGTTGCATCCACACTTAAGAAGGTATTGCTGAGAGAGGTCGCAATAGCGTCGTCAAGTTTGATAGTGTTTACATCATCCAATGCAAGGATGAGTGTTACTTGTGTACTATTCTCTGCGGAGGTCTGTCCACCAGTAAGTGTGTAAGTGCTGCTAGTTTCAAATGGACGTCCAGCAAGTTGTAGACTTGTGGGATCAAATGTACATACATTTACTATCTCACTGAAGACAAACTGAAGCACACCTGCATTTAAATCCAGATGGTAAGACTCCAAGACGGGAGATGTGAGATCAGAAGTAAATTCACTGACTTGAAGAGCCATTCCTGTACTTATTTCGAGAACTGGATTACCAAATACGTCTAATACACCTCCAGCTTGAATTGCAATATAGGAGTTATTAGAATTGGTTGCAAGGAGAAAGAATCTCTTTATCGCATTTAGGTCCTCTCTAATGAGTGTCACTTCTTGAATAGGCTGATCATTTCCTGAGCTCTGAAAGCCAGCTGACAAGATGAAGAAGGTGTTTGGATTGTTTGCAGCGTTCTGCAGGGTGACTGAAGTGGGGTCAAAGGTACTGGCATCTACAGTCTCACTGAAGGTCAGCAATATAACGCCAACGTTTAGGTCCAGTGAAAATTCCATAAGCTCCGGTTGAGCTACGTCTGGTATGTAGATTGAAACAAGAATTGTCGATTGTCCATTCACCCTTGCTTGTAGAGGTACACCAAAGTCATCCACAGTAGCATCACTGTCAATTGCTAGCCACGCTGATGTATTACTGACCCCAATCCTTAGTGATTTCAGCTGATTGATGTCATCAGTAATCAGTTGTATAGCAATACTTGTATTACTGATTAAGTTAGTAAAGCCACCTGTCAACTGAAAGGACTCACGAAAATCAATCACACTAAACTGTTGCTGGAGAGTAATAGCATCAATATTGAAATTTACAGAGTCTACTGGTTCATCGAAAGAGAGTGTCAGAACTCCATCATCCATGTCTAGATCAAAAGACAATAGGACTGGCCTGCTAATATTACCTGTGTAAGATGACGTCTGTATTGCTTCAGTAGGGGCAAGGGTGAGAATTCTATTACCAGCTGTGTCTTCAATAGCTGCAGAGAGCACGCGTAGGTAGGCAGTTTGCATGTTCACAAAGAGACCATTGAGTTGTTCAATTTGATTCAAATCAGCTTCTGTTATATACACCTCAATGGATAGTCCATTGGAGCTATTGGTAAAACCATCTATTAGCTGATAGAAAATAGCATCATTTGAATTTTGTGATTGCAGGACCAACTGATTAATTTGAAGTGATGATGTATTCACTGGCTCATTAAAAGTCAATGACAGCAATCGTACTTCCAGGGTGGTTGTGAAGGATACAAGTTGGGGTGGAGTAGTATCTGCAGTGTAGAAGTTGACTTGGAGAGCTGAGACAGGTGACAGCTGGTTAGCGTTTGTGTCCTGAATAGCTTCAGATGTGGCTGAAAGGTAAGTGCTGTTCTGGTCAGTAGTGAGATCAGCAATTGACTTGAGTGTATTCAGATCATTATCAAGTAGAGTGACAACAATTTCTGGTCCATTGTTGCTTCCAGACAAGCCACCGGTCAATGAATAACTAACGCTAGATGAATCTGGTGTGTTTTGAAAACTGAAACTCGTATAGCTCAGAGTTGCCACCCTTACAGGCTCGGAGAACGTCAGTAGCAATAACCCTGCATCCATGTCCAGTCCAAAGGTCAGCAGTGATGGTGGCAGCTGATCTGGGATGAAGTCAACAGCTTGTAGGGCAGAGTTAGCCAATCTTGATTGAATAATGTTTCCACTTGTATCCAAAACCAGTGTGTCATCAAAGCTCAAGTAAGTATTGGCAGTTGATGTTGCAAGGGAGTCATCGACTTTTATAATGTCGAGGTCAAACTCTGTTAGTTTGACAACTACATCTAACACAGAATCTCCGGGTGCTACCTCACCCCCCGTGAGGGAATATGCTGTACTGGTCATCAGTTGTCCTGCAGTGAGGTCAAGCCTCGTGGGATCAAGAGAAGCCACATCAATAGCCTCACTAAATAAAAGGGTGATATCTTCACGAGCTAGATCTAGACTGAACTCCACAAGCTGTGGTCTGGTTGTATCAGGCGTGTACAAAGAAACAGAGATCGCAGATTCTCCGTTGATCCTAGCTTCCAAAGATATGCCGGATACATCAACGATAGTAGTACTATCAACTACACACCAGAGCGATGCATTGGTCACTCCAATTCTAAGAGCTTTCAAGTGATTAGTATCCAGTTCAATCAGTTGCACTCTAGCTACTGTGTCTCCCAGTGGGATAACACTGCCATTTGTCAGTCGGTAAGAATCACTATTGATCATGACGTTAAATTCTCGTTGTAGGATAATTCCGCTAACATTGAGAGATGAATGATCTACTGGTTCACTGAAGTAGAGGGTCAGATCTCCGGGGTCTACGGTATAATCAAATGACAGTAGAACAGGCCTGCTTGTGTCACCAATGAACAGTGTTGCCAGGATTGCTTCGGAGGGTGGGCTAGACAGAATAGGGTTGCCAGCCACATCAGCAATTGCGACAACATCGATTCGAAGATAGGCAGTTTCCCTGCCCGCAAAAAGACCTTGCAGTGATTTAATTTCATTGACGTCAGATTCTGTCATGTATAAATCAATATATCTTCCATTTGAGCTGTTAGTAAAACCACTGGTCAGCTGATAAAAAGTAGCATCTGTCGAGTTTGCTGATTGTAGAATAAACTGTGTGAATATAATAGACAATGCATTTACTGGTTCATCAAAAGTCAGAGTTAACAGACCAAGGTTCAGGTTTGCTGTAAAGGACACCAGTAGAGGTGGAGTAGTGTCTGGCGTGAATATTCCTACCTGAAGAATTGACTCAATAACTGCATTAGAATTCATGTCCTCAATTGCTCCAACAGTAGTCCGAAGGAAAGTGTCACTACTACTAGTGGCAAGATCAGAAATTTCCTTGATGTTGTTTGAATTATCCAGCAGAATGTTAAGGATGATGTTGAGTCCATTTGGGCTGTCAGAAGAGCTGCCTGTTAGTGCAACAAAGGACGTTGGTGAGATGTTTTCATTTTGCAGGAAAAGTCTTGACGGATTCAGTGTCAAGGATCTTACTGGCTCAGAAAACGACAGTAGCAGTAAGCCTGAATCCACATCAAGTTCAAAGTAGATCAGCGCTGGCGGCAGCACATCTGCAATAAACTCTGAAGCCTGTAATCCAAATATTATTGCCTCAACACTGTTACCATTCATGTCCATAACCAGTGCACTTGAAAGCCGCAGAAAGGTATTTATTTGCGAGGTTGCAAGTTGTTCATTGAGTTTGATTGCATTCAGATCATTTATTGCAAGAATGATCACTAAACGTATACTGTTTTCAAGTGATACATTTCCACCAGTGAGGGAATACATGTTGTCAGGTTGAAGTGGATCTGCAATGAGCTGAAGTCTTACAGGATCAAAAGAGTTGCTATTTACTGTCTCATCAAAGAAAAGCTGCAGCTCTCCAGCAGTAAGATCCAAGCTGTAAGATTCTAATACTGGTGAAGTGGTGTCAGGAACTACTGCACTAGCTTGAACGGCTGATGATGTAGTAATTTCAACCACTTCATTGTCAAATACATCTAACACCGCTTCTCTCTGAATGGCGATGAATGTACTGCTTACATCCGTAGCCAGGAGATAAAGCCTCTTAATCTCATTAAGATCATCGCTGGTAAAGTTCACTCTTTGTATTGGTTCATCAAAGACTGAGTTCAGTGAGCCAGTCGACAAGGAGAAAGAAGTATCAGAATTGTTAGCTGTACTCTGGAGGGTGACTGAGGTAGGAACAAAGGTAGTGGCATTCACAGTCTCACTGAAGGTCAGCCACAAAGTTCCAAGATCTAGATCCAAAGTGAATTCCACCAGTTCTGGCGGAGTTGTATCTGGAGTGTATGTTGAAACTCGAATAACAGATTCTCCGTTCACTCTTGACAAAAGTGGTATTCCAGAAAGGTCTAAGATTGCACCACTGTCAACAGCAAGCCAGGTAGATATCGAACTCAATCCAATTTTTAGAGTTTTGAGCTGGTTTACATCAATGGTATCCAGCTGTATCAGATTGGCGTTATTTCCAAGGGGACTTGCAGTACCACCAGTAAGCCTGTACATGCTATTTAAGTCAGTAGCATTATAATCTGCTTGAATAGTAATCGCAAGAATATTGAGGGTTCCATGATCAATGGCTTCACTAAAATAGAGGGATAGAATTTCAGCGTCCATATCCAAGTCAAATGATAAAAGTACCGGTCTGCTCATGTCCGCAGTATAGACTGCTGCCTGGATGGCTTCAGTTGAGGCAATACTAGCAATACTATTTCCAGCAATGTCTTGGACTGTTGCTGGCAGAAGACTAACGAATGCAGTTTCGGTACTGACATAAAGAGTCGGAAGTTGTTTTATCTGATTCAGGTCAAACTCTGTAATTATTAACTCTGTGATAACTCCATCTGAACTGTTAGTGGAGCCACCGGTGAGTCGATAGAATGTGGAAGTGTTAGAGTTCTCAGATTGTAAAGTGAATCCAACAAAAGAAATTGAAGATGTATTTACTGGCTCACTGAAAGTTAGTATTAGAATGCCTGTGTTCAGGTCCGCTGTGTAGGATACCAATTCAGGCGAAGTAGTGTCTTGAATATAGTCAGTAATCAGAAGTGCTGAGGTTGAAAATATTGCTTCAACTTGGTTGGAATTCATGTCACCAATGGCTGCTGAAGTCACTGAAAGGTAGATAGCACTGCCGCTCTGTAAGAGTTTGAGTTCATTCAAATCTGACGTGCTGATGCTAATGATAACGATAGGACTATTGCTAGAATCCGAGAAGCTAGTTCTGGTTAGTGATATTAATTCTCCTCCAGATGACTGAGTTTGGAGAGTAATGGCAGTTGTGTCCAGGGAGCTGACATTGACCGTCTCGCTAAAAGTCAGGGAAAGCAGTCCAGTATTTATATCAAGTGAAAACTCAGTAAGCGCTGGAGCTGTCACATCTTCTGTGAAAGTAGATGCTTGTATAGCATTGCTGGGCGGTATTGGCACAATGGGGTTGCCACTGGTATCGAGGACTGTGCCACTACTGATGGAGAGGAAAGTAGTTGAGATGTCAACAGCTAGGTCAGGTAAGCTTTTGACGTTGTTTAGATCATCAAGCCCCACAGAAATTGTAATCACAGTATTATCTGCCTGGGATGATGTTGTCCCTACAGATGTTAGTCTAATCTGATCTGTAGGACTATTTGCTGCATTCTGAAGCAAGATTCCATCTAACTGTAACGTGGATGCATTCACAGGCTCACTAAAGGTTAGTGATAGCAAGCCAATATTTAAATTTGTTGTGAATGACACAAGCTGAGGAAGAGTGGTGTCTGGTGTGTATGAGGCTACTTGTAGAGTTATATCTGTGAGCAAGTTGAAGTTAATATCCATAATCCCTTCCATTGTAACAGATACGTATGTAGTATTTGGAGTGGTAGCAAGGTCTGGGATTAGCTTAATGCTATTCAGATCAAAGTCAGAAAGAAGCAGGATGATGTCCAGACCATTTGGACTAGCAGACTGCCCATTTGTTAATGTGTAGTTAACAGTAGGCAGGGTGGCTGTGTTTTGGAGAGTAAAAGCTGTATAATCGATGCTTGAAACTCTTATAGGTTCAGAAAATGTTAACTGCAGTAGACCTGTATTCAGATCCAACTGAAAAGAGATTAGATGTGGTCCTAAAACGTCTTCTGTAAAGGTACCCACTTGAAGAGCGAAGCTATTGGATACAGGTGCAATTTGGTTTCTGTTAGTATCTGTAACCAACTGTGCAGCAAAAGTGAGGAAAGTGTTTGAGATTGATGTGGCAAGTGCTTCATCGAGCTTTATTGCATTGAGATCAGCCACTGCTAGACTGAGTGCGATGACTGTACTACTTCTAGCTGATACTAGCCCTCCAGTTAAGGTATAGTTGTTAGTAACAGGAGATGTATCTGAAATAAGTAGAAGCTGAGTAGGATCAAAGGAACTCACATTAACTGTTTCATCAAAGACAAACTGCATCTCTCCAGCAGTTAAATTCAGTGAAAATGATAACATATTGGGACTTGTTATATCTGGGATGAAATCCAACACTGGAAGAGCATTGTTGGGCGAAATAAAAGTGATTGGGTTGCCGTTCATATCTTCAACTGCCTGTTCTGTCAGAGAGAGAAAGGTGTTAGTTGCACTGGTAGCAAGATTAGTGAGTCCCTTGATAGAGTTAACATCCTCTGCCAGTAGTTCAGTCACAAGTACTGGGTCATCAGATGACAGGACAGTGCCACCAGTAAAGGTATATGTAGTTGCAAACATACCAGATCCTGAGTTCTGCAGAGTAACTTCGGTTAGATTTAGAGAGCCTGCTCTGACTGTTTCATCAAATGACAGCAACAGCATTCCTGAATCAAGGTCAATAGTAAAAGACAACAGGAGAGGCTGGGTTTCGTCAAATACGTATACGGCTGCTTGTAGAGCATCGTTTGCTTGAATCTCCACCAGGGCATTGCCAAAAGTGTCGTATATTCCTGGAAACTCAACTGAAATCCAAGTATTAATTATAGAAGTGGCCAAAGTTGTAATTCGCTTCAATTGATTTAGTTCATTGTTGGTCAGCTGAAGCACAAGTGAAGTGTCTAGTGGTAGAGTCACAGCAGTTGTCTCAAGAACCAATGAACTAGTAGTCAAATTGGATGCATTTTGTAGAGTAAAATTACTTCTATCAAGAGAACTCCCATTTACTGTCTCAGAGAAGGTTAGTAGCAATACTCCTGCATCCACATCAAGTTGAAATGAATCCAGTATCGGACGAACCTCATCCCCCACATAGTTGCTAACTTGCAGTGCTTCAGGTGGACTGATTGCTGTGTTGGGATTTCCATTTGTGTCAAAGATAAGACTCTCAGTAACACTGATATATGTAGTAGACCTAGAAACAGCAAGTTCTGGTAACATTTTGATCGTATTTGAGTCTTCACTGCTAAGATCTATTTGAACCACTTGGCCATTGGTACTAGCTGTCGTGCTCAGCGAAGTTACATTATATAACATGATCATTTCACCGGGCTCCATTAATATTGTAATCTGGGTTATATCTATGGTTGAGACTGCTACTGTCTCACTGAACATCAGACTAATACTTTCAGTAGTAAAATCAATATCAAATGACAGTAGTTCTGGGCCTGTGGAGTCAGCTGTGAATGCACGAACTTGAATGGCATTATTTGGTGGTATTGCGATATTAGAAAGTCCACTTGTATCTTCAATGATAGTGGAGAAGGAGAGAAAGGTGTTTAATTCATCAGTAGCAAGTGAAGGGGAAAAGAGCTTAATTTCATTCAAATCTGAGTCAAGGAGGTATATTTTGATGGTAGTAAAGTTCTCTGCCATCATTGATATAGCTCCAGTTAGCTGATAGCTTGCCTCAGCAAACTCAATTGATTCGTTGCTTTGGAGCTGAAATCCCTGAAGATTTATTGAGTCAGTATTGACGGTCTCATCAAACACTAAAGTGAGTAGGCCAGTATCCATATCCAGATCAAACTGAAGAAGCACCGGTGGTGTGGTGTCTGCAATGTATAAGTTTACTTGCAGGGCTGAGTCAGGTGGTACGGAGGACAGCTGATTAGCATTTGTGTCTTGAATAGCTTCAGATGTTACAGAAAGATAGGTGTCGCTATTGTCAGTACCAAGATCTGTTAATGACTTGAGTCCATTTAAATCATTTTCAAGCAGGTTGATGATAATTTCTACCCCATCATCACTTTCAGACAAGCCACCGGTCAGAGAATAACTAACATTGGGAAATACTGGAGCATTCTGAATACTGAAACTCATGTAGCTCAAAGTCGCCACTCTTACAGGCTCAGAGAATGTCAGTAGCATTCCACCTTCATCCATGTCCAGTCCAAAGGTCAGCAGTGATGGTGGTATCTGGTCTGGAATCAATTCATTAGCTTGTAGAGCAGAGTTTGCCGATCTTGATTGAATGCTATTTCCACTTGTATCTAGAACTAGTGTATCATCAAAGCTTAGATAAGTATTGCCAATTGTTGTCGCAAGAGAGTCATCAACTTTTATAGTATTGAGATCAGACTCTGTTAGTTTGAGAACTACATCTAGCACAGTATCTCCAGCTGCTACTAAACCACCAGTGAGGGCATATGTAGAGCTGTTGTCCAGTTGTCCTGCAGCAAGATGTAGTCTTGTAGGATCAAAAGAATCCACATCAATGGCTTCATTAAATAAAAGAATAAACTCTTCACGAGTTAAATCCAGACGGAATCCTGCCAGCTGTGGTCTGGTTGTATCAGGAGTGTATAAAGAAACAGAGATGGCAGACTCTCCATTAACTCTAGCTTGCAGAGGTACACCAGAAAAATCGAAGATGGTGCCACTATCAACTACACACCAAACAGATGTATTGGTTACTCCAATTCTCATGGCTTTGAGGTGATTGATATCCAATTCAGTCAGTCGGACCATAGTTACTGTGCCTCCCAGTGGAATAACACTGCCATTTGTGAGTCTGTAAGAATCATTATTGGCCACGACATTAAATTCCCGTTGTAGGATGATTCCACTAACATTGAGGGACGCGTGGTCTACAGCCTCATTGAAATAGAGGGTCAGCTCACCAGGGTCTACTGCAAAATCAAATGATAGTAGAATAGGTGAGGTTGAGTCAGCAATGAATAACGTAGTCTGAATTGGTGGAATAGAAAAAATGAAGTTGCCAGCCACATCGGTGATTGTGTCGGGAAGGATGCGAAGATAGGCAGTTTCTCTGCTCACAAACAAGTCTTGCAGTAGTGTAATTTCAATGATATCAAATTCTGTCATGTATACTTCAATGAATCTTCCACTGGAGCTGTTAGTGAAACCACTTGTTAACTGATAAGATGTAAAGTTTGTTGAGCTTGCTGATTGCAGTATAATTTGTGTAAATGCGATAGACGATACGTTCACTGGCTCATCAAAAGTCAATACCAATAGGCCTGCATTGAAGTTGGTTGAAAATGATATAAGATGAGGAGGAGTGATGTCTCTTGTATAGAAATCCACTACAATGGCTGAATCAGGAGAGATTGGGACGACTGGGTTTAGGTTAATGTCCAGAATAAACCCAGAAGTGATGGAGAGATAAGTGCTTGCAGCATCACTTGCAAGAGCAGTAAGTACTTTGATATTGTTTAGATCATTTTCAGAAAAGTTCAAGGAAATTTGTTGCCCATTTTGACTATCAGTTGAGCCACCCGTTAGAGTATAGCTCGCTAGAGGTGAGCCACTGTCACTTTGAAGAGTGACCCCCAAAGGATTGAGAGTTGAAGCTCTCACTGGTTCAGGAAATTCCAAATCCAGTGAGCCCACATCGAGATCAAGACCAAACGCTACCAGTACAGGTGGGACTGTGTCTGGAGTAAAGCTTGAAACCTGAACAACATCAGGTGCAATAGGATTTTCACTGATGTCGTTAACTAATAAAGAAGTGTAGCTAAGGAAGGTATCATTTACTGAGGTAGCAAGGGCCTCATTCACTTTGATGGCATTAAGATCCTCTTCCGTCAGAAAGAGTGTTATTAAAATGCTGTTTTCAGTAAATACTGTACCTCCAGTAAGGCCGTATGTGCTATTGATGGTAAGTGGGGTTCCTTGTAGCAAAAGGGCTGTAGGTTGAAAGAAACTGACGTTTACTGGCTCATCAAAGACAAACTGAAGCGTTTCTGATGTTAGATTAAAATCAAAAGACAAAAGAACGGGACTTGTTGTATCTTCGCTATAGGTAAATACCTGAAGAGCAGCCTCTGGTAGAACCGGTTCAACTTGATTGCCACTTGTGTCTTCTATTAACTGAGATGTAAGCGAGATAAAAGTGTTGTCTGCGCTAGTGGCGAGGTCCGCAAGTCCTTTGATAGAGTTTACATCCACTTCCAGAAGCTCAATCACCTGCACTGGGTCATCAGGAGCCATCAGGGTACCACCAGATAGATTGTATGTGGTGATACCAAATCTGGAGCTCTGCACTGTAATTTGAGTTGGGTCTAGCGAACCGACCCTTACCGTTTCATCAAATATCAGTGTCAGGGTTTCAATTGGGTTCAGATTGATATCATAGGAAACCAGAATGGGTCTTGTGATATCAGCAAAGAAGGCACTGGATTGAAGAGCATTCCTAGCATCTATTGATACCAGCGGATTGAAATTCATATCGTGAATAGCTGCTTCTAAAATGGAGAGATAAGTGTCACCGATATCAGTAGCGAGGTCAGAAAATCTTTTTATGTTGTTTAAATCCTCTAGTGTTATTTGTAGTGAGATGACTGGGCCATTTGCACTATCAGAAGAGCCACCAGTCAGCGTAAAACTTACAGCAGAAACAAAACTTGAATTGACTACATTCTGAAGAGTTATGCTGGGAGGATGGAGAGAGGAAGCCCTCACAGACTCAGGGAATAGCAGATATAGCAACCCTGCATTTAGATCTAGTTCGAAGCTTCTCAGAGTTGGTACTATAGTGTCTGGTATAAAATTGCCAACTTGAAGAGGAAAGCCGGTGGGAATGGGTTCAATTGCATTTGCACTGGTATCCACAATTAATGTCTCATTGATACTGAGAAATGTGTTGCTTCGTGCTGTTGCAAGGACTTCATTAATTTTGATTGTGTTCAGATCGGTGAAGCCAAGCTCTACAACAATAATCGTTGAATCTTGTCCTGTGGGATCACCGCCTTGAATCTGTGAATCTGTTGTTAGTCGATAGCTTGATGTATTGTCAGCTAAACTATTTCGAATTAGGTACACCGCAGGAACATAGAGAGAAGAGGCAATAACAGTTTCGCTAAAGGTCAAAATGAGGACTTCAGAGGTCAGATCCAGAGTAAAGGATGCCAAAATTGGTCGTGTAGTGTCTGGAATTACAACACTGGTTAGGAGGGCCGTCTCAGTACTTATTCCAACAACATCATTAGCAAAGACGTCTACAACACCTCCAGTCTGAATACTAAGGTATGTATTAATCACCGATGTTGCTAAGGATGGCAGCCTCTTAATTTCATTGAGATCATCCATACTCAGGGCTATGTTTAGAGTTGGTTCATTGACCACTGTGCTGGATGAGCTAGATGACAAGGAAAAGGTGGTTTCTGGGCTGCTTGCAGCATTCTGGAGGGTGATCAACGTGAGATTGAAGGTACTGACGTCAATAGTCTCACTGAAGGTTAACCACAAAGTGCCAAGGTTCAGATCAAGTGAAAATTCTATAAGCTCTGGAGGAGTAGTATCTTGAGTGTATTGTGAAACCGGGAGAGTATTAACTCCATTTGCTAGTGGACCTAGACTGCTTCCTGCAGAATCAACAATACCGCTTTCCTCACTAATACTGAGCCAGACTGATGAGCTATCTATTCCAATACTCAGTGTCTTTAATTGATTCAGGTCTTGTACAGACAGCTGGATGGACACTGTGACATCCATTGGAAGCACACTGCCACCTGAAAGACTATAGGAGTCACTACTACTCACTACAAAGGAGCTGCGTTGTAGTGAGATTGCACTGATGTTTAGGCCGGATGTGTCCACGACTTCACTGAAGTGTAGATACAGTATTCCTGCATTCATGTCCAAGTCAAATGACAAAACCGCCGGGTTAGTCATATCATCGATGTATAGGCTGGCCTGGATTGCTTCTGCTGGCACTATTGAATTTCCTGATACGTCTGTAATGGTATTGGACTCTAAATAAAGGAATGACGTCTCCAGGCTGACAAATAAGTCGCTGAGCGTCCTAATCTGGTTTAGGTCAGACTCACTGATGTAGAACTGTATGTAAACTCCATTAGAGCTGTTTGTAAAACCACCTGTCAGTTGGTAGGTGGAGGAGGCATTTACAGCTGTAGACTGCAGAACAATTTGAGTTGGGTCAATGGCAGTTACATTCACTGGCTCATCAAAAGTCAATATCAGTAGACCTGCATTGAAATCGGTTGAGAACGATTCTAGCTGTGGTGGAGTGATGTCAGGTATGTAGACAGATACAGGAAGAGCTGCATCAGGAGCAATACCAACCACAGGGTTGAAGTTGGTGTCTTGTATAGTTTGCGGTGTAACAGAAATGTAGGTATCTATCTCACTGGTAGCCAAAGCCAATAGTAGTTTGATACTATTCAGGTCATTTAGTAAAATGTTCACAGTGATCTGAAGGCCATCTGTACTCCCTGTGGAACCTCCCATTAGTGTATAGTTTGTTGACGATGCATCAGCTACCCCAGTGCTTTGAAGGGTGATGCCTGCATGATTAAAAGCTGACGCTATCACAGGTTCGGAGAATACTAACTGCAAAATGCCTGCATTTAGATCTAGTTCGAAGCTTACTAGTGATGGACTTACTACATCTTCAGTGAAACTCACAGGCTGTAAACCAGAGTTACTAGGAATTGGCATAATCGTATTACCACTTGTATCTGCCACCAGAGATGCGTCAAAACTCAGAAAAGTATTGCTAAGCGAAGTTGCAAGGTTATTATTGAGTTTGATCACATTCAAATCTTCCTCACTTATAGCGAGTGCAATAGACGTAAAGTCCTGAAGTATAGCTGTACCACCAGTCAAATTATAGGAATCACTACTACCGCTTTGATCTGAAGAAAGTTGGAGGCTAGTGGGTTCAAATGAACCTGAATCAACAGTCTCATCAAACAAGAAATGAAGATCTCCAGCTGTCAAATTTAGTGTGTATGAAAGCAGAATTGGACTGGTTGTATCTGGAGTGAAACTGGTAACTTGTAAGGCATCACTTGGTAGGACTGGAGTGACTGGGTTGCCATTTGTATCTTCAACTGCCTGAGACATCAGTGAGATGAAAGTATTATCCATGTTGGTGGCAAGGTCTCCAAGTGCCTTGATAATGTTGGAATCCATCAACTGGAGCTGGAACACTAACACTGGGCCATCAGGGTTCAGGACACTACCACTCGTTAGGGTGTAGTTCAATGTACTCATACCAAATCCAAGGTTCTCAAGTGTGATCTGGGTTGGGTCAAATGTTGAGACAGCGACGGTCTCACTGAATGTCAGGATGATTTGTCTAGCATTAATATCAAGGTCAAAGGAAATGAGATCTGGGCTAGTTTCATCTTCTATTATAGTAGTGGCTAAGAAAGCTTGAGATATGTTAAGGGCAGATATGGCATTTCCATTCATGTCCTCGACAGCAGCCGAAAGGAAACGTAGATATGAGGTTTCCAGGCTAACGAATAGGTTAGCAAGTCTTTTAATTTCATTCAAATCAGATTCAGTCATATCAAGGGTGATGATAATGCCATTAGGGCTAGCAGTGGAGCCACCAGTTAGTCGATAGGATGTAGCCATCTCTGAGTTTCCTGATTGAAGGATGAATCTGTCAGGATTTATTGAAGATGCATTTACTGGTTCATTGAAATTCAGGGTAAGTAGACCTGCATCTAGATCAGCTGAAAAGGACACTAGAAGAGGTTGAGTGATGTCTTCCGTGTAGATAGCTACTTGAAGAGCTGTACTAGGAGTGATAGCAAGCAGAGGGTTGAAATTTGTGTCCTGGATGGCCCCCAACGTAACAGAGAGGTACGTATCAGCTTCACTAGTTGCAAGTGTAGAGAGTAGCTTAATACTGTTCAAGTCATTTTGTAGAATGGTCACGACATTCTGAAGGCCATCTGTGCTATCTACAGAACCACCTGTCAGTGTGTAGCTCAATGAGAATAGGCTGGCAGCATTTTGAAGGGTGATTCCTGTGCGATTGAGAGTCGATGCCCTCACTGGCTCAGAGAATATCAACTGCAAACTGCCTGTATTTAGATCAAGTCCGAAGTTGAGCAGACGTGGGCTTACTGAGTCTAAAATAAAAGTTGAAGCTTGTAGACTGGAGCTATTTGGAATTGGGACAACCAAATTACCATTTGTGTCTGCCACAAGTGATGTTTCAAAATTCAGAAAAGCACTGCTGCGTGACGTTGCAAGATTGTCATTGAGCTTTATAGCATTCAAATCTTCTTCACTTATAGTTAGCATTATAAACATGGAGTCTATAAGTGATGTCACAGTACCACCAGTAAGGATGTAGCTGTCATTGCCGATTCCGTCGGATGCAAGGCGGAGTCTTGTAGGGTTGAAAGAACTTACATTAACAATCTCATCGAATGTAAACTGAAGCTCTCCAATTGTCAAATCCAATGTAAATGAAACTAGCACTGGGCTGGTTGTATCTGGAGTAAAACTAGCAACTTGCAAGCCATTGCTTGGTAGGACTGGAATGATTTCATTACTGTTTGTATCTACAACTGCCTGAGCGGTCAATGAAATGAAAGTATTGCTAGCAGTGGTAGCTAGTTCTGACATTCCTTTGATAGCGTTGGTATCGTTTGATAAGAATTCAATCTCCAGGACTGGGCCATCAGGAGACAGGACAGTACCTCCTGTGAGGGTGTAGATCGATGTACTCACGCCAAATCCAGAGTTAAGAAGAGTTATCTGAGTTGGAAGCAAGGAACTTGCCAAGACTGTTTCATCAAACGTTAGTGAAAGGGTTCCTGTATTAAGGTCGACATCAAATAAAACTAGAGTTGGCAGTGTTTGATCGGGGGTAAATACAGCTGCCTGCAGTGCACTGTCTGCATCTATTGGTAGTAAGGGATTGCCAAAAGTGTCATAAATACCTGGAAATTCAATTGAGATCCAACAGTTATTAATGGATGTGGCCAAAGTTGGAATACGCTTCAGTTCATTTAGTTCATTAATTGTCAGCTGAAGTACTAGTGATACATCAGTTGGCAGGATGATAGCAAATGATTCCAACGTCAATGAAGTTTCTGTTGAATTAGAGACACTCTGAAGGGTAAAACTGCTCCTTTCTAAAGAGCTTCCATTTACCGTCTCAGAAAATGAAAGCAGTAGATTGCCTGTGTCCATATCTATTCCAAATGATTGTAGTATTGGACGGATAATATCAACTGTGTACATGTCAACTTGCAGTGCTTCAGTTGAGCTGATTGCTAAACTGGGATTTGCATTGGTATCGAGAATAAGGCTTTCAGTGATACTAATGTATGTGGTGGATCTTGAAACAGCAAGCTGCGGGAACATCTTGATGGAATTCAGATCACTGCTACTGAGATCTACTTGAACCACTGGGCTATTTGGGCTGGACGTCGAGCTCAGTTCGCCCAACGTGTACATCATCATAGCTTGACCAGGTCCACTTAGCAGAGTGATCTGAGCTACATCCAAAGTAGATACATTTACTGTCTCAGTGAATGACAGGGTGATGCGTTCACCTGTGAGATCAAGGTCAAAGGAAAGCAGCTCTGGTCTTGTTGTGTCTGCTATGAATAAGCCTACTGGTATGGCCTGAGACAGGTTTAGGGCTGAAATAAGATTCATATTCATGTCTGCAATAGCACCAGGGAGGAAACCAAGGTATGAGGTTTCCTCGTCCACGAAGAGATCTGTGAAATTCTTAATCAAGTTTAGATCAGAAGGTGCTGTATTTAAGGCAATGATTAAGCCATCAGCACTACTGGTGGAGCCACTGGTCAGTTGATAGGATGTAATCATCCCTGAATTCCCAGATTGAAGGACGAATCTGTCGGGATTTATCGAAGATGCATTCACTGGTTCATCAAAGCTCAATAGAAGGAGGCCAGTATCGAGATCAGCTGAAAAGGACACCAGCTGTGGTGGAGTAGTGTCTTGTGTATACCCATTTACTTGTAGGGCCATTGTGAATGGAATGGAGACAACTGGATTGAAATTTGTGTCTTGAATTACTCCTGATGTAATCGAGAGGTAGGTGTCCCCTGGGCTAGTTGCAAGAGTAGGAAGCAGCTTTATACTATTCAAATCATTTTGTAAAAGGGTGAGATCAATCTGTCTGCCATTCATACTCTCTGCAAAACCACCCATTAATGTATAGCTTGCTGATGCCAGGTTAGCTGCATTGTGAATGGTGATGTCAGTAAAAATGAGAGTTAAAACCCTCACTGGCTCCGAGAATACCAGGAACAGCATACCTGCATTTAGGTCAAGGTCAAAATTTTGAAGAACGGGAGGTGCTGTGTCAGGAAAGAAGATTGAAGCCTGTAAAAAAGAAGTTGGTAAAACCAAATTACCAGTTGTATCTGTCACAAGTGTGGCAGTGAAACTCAGGAAAGCAGTATTTAATGAAATGGCAAGGTTATCGTTGAGTTTGATTGCATTCAAATCTTCCTCACTTATAGTGAGTGCAATAGACGTAAAGTCCTGAAGTACAGCTGTACCACCAGTCAAATTATAGGAATCACTACTACCGCTTTGATCTGAAGAAAGTTGGAGACTAGTTGGATCAAATGAACCTGAATCAACAGTCTCATCAAACAAGAAATGAAGATCTCCAGCTGTCAAATTTAGCGTGTATGAAAGCAGAACTGGACTGGTTGTATCTGAAGTGAAACTGGTAACTTGTAAGGCACCACTTGGTGGGACTGTAGTGACTGGGTTGCCATTTGTGTCTTCAACTGCCTGAGACGTCAGTGAGATGAAAGTATTAGCAGGACCAGTGGCGAGATCTGTAAGTCCCTTAATGGAATTTGCATCCACTGATGAAAATTCGATCACTAGTACAGGGTTATCAGAAGAGAGTCCAGTGCCACCGGTGATGGTGTACATGGATATACTTGCGTTGGCTGTAGCAGAAGCCTGCAGAGTGAGTTGAGTCACATCCAGTGAATTTGCGCTGACTGTCTCATCAAATACCAGGGACAGCACTCCAGCATCAAGATCAATACTGAAGGAGATCAAATTTGGAGCAGTTGCATCGGGGATATACTGAATGGCTTGCACTGCATCACTAGCATTTACTGGTACTAGAGGGCTGTCGAAAGTGTCATATATCCCCGGAAAAGCAACAGAGATCCAAGTGTTACTAATGGATGTTGCTAGAGTCAGTATGCGTTTAATTTCATTCAGTTCGATTTCTGTGAATTGGAGTTCAAGTGAATTGTTTGTTGGTAGAGCCACAGCAAACGACTCAAGGGTCAGCGAACTTTCAGGTTGTAAAGTAGATGCATTTTGTAGGGTAAAGTTATTTCTGATCAAAGAACTTCCATTGACTATTCTAGAAAAGCTCAGTTGTAAAACGCCTGCATCCAAATCAATTACAAATGACTGCAAAATTGGGCGTGCAGTATAGCTACTTACCTGTAGTGCATTAGCTGGACTGATAGCTATATTTGGAAGCCCTCTGGCGTCTTGAATGAGGTTCTCAGTGATGCTGATGTAAGTTGTGGAGCTAGTAACAGCGAGCTGAGGGATCATGTCGATGGCACTTACATCATCAGGGCTGAGATCTATTCGAACCACTGGGTCGCTGATGGGATTGATTGCTGTGCTCATAGCAGTGAGAGTGTGCAACATCACAGCTTCACCAGGCTCCATCAGGAGTGTAATCTGGGTTACATCTATGTTTGCAGTGATTACTGTTTCACTGAACGTCAGAGAAATCTGCTCAACTCTGGCTGTGAGATCAATATCAAAGGAAACTAGCTCTGGTCTCGTTGTATCCTGTGTGAATAAAAAGGTTCGTATGGCCTGAGACTGGCCAAGGACTGAAATAGGATTTGCATTCAAATCGTTAATAGCACCAGATGAGAAACTAAGAAATGAGGTTGACAGGCCAACAAAGAGATTTGTAAGTTTTTTAATCTCATTCAGATCAAATTCTGTTATGTCGAGAGTGATGACTAGAACATTAGCACTGCTGGTGGAACCGCCAGTCAATTGATAGGATGTAATCATGGCTGAATTTCCAGATTGAAGGACGAATCTGTCGGGACTTATTGAAGACGCATTCACTGGTTCATCAAAGCTCAATATAAGCTGGCCTGTATTTAGATTGGTTGAAAACGACATTAGCTGAGGTGGAGTAATATCCTCTGTGAATGTGGTTACTGCCAGGGCTTGGGTAGCAAATATTTCAACGACAGGATTTGCATTTGTGTCCTGCACTGCTTGTGGTGTGAGCGAAAGGTAGGTATTATCAGGACCGGTTGCTAGAGTGGATACCTCTTTTATAAAGTTCACAAATTGAGCTGAAAGAAGAACTGATATAACAGGTCCATCTGGACTAAGAGGTGTCCCGCCTGAGAAAGCAATAGCTGTAGCTTCGAGGGTGGGCGCACTCTGCAGGGTGACCCAAGCAAGATCCAGAGTCGCAACTATCACTGCCTCACTGAATGTCAGTTCCAGCGTACCAGAATTCATGTCCAGACCAAATGCTATCAGTAAAGGTGGTGCAGTGTCTGGAGTGACCACACCAGGCTGTTGGCTGGATACGGGGAAAACACTATTTCCACTTGCGTCGGCTACCAGCGTGCTGCCAAAACTAATTAAGGAGCTGGCTGTCGATACTGCAAGTACATCATTCAGTTTAATTGAGTTGAGGTCAGTCGCTGTCAGTGTAAGGGTTATGCATACACTATTTTCGGATGCAACTGATCCGCCCGTAAGTGGGAAACTAAAGGGGCCACCATCAATATTAGATGGTATACGAAGAACAATAACTGTGGGATCGAATGAGCTTACATTTACAGCCTCACTAAAGGAAAGCTTTATTTCACCAGTTGAGAGATTCAGCTCGTAAGAAAGTAAGGAAGGGGAAGTTGTGTCTGCAATCACGTTAGGCACAGCTATCCCCACTGTATCCGAAGCTAGTTCCATCCCATTGCCATTTATAATACCTGTCCCAGTTTCAATATAAATGAATGTATTGGTCATGGCAGTACCAAATGCAGGATCCGTCTTGATCGTGATCTGCAGATCTGGTCCTATAGGACAGTTGATAGTAGAAGTAGAGATAGAGCCAGCTGCAGGCTGTGACAGTGCGTAAGCGTTCATCACGTTATTTGGCATTGCTCCAAGCCGAAGCTTGGTACAGTCTATGTTGTTTACTGAGATCGAGGAACCAAGATCATCGAATTCCATTTCCAGAAAGTTACTGTTTAGATTCAAAGTACTTGTGATGAGAATAGGTCCTTGCTGTCCACCTAGGAGATCATCATTACACTGGTGAATATGCAACTGTAAGTACTAGTTTTTTCATCTATAGTGGGTCCACTATAGATAAAAGAACATCATTCAGTTATTAATATAATATATATACAAATAGCAATCCATTTGTATATATAATAATTCCGTTGGGTAGCCAGCATGTGCACGAGCGCGTGCGTGTATGTAGATTACATATTTACTTTGCGATGTACTCGATCCTGTGTTAAGTGCGTGCAGTACTACCATGACGATGCCAGAGGCAGCTGTGCTGTTTTACTGTTCATTACATATAACACCACCCCTGGGCACACATGTAACATGTCAATTTTACTACTACAGGACTAGTGCAAAGACAAAGACACAACGACAGACGGTTGCATTTTTCTCCCCTCTACTGGAGACGATGTTTGGAAGATGGTACACTGTGTCTCTACATCTAAGGCATGTATGAATCAGCCATGAAGAGCAGCAACAATAAACGTGAATCTGCTATGCTTTCTATTGCATTATTATTGTCTGGAACATTCTTACAAGCACTTATTCTTGACTCTGCCTAATACAACATGCCTACAAAACAGGGTAGCAATGATGAAATATGTATGTGGGCCTGGGACAAAGAATATATATACAGAATTAGACATTTAGGCAGCTGGTATGTGTAGTTGTAAGTACACATCTTTAACATCAGTAGAAAATATCTACTGGTGTTATTTTCTATACTGTAAAAATTATACACTCATTTTAATATTACTGTAAACTCACATGCCCCAAAGAACAGTGCAGTGAAAATGAACAGGCTCAAAGCTGTGACCACAAGTCCACCCATAGTGGCAGCTCTTCAACGAGCTGACCTATAAGCAGAAAAACAACAAACTCTAAATATTCATACAGCTATATAGCATAACAGCCTACTTCAGGCTGAAAGGTGAAAGGTAGCTATGTGTAGTGCTATTAGTACACCTGAGGCTACCATTGGTTCAGATATATCACTGAAGCAACTGAGGGTTTATTTTAACCATATTTTGGTTGCCTGCACATGAACTGCAAGCTGAGGTGTGGATCCAGGGTCGTTATTCACATTTTATTCACAAAAGTAGCTACAGCCATCCATTGACTCCAATAGTAAATCACATAGCAAAATGAGCCAGGCAGCCAGCAGTAACCTCAAACATCCGGAAGAAGAGGTTACACACACACACACACACACACACACACACATGGGTAGCTACAGTCAGCATCCGGTTGTTGAATCTGCTACTTGTGAATAACGTCATGAACTGGTTCCAAATACAGACCATGAATTACTATTACCTATACATGTACTTCAGGCATGTGAATCCAGGCATGTGATCTGCTCACAATATTTGTTAGTCATGAATGAGCTAATGATAGCCATAATAAGCTTGATGGACTACTGTGTAGGTGGATGGACTTACCTTACTATTACCCATGCCTCAGGCATGTGATCTGCTGTAGAGTCAATGTTTGTTAGTCATGAATGAGTTAGCTAATTAGCTATAATATGCTTGATACAGTTTTGGACTACTGTGTAGGTGGAAGGAATTAGCTGAGCTTGTATGTGTAGCTACCTCTATTCCAGCTACACACAACTCCAAATGAGTCAATAATAATGGAGTACTTTGGTCACGCCCCTCAAAGGTCGGGCAGCATGTTCTATTGTACCCAGACTGGTGGGCGAATAGAGGTCTGGGCACGAGACTAGCCCTGACTTGTGGTATAGTTTAAGTATGTAGCAGCATAACTGTGAACTATGAATACTAATAACACCTGCTAGGTCACTTTCTGGGAGGAGTGTGAGAGGGTCTAGCTTGATAGACTACATTAGGGGTCACTAGGGCGCGCCTCCTGTAGACACTCTCCCCAGCAGCCATTACTCACCCATTAGCTACTTGTGACAATTAGGTGACCACTCATGCACACTGTAGTGAGTGGTCACCATATCTGTATACATGTACGTCTTTTTTTTTAGGGCCTAACATCACATGTAGCTAGACTTGTATTGTTGAATGTACTTAGCCTCGTTCTCAGTCTCTCCGCTCCAGTTTTTGCGTTGCTTGCAGTGCAAAAACTGGAGTGGAGTGACTGGGAACGAGGCTAGAATGTACCCACCTCTGAGTAAACCATTGCTCTGCGATTTTTGTACAAATTATAATGCTTGACATGGAAGCTGGCTGGGTTCATGCACATAGATAAAAGTAACAAAACAACAACAACTAATACAACTTTAGAATTTGCAGAATCTTTGCAACACTGCAAGGCTTAGAGCTCAGCGTTCCTAATATGGAAGGCAGTATTTGCTTTGATCCCTGATGGACTTCAAAGCTTAATTAATGCTTCACACACCCATTACTCTAGTGTTTTTTACCTGGCTCAGTGCTGCAAACATTCTGCAAATTCTCTGTATCTATGGTTAGTATATATACATTTGCGGTTGTAGACAGCCCCACCCCCCCAATTTCAGCGCCACAGCTGCACATGAAAGTTGATGAGGCGTCCAAAGTGCCCGCAGCACTCACACATGTTCTTTTACTAACCTGGATCCTAGTAGGCGACGACTGGGATATTC
Source organism: Phakellia ventilabrum (assembly GCA_963921505.1). Lineage (NCBI taxonomy): Eukaryota > Metazoa > Porifera > Demospongiae > Axinellida > Axinellidae > Phakellia > Phakellia ventilabrum. The sequence continues at coordinate 402,876 of OY997393.1, forward strand.
AATGAAGAAAGACTCACACTGCACATAGAACTGTGTAATACTCTGGCGGTTGTGACGTCATCTGTACGTCGTGAATGCAGTTGAGTCAGCTAACGAGCTGAACGCCGGATGTCGTTTACGCACTTAACCAGCCCCACCCCCCACACACCCTTTACGAGTGTAACTTTTTAAATTAGCCCATCAAGCATCATGCAATAACCGAAAACGGCAAAACTACCAAGAAAGGTATTCAAAAACATGCGTTAGGGTAATCAACGTCTGCCTTATAACAAAAAAGTCAAGCCCTTGGCTTGTAAGATATTTCCGGGTGGGACTAAATGGAAACAGTCACGAGACGGCATTTTACTATGTTGACATGTATCATTGTCTAGTGCATGATCGGCTAGCCGACAGTGTTACTGAGGCGACATGAACGCCGCAGTCGGGGAGAGGTATACAGCGGAGCTGGTACAGCTGTTTGAGAAGCAAGGTGAGCACGAGAGTCGCCGTGCCGCTTTCATCACGGCGAGACACAAAGTCTTTAGGTTCTAGGCAGGTGAAGGTTTGGCCTCGCCTAGCCTGACTACATCGATTCTGTACAATATTATTTTAATGCTGCGGACTCGGGCTAGAGCTAAGAGTTAGTCTTGTGAATTAGGCACAGGGTTTACCTTGCTAGTTAGCAGTGGGCCAGTAGGATCTCCAGAATTGGGACGTCTGACCCATGGGACTAGAACTGTGACCTTTGTACAATTTGTCACATATGTCCCACACGAGTATCCAGATTTGGATACTGGCACAAGAGAGGTTATTTACGTGCTCATTCTATGTTAGTATAGCGTGTAGCGGTTGAGTGACTAGTATTACACGCCCCCCCCCGACTGACAAACAGTGTACTGAACTCACATAATAAGTTATTAACCTGACATGCAGTTTGATGAACTTATAACCATTCGGATCACTTCCACCGAAATGTTCTCACGTGGGCCGAGAGGCTCAGTGGGAGACATGATCATTATACGTACTAAGTAATTGTGTTTTATTTAGACCTGTTGGTTGCGATGTGAAATGGCTACTGTACACATTTACTAGAGTAGCAGAGTGAAAAAGCTCACTGCATGTGTGTGGGTGTCTTGTATGTTATTACTCCGGTATTATTGACTCATTTGGGGGGGGGTGTGTACACACTGATGCAATGACTGACTCCTGTGACCAGTGGAACTGCTGTTAGTGTGTGTGTGTGTGTGTTCCTTAAAGAGTAGCAGCTGCCTTTGACAGTATTCTGTTGTGAGGGGTGTACAGGCTGTGATAGGAAGTGAAGGAAGGTGGTAGGCTATGACATCACAGCCCTTTCTATGGCTTCCCAGTTTGGTATACAAGCTTGAGTTAACGATGTCGTCTATCTATCTACCTACGTAGTTAAGAATCAATGTGGGTTCAAGTGAAGAGTGATCAGGGCCTGGTATCACTTGGGAGCTCTTGATCCTGTTACTATAGCAGTAGTTGTCCTTTATGGGTAAAAAAGAATTATATTCTGTCTGAATTTCTACTGCAAAGTACACAAGCTCAAAAGTTAGGAGGAGGCCAAAAGCAGGGCTGTTTTAATTATTGAATCTGGCAAACTCTTTTACAGGCCATTCAGTTGTCTTAGTCAGGCTTTGATACTTGCAACTGTATGTTGTGCTTGAGGGCCATAGCACTGACTAAGCTGTTTGCTTTCACAGAGGGCATTGGCTCTCCATGTTGTCACTCCATTGTCTCACACCATTAGCCTACCTTTACAATATGCACTGGTTGGATGCAGGACAAGATGGCATTGACATCCAGTGTTGAGGATGAATGGCAAAGTAGCTGATTCTGTGTTGAAAGAGTGAAGACCTGTACCGTAATGGGCCATAGTGCGCAGGTTTTTGTAATAACTATGGGAGAGCAAAAAGTGATACATGCTTTGAATGAATTTAGAGCCCCCCCCCCCCCCCAGAGAGTGTCCTTATTATTCAAGGAATCTAGGCCAGGGCTTCAGTGGACTGTCCTTATTATTCAAAGACTTTATTGCAGTGCTCTCCAGTATAGTGTCCTTGTTGGATGTTGTTACTCATGTGCTGACCTGTTGGCACCTGTGGATGGGAGTATTAGCTATTCATCCTGTCTGGCACATTGCTACAGAAACATGATTTGGTTTTTTCTCTTCCTCCCTCCCTCCCTCCCTCCCCCCTACACGTACCTCCCTCCCTCCCTCCCTCCCTCCCTCCCTCCCCCCTACACGTACCTCCCTCCCTCCCTCCCTCCCCTCACTCCAGGCCCCGCCCTCTACAGTGGTCAGCACAGTCTCTGTCTCACTCTGCCATGCCTACACTACATTCAAAGGAAGTTTGCAGCCATACAAGGTGGGTGGGTGGGGCCACAAGCAATTCGTTTGTCGCCTGATACTGGCGTTCCCATGTGGAAATCAAATATTATTCCATTACAAATTTGGATTGTGTACTTGTGTTCAAAGCACTGTATCTCTGAACTTCCGTTAAGGGCAGGGCTCATACACGTACAGTGTACATGTAGCATAGAGATGTGTTTACACAGCACGTAATATATTATGAGCCCCGCCCTTAACGGAAGTTCAGAGATACAGCGCTTTGAATGCAGTGATGCAGTTTGAATGTGCAATATAATAATATTCAATTTCTGCGCAGGACTGTCACATATGCTAGCCATGTATATCAGGTAGTAACCTTGGATTCCTAGCCACCTGTAGCCACACTTACAGGAAGTAATTGTCTCTGAATTATCTCATGAGTGAGTACAAAATTACCGAACCAGTTACACATGTCTCCTTCCCTCCCTCCCTCCCTCCCTCCATCCCTCCCTCCCTTCAGAGAGCTCCAGCGATCCGGTACCTACTCATTTTGCTGTGTTGCAGCAACTACAGGACTGCTTAGGGAGGATCGTCGCAGTCAAGGTTAGCGACCAGGTGTTCAAATAGTGTGACTGTGAGTATTGGTAAGTAACCTGGTGTTGTGTGGAGATTCATTGTACATGAATAAAATGCATCTTACTTTCCCTCCCCGTCCCCTCCCAGCTGATCGTTGATCGTCGCTACCCCCTCCCTCCCACCTCCCCCCTCAACCTGGCACCATTCAAAGCTCTGCAGATACTCATAGTGAGTATCTGCCTGCACCTCTTACAGTGTGACCATGTGACCATGGCATAATACGTTGAGCTAGCCTCATGCCCAAACCCCATGGCTAACATTGCTGTGTGTGCATTAACCTTTGTACTAAACCAAGGAATGCCTACTAAACCCACAAGGAATTGCTGTTACAGCCCTGTTATGCCTCCCCTGTGGGACTGTGTAAATAGATGCTGAGTCCATTAATTTAAAAGGTTACAGTGTTAGCATTAGCGTAGTTGTACTAACTAGACGCTGTTGTTGATTATGAAACAGAAGCTGATTGACAGTAGCCATTGTCTTATGTGTACTACATAGTGGCTATTGTGTGACAGGACAGGCATCTTGAAATGCCAGCATTTTACTTTATTGTAGTGACAGCTGAAGTGTACAGTGTAGGCAGCAGAGAGTACACACACACACACACACACACACATACCTATCCTGTCCTGTGGTTTTGCTGCCATAATGGCCACGCGACCCACCAAAAAGGGGGGGGGGGGGAGATATCCCAGTAGGATTGGCAGTTATGGTGGATCTGGTCTACATGAGTGAACTGCGAGTCCTTCCCGACTGCAAAACCACTTCGTGCACATACACACATGCATACTCACACACACACACACACATACACACTCACACATACACACACACACACACACACACACACATACACACACTCAGCTGAAGAAGGTCCCAGTCCAGCTGGTCACGGGGCTGGGAAGGTTGAGGGGACAGCTTCGATCACTCACCATACAGAGATCTCAGGTCAGTCTTCCCCTTAGCCCCAGAACGTGAAGACTAGCCTCGTTGCATGCTCCAAGTCCTTAGAATCTTTACAGTGAGTACAACCCTGCCCATTTCATTGATCGGCGTTCTAGTTGGCTGTGTTTCTGAGAATGGCTTACACTGTAGGCAAGCTTAAAATTTACCCCCTCCCTCCCTCCCTCCCTCCCTCCCTCCCCCTCCTCCCTCCTTCCCTCCCTCCCTCTCTCTGTCTCTAGGTGAGCAGTGTTGAAGACGTGGTGGTGAGGTGCGGAGGAGATGACTCCACCTCCTTTGCCTGGAGCAACTTACGAGAGCTTGACCTCAGCAACAACACCATCAGTGTGCTGGGAGACTCCCTGGTAGGTCATGTGATCAGTGAGCTGGTAGACTCCCTGCTGGTAGGTCATGTGATCAGTGAGCTGGGAGACTCCCTGGTAGGTCATATGATCATTGCCCTGTTGAATAATTTTGGGGGGGAATGATGTACAAATATCATGTTAACATTTGTACAAGAGAAGCTCAGCATTGCCTTGGCAACCTGGGACTACACAATCCTTCTGATGCTGAATATGAATATGTGCTAGCGCATGTTGATTGCTGGAAAGTTTTACTATGCACATGTATGCATGCACACACACACACACACACACACACACACAGCAATATTTACCTTGTGTTGAGAAGGTGAACTTCAATAACAACTCTATTATTGGCAGTGCAGAGGGAGTAGAGGTATGTTGTGTCTGTGTGAGGATGTGCCGATTTGAGGATGTGCCTGTGTGAGGGTGTGTCTGGGTGAGTGTGCCTATGTGACAGCATGCCTGTGTGAGTGTGCTATGTGAGGGTGTGCCTGTGTGAGAGTGTGCCTATGGAGGGAGGGGATCAGCATGCTTAGATTATAGTAACCAAATAAGACCCTAGCAGCTAACAGCCTTTCCGTCTCTTCCTCTCCTCCATACTACCCTTCCCTCATCCTCCCTTTACGCTCCTCTCCTCCCCACCCCTCTTTCTTCTTTCCTTCCTTCCTATCTCCCTCCCTGTCCCTCCGTCCCTCTCCCCCTCTCCTCACTCCCACCCCTCCTCCCTCCGTCCCTCTCCCCCTCTCCTCACTCCCACCCCTCCTCCCTCCGTCCCTCCCCCCCCCCTCCTCCTTCCGTCCCTCTCCCCCCACATTTCGTCTCGCCGTATCACTGTCCCCCCCACCCCTTCCTCTCCCCTCTTCCCTCCCCCTCCCCCTCCCTCTGTACCTCGTCTCACCCTCCTCTCTCCCAGTGTATTGACAGTGTCTCGTTCCTCCATCTTGGCTTCAACATGCTGTCAGGTATTCCAAAGTTTGGCAATCGAGCAAAGTACAACCTTACAGTACTCAACCTCAGGAACAACACACTCGACACTATTGAAGGTAACAGCATGATTTTAGTGTGGAAAATGTATTTACACGTACCAGTTAACTGAAAATAATGTGCACACATATTTCATGTTGATTGTACTACAAGCTATAGTTCTTTTTGCGGAAGCACTAGTGCTAGTTTCCGTACAATAATAATTTACTCATATGTCATGTGATTTTGTGGAGGCTGTACAAGCTCCCAGCACCAGTGGAGCCATCTCTGTGTAGTCTGACTCCATGAGGCCTTCTGCGGTTATCAAAGGCAGCTGGGCCTGATTTGTGGGTGGTGCGTCTGTTAGTGGGGTCTCCGCGATGTTGCTGCCCTTCGCCCACCTGACCAACTGGATCACCCTGAGGCCCAGAAGGTAGCAGAGAACAGCTCCTGCCGTGGCAGTCGCCATGCCGACCAAGATGTAGGTGATGGTATATTGCTCTGAAGTAGAGGGGTCAGAGTTGCTATCCAGCAAGCTCCAGGCTGATAGGAGACCCAGGTTTAGGATGAACAACGCCTCAGTTAGGCCAACAAAGCTGCTATTGTATACTTCACCTAGCCGCCAGGCCAGCGCTAGAAGGCAGAAAATGGCCGTAAGGATAATCCGAAGGCTTGTCTCGGATTGTTGGTGTGGAGTGATGATAGAGGTTGCGAATAGTATGATCCGTATTACTTGCACAATTCCCATCCAGCAACCAGTACCGAGGGGGATTACTCTGAATGGAGCCAGATAGGCTCTGAGTAATGATGCTTGCTCTCCGCACGTTCGGCAGTGGCGTTTCGCCATGCCTCGCAGGCAGGGGGCTAGCAGGAGGAGAACAGTAAAGGGAAGGACGAGGAGTATAAAAAGCAGGATTGCTGCGACGAAAAGTCCAGAGTGCTTCCCGTGGTAGTAGTCGAGGTTACCATCGTAAAACCAGACCATTCTGTGTCTCCCGTCTTGGTAGTGCAGAATTGCGTAGGCTAAGTAGGTGGTGATTGTACGTAGGATCTTTGTAAGGGAGAGAAGCAGGGTTGTGGCAAATACAGCGGTGGACAACTTACCGAGGCGTTTTTTGAGAGCTGTGCATTGACAGATGAGGTAGAACAGCCCTCCTAGGGCTGAGAAATAAACTGGGAAGACCAGTTGAAGCCATGCCTTGGCCGCAGCAGTCATTCCGCTGTAGAAACACGTCTCAATCCCTGCATCGAGATTCGGCCAGGAGAGAAGGAGGGTGAAAAACTGTTTGAGCCTTGGTTGTGGGACGTCGGAGTACTGTGGAAAGAAGGTGATGTAATTGACTTGTACGATGTTGGCATATAGGAGAAGTCCGTTAATGGTCCCAGTCGCAACCGTCAGATTTAAGGCTGCCAATAAGACCACGCCCACTACTCCTACCAGTGCGAACACCACTAACAGGTAAAGATTAGTGTTTGAGCATTGGACGCAGTGGTTACCTCCGAGGGTGAGGCTCAACCCAGGTTCGCAGGCCCCACAGAGTATCCCATGGCGTCCCGTCGTGCACTGTAGTTCATCATCACGGAGGGCCATCCTAACTCCATCGGAGCGGCAATAATCCCCGAAACAGCTTTCAGAGATCGCTACAATGCCGTTGTCATTGCCTATCCAGAGAGGGGGCTCGCGGAGAACTGCCTGGGTGTCGATGATGCAGACGACTTTGTATCGTTCGAGGAGTGCATTGCATGAACAGTACCCTTCGTCGGAGAGTTGGAACCCTAGAGGACATGGGAGGAGATGTATTGTTATCTTGGAAGCGCTGGGAGAGAATAGCTGGTTTGAGTTTTTGGAGAGTTCAGGTTTTAATGCCAGTTCGATGCAGTGGTTATGTGAAAGTACAGTGTAGGTTAACGTAGTACATTTGTTTCTGACTATTTGATTGGTTTGGAATTTCAAGTTGGTGTTTGCATCCAGGTTGTTCGTTTCCCCCTGGCAGGGTGAAAACTCCCCGTGTATGGTTCCTGATACCACACTCTCTCTCTCTCCGACAAGAGCAGCCGGTACCTGCAAGATGCCCCCAGGGTAGACCTGCACACGCTGCTCCAGGCCACAGTCCGGCCTGTCCTCCGCCGTGCAGAGGCACACTTGCTCGGGGTCTGAAGACACCGCACTGGTCCTTTCTGTGTTGAATTCATCTGATGCTGCTGTCTGTCGAATATGAAAGATGGTGTCAAATGAAGGACAGGATTTGATGTTTCCTCCATAAACTACATTGCCTGCCTCTATCGCTGTGTTGTTCACACAGAGTACTGTGACATTATCTGTATACCTGCTCTCCGTTGGAACTATTCGGAAAAAGCACATTGGCGAGACAAACTCTGACATAGTGCTCTCCACGTAGATAGCCCCGCCCCTCACTGCATGGTTGCTGTGAAACCGTATATTTGTATTCGGTAGTATTGACAAGACTGACTCACCATATAAAGCCATAGCACCTCCGTCAACGCCCATGTTCCTATTAAATGCAACCACGTCTTGGAACCGTATTTTGCTGTCGAGAATAGATAGTGCTGTTCCGACATTGTTCTCAAATGTACAGTTTGCAATGATTACTGGTGTTTGTTTGAGAAACATCAGCGCTACAGCTGCCCTGGAATGTCCGTTACCCAGAGATGAGAGCATGGCATTGGGTGGGGTCTCTGCTTGAACATTATACAGAACACTGTGGGAGAAGACCGAGTTTTGAATTGTTATTGTGATAGGGATTACATTGGGATTAGGGCTGTATTCCGGTAGCCTGGTATGTGGCAGTGTGATACTGAGCAGTCCGGCACTTCTTGTGATTACGGTGTCATAAAGTCCGACATGGTGTTCAGAGCTGTTGTGTGATTGTTGGGGGAACAGGTCGAAGTGGAGGGCACTGTTGGGCCCATGGTTGTCCTTAAAAAGGCACTGAAATATTTCGAGGACACTGGTCTTTGCTGTTGTAGTCAAGGGTTGGAGACCGTGTACCCTGTAGTGGTGGTACAGCCCCGCCCCTAGAGGTAGTGGCTCATCCGGACTCGTTACGGGAGGAAGGTTGACGTTGCCTAGACTACTGAGACTATTATTGAGGCTAATTGTGGTGTTCCCGGCGGTGATTGCAAGATACATATTGGCTCCTCTGAGAGCTGTGTTTGCTGTAGAGGATACGTTCTGTATGGAGATGTTGGCACTGTATTTGGCCGATGCTGCTATCACGGTCAGCCCACTTCCGAGTTGGCTTAGAGGTTGTCTGGATAGGTCCACGCCATGTGAGAATGAACAGTTTGCAATGGACAGACGGGCCTGTCGAACCTCTTTCCGATCATTGCAGCCGCAGTTTGTGTAGAGAACGAAGGCATTTCCGCCGTGGGGGTTGGTGTTGTTATGGTAACCACTCTGTAGTGTGCGGTAGTTGTTGAATCTGAAAGCAGAATTTTGTATTATTGAATGTCCAAAGACGTTAACGGCTAGAAGTCCATAGCCAGTGCTGTTTTCAACTGACACCTGATTGATGATTATATTCTGGGAATTGGCTATGCACAGCGCAGCGCTAACATCACAGAGCATCATGTTATTAAATCTAGCCCACGGTTTCCATGGAGATCTTTTCCCACTACCACAGTTGATAAACGCTATTTGCTGGATTACTAGGCCGCTTGTGTTTATGAAATACACTCCGTAGGTAGCGTTGCAGACGATTGTAGCACCGTGTCCGATCAACAAAAGGTTTGTAACGCTCTGAATCGAGAGGCTGGTGTTCAGCTTATGAGTGCCTTTCAGGAAAATTAAAGTGGTGTTGTCTGTGAAGTAAAGGCTTGTGTTCTTCAGGTAGTAGTCCAGGGGTTTGCAAGGTGCGTCATCTGGACAGACGGTAGCATCCTGCTCTGTTGGCCTCACGTAATGGAGGACACGGTGGCTGTCTATGAGGCACAGCCCTCCGGCTACCCAGACTAGAAGGATTAGGGCTGGTACACGTAGCCTCATGATGGCTGGTCAGATGAGCCGATTGTGGGAGGGGATAATCTGCAGCTGTGAGGAATGGAAAGCTGTCAACTAACTACAGCTCAAATGCATACAGTCAAAGCAGCCCCATTGGACTACTAGACTACTATCGCATGTAATGCAATTATTGTGCACGTGATACCTGCAGATGCACATACATACAAGTGCAGAAACATGAAGCAATCTTAGGACCAGCCGGGGGTGCTTTTCGCACACTCCTGGCTGCGAAAAGCTCACAATGCTAACCATATCCTTGCAATTGCAAGTAAGGACATTGGCTGATGCACCGTCAAGTCTCCACTGCTCATGACATACCATTTATGTAGTTTTTTGGCAGGAGAAACTAAATCCTCTACCGTGAAAATTAGTACTTGCAAATTTTTGCCACATTGACTGCATGAACTCCAAATTATTAAATTTGTTCTGCAAAGAAAGTATCCCAATTTACTAGCTGAAATTACTGCACTTACTGGTTCCTCTGACAAGAGTTGTTGAAACTGATACTGTATATTCTCTTGGCTGCAGGAGGTAGTCACTGCTTACAGCTAGCAAGTTAGCAATACATAGCTGTAATGATCTACTTATAGCTGGCTACTTGCAGTATGGCTACACATAGCACGTGCTGAGCTGCACGTAGTGTATGCACTGAGCCTCAAGTTCGAAGAATATAATATACTGGTCTCTGAGTATTTCCCTTGAGGTGTGCACTGTTGTCTACTGGGAATATTCTTATATTTTTTTCTTGGGGGATAACACTATCTAGTCTGCTTTTCCCTTGTGGCAAGACAGTCACTTTCCCAAAACTGTTCATGCACTCGATTGCTACGTGGGTCTGATGCTCGAGTTGGTAGTGTGTTGACCTAGTGGTTGCTTGTGGACTGGCATCCCTCTAGATGGCCATCTTTTGGTTGTTTGTGCATATCTGCACACACTCACTAAATATCCACTACCACATACACACACACACACACATACAGGAGTACAAGAACTGGACAGTCTGGTTGAACTGGATCTGACGGACAATCTCCTAAGCAAGCACAGTAGCCTCAAGCCACTGCAGAACCTCCACCACCTCGCCACGGTAATTTAGAAACAATATTTATAAGAATAGTAGATAAAAATAAGGTAAAATCGGTGACTAGGTAGAGCTATGAGTGTTGGAGACGGACAGCACGATTGAGGATGCGAATGTGAGCCTCAAGCAGCGTAGCCCGTCTCTCCACTCTCCCATAGCAGCCATGGTTAATTTTTGATAATATGTAGTGGATAGAGTCTCCCAAACACCAGTCAATTGCTTCCCTGGCATCAGTGATATGCTGATAATGCTGTTTAGTTATTCTCACGACTGGCTGGCTTGCAAGCCAGACCAGTGTGATGCAGCATCATATCATTACTTTGATTAATGCATCAGAAGTGATATATATCTCATATTCTCCCTCCATGCTTCACTTTTGTACACCTGCAGCTGACGTTGCTAGGCAACCCCCTGTCCTTCCACCACAAACACAGACTAAAGACAGCTCAGAACCTCTCAAACCTTGTCAATCCCAACGGGGTGAGTGTGGCCCTTTTATATACACACACACACACACACACACATACACACACACACACACAAGCATATGTAGCAGCTATGAGAGTTTGCAAAGTGAAAGTATGAAGTGACTTATAGAGTGCAAGTAATAAGGCTGTGGGCTCATTCCCAGGTCAGTAGGGCTATGGTCACATTCCCAGGTCAATATGGCTATGGTCACATTCCTAGGCCAATAGGGCTGTCGGCTCATTCCCAGGCCAATCGGGCAGCAAATGAGCTAACCTACTCCCTCCCCTTCTTGCAGTTTCGTCTGGATGGGAAGAAGCTATCTGGTGCTGAGAAGAAGGTGTGTATGCGCAGAACACTGTGGAGCACTTTTGAATCAAGGTCTAAATTTTTATCCCTCCTCCCCTCCTCTCCCCTCCCTTCTCTCCTGCAGTCAATTCCTCGTTCCCTGACTCACTACCCAGCCCTGCTGGGCTCTGCCTCAGTCTCCGCCCATAACCACACCCCTCTCCTCTCGGCCAGCATGGCCCACCCTGCCCCACAGGATCTGAGTCTTGAGGGCGAAGCATCCATGAGGTTCACCTCCTCCATGCCTTCCACCCCCCAGGAGGAGTCCATAGTGGGAAAGGTCAGGAAACCCCCAGGGGGGATTCATAGTGGAAAAGATCAGGAACCCCCCTGGGGGATCCATAGTCAGGAAACCCCCAGGGGGCTCTCCCCTGTTTTTCAATTTTTCAAGGGTGAGGCTAACCGACTAGACTAGTAGCAAATGCTGGCACAATAAGTCACTTAATGCCGTAGCATACATGTATGCAGGATTGGATGCACACTCTCACTCTCACTCATACACACACACACACACACACACACATACACACACACACACTCACACATGCACACTCACACACTCACACACTCACTGCAGCGTCGTCGCAAGAGGATCCGTACAGTGGCTCTCTCAGACTCGGACGAGGTTAAGTATGCAACGGATCAGCCTGACATCTACTGTGAGTTGGAAGCAGTAGTCGTGCTTAATACATTTAATTGCTCTGAGCCTAAGAACCCGAGACCAGATAGTCACTAGTGGAGGCAAGGGTTTTATCTTACTCACACACACACACACACACACACACTCTCACACACACACACACACACACACACTCTCTCACACTCACACACACACACACACACACACACACACTCACACTCTTACACACTCACACACTCACAGCCTCCTCAGTTCCTCTGGTACACGAAGAGCGACTGCAGCAGTTGAAAGACATGCAAAAACAGCTGCAAGAAAGTAAGCACTGCCGCTCACTCCATAACACCTGTCGAGTACAAACTTCACCGACTGATGACATTGTACTCCTGATAATGACTACTAGCATGGAATATGGACAGCTAGCATGGAATATGGACACTGAATTGTTGTTCCAAGTCTAACCTCGTTTCCTCTTCTTCCTCCCTCCCTCAGATTGGTTGCTCTCGGCCACCTCCGCAGGTCAGCCTCACAGCCGTAATAGTGTGTGTGTGTGTGTGTGAGTGTGTGTGTGTGTGTGTCATTGAATGTGTGTGCATGAAGTCATAATGCTTCAAAAATTCAAATCTTTTGCCTGGGAGTATACATGCACACACACACATGCACACACATACAAGAAATCAAAGGCCACTACTGCGTTTCTGAAGCATTGTAATGCCTTGAAATTAACAGTTTAGCACTTCCGTTCAACACACATACATTGTACACAGACGAGCACTCTGGCTCTAGAGGAATGAAAAAAACTACTGGTCTGGAACAGAAACAGTCTAAATTGGAACAGAGACGTGGCAGTATTCAGCGGAGGTCCAGCCGCTCAAAGAGGAGGGGTTCAACAGGCAGTGCTGGAAGGGAAGTCGTGGGAAGTGCCGGTATGGAGGGCGTGGCATTCTCTCCGATGGATAGAAGTGAGTGGGAAGGATGGGGGTGTGAGGAGGAGGATGTTGTGAGGGAGAGGGTGGAGGGGGTGTGAGGAGGGGAGGGAGAGGATGGAAGGGGTGTGAGGAGAGGGTGGAGGGGGTGTGAGGAGGGAGGGAGAGGGTGGAGGGGGTGTGAGGAGGGAGGGAGGGGGTGTGAGGAGGGAGGGAGAGGGTGGAAGGGGTGTGAGTAGGGAGGGAGAGGGTGGAGGGGGTGTGAGGAGGGAGGGAGAGGGTGGAGGGGTGTGAGGAGGGAGGGAGAGGGTGGAGGGGTGTGAGGAGGGAGGGTTGCGGTAGAGGTGTGTGAGGAGAGGGACAGGTGGGAGAGTAGGAAGGAGTCTCAGTCACCCACATACATACACACATGCACATGCACACACACACACCCTCACACCCTTACACCCTACCGCTTCTCAGGCTCCACCCCCACTGGTGAAGGCGGGGAGTGCTTCCTGGTGGAGAGGTGCGAGAGTGACGTGGAGGGGGAGGATGGGGAGGGGGGAGAGGGTGCCGGGGTGGAGGCAGAGCAGCTTCTGCTGACGCTGTCAGACAGATTTCTTGAAGAGAAGAGTTATGCCACTGGAAAGGTCAGTTGATCATGTCGTTAGATTATGGACAGAGGGTAATATTTTGAGTGTTTTTGTTTTTTGTGCACTTGCTACTTAATTGCAAAAGCATCCTTACCATCCCCTTTCCCTACCATCCCTCCCCCTTCCCTTCCGTTCCTCCCCTTTTTCTAGACTCTGGATCGTCTGGCTCTGCACTGTCTGATTTCTGCCTCGCTGGAACAGCGGAGCCGTCGCGGTGGGAGGCTGGAGGAGGGGAGCACGTGAGTGTGTGTGTGTGTGAGTGTTTGAGTGTGTGTGTATGTGTGTGGTGTGTGTGTGTGTGTGTGTATGTGTGTGAATGTGTATATGTATGCCTACAACCTACTATATGTGATATTGACTGAAACACTTCCATGCATAGGTATAGTACATTAGCCAGTTTAAATGTGGTCCACTGATTGTTAATGTACAATGTAGTCTTGCTACAGTGCATTCAGTTTGCCCCTCCCACTTCCTTTTCTCTCCTCTTCTTAGATCTAGCGTTCTAGTCCTACGGTTCAGCCACGAGCGTCGCGACCGTCAGTGCAGGGAGTACGTCCTGCTGGAGAGAGACGAGCCGTCTCTCCTCTCACTGCTGGCTCCCATCGCTGAGCAGAACCAGACCAACATCTCCCTGGCAACCAGGGTGGAGGTAATGTGTTGCTATCTTCTAGGCAATTAGGGGTTAACTTAATGTGTATACAGTATCTTGTTAGCAGTAGCAGTTGAAAGGGTAAGTCTTGTATTCAGGTAAAAAAAGTGGTATGAAACTCAGTATTTCAAAACTACACACCTACACATACACACACAGTGCATCAGGTGTCAGCATGTTTTCGACATCAGCCAAGCGATCACTATACCATCAGACGACCCCCAGCCCTTGGCAACCGCCCAGGTGGGCTCATTCAACAGCAAGCGGCAGCCCCTCTCGAAATTCATGTGCCCTCTCTGCAGCAGCCAGGTGTTGCAGTACTCCGCACCCAGGACGTTCAAGAGGCCGTCAGTAGACTCTGCCCTCTCCCACTCCCCCAGGAGCCAGCCTCCTAACTTCTCCATCCAGGCGGCGGACGAAGAAGGGTACACAGTTGTTGCTTCGCGGGACACTACCATGGCGGGGTTTGGCTTGAGTAACTCAAACGGGTCCAGTCCCTCGAGCCACTATCGTACCAGTCCCTCGACCCACAATCGTACCAGTCCCTCGAGCCACTATCGCACCAGTCCCTCGACCCACTATTGTACCAGTCCCTCGAGCCACTATCGCACCAGTCCGACACAGGTCAAGCTGTCTGATTCAGGTAGCATTTCTGGTAGCCTAGGTGACTCGAGGTACAGCAGGACACTTCCATTGGAGAGGGATATACCCTACGGTAAAACCTCACCCGCTGAAGTACACTCGCTTCCTGAAGAGAACCTGTCTACCGGTAGCAATGCAGCTGCTGCTATCAGTAACTACGGCAATGGTGAAGTTGACTTAGGCCCCACCCACTCATACCAAACTCCTAATGACATCATTTATCCCTATGATGTCGCGAGCTTTGACACACCCAAGAAGGATCATGTGATCCAACCGGCTTCCGACCCCAAGTCCAGGTTGACCCGCAGCGAACCAATACCGACACGTATGCGTACACAAAGAAGTGTGCTTGGGAGCATTGAGGCAGAAGTCGAGAGTGGTGGTTCATCGACTGGAAGGAGAGAGCTACGGAGGTACTCCTCCGCTCTTGAGGACCGCATAGAACCCTGGAGACCGCAGAAGGGGAAGCCCCTGGCTCAATTCGATGATAATTACAGTGAGAAGTTTATCCGAGAGGAGCCAATTGGTACCAGTCGTGGCAAGACCTTTGCCGGGTTTGAGAGACTCTCTGAGCAGCCCTCGCTCAAGGAGACCTACCGGAGGGAGAGTCGTCCCAGTGGTGACTTCGACTCAAGTAAAAGCCATTCGACAAATCCATTTGACGATGACTGCTCACAGCTGTCCAATCCCTTTGACTTTGCGTCGTACGAACAGTCTGGTCATTCGGAAATGGACCAACAGAGGAACGTCAGGGACGACTCGGACCCCATTACCTCCAAACATGAGTCTTCAGGAGAACAGAAGCCAAGAAACTGGAGAAACAGACAAGAGAGAAGCGAAGCAGTTACTGACGCTGCGTTCCTCCAGACTCCCTCCGTCGAGGTATCAACCAGCATGCCTGCTCAATCACTGATCCACTCTTACATGGCAAGTAGAGAGAGCGACAGCAGAAAAAGCGGAGAAGAATCATCACTTGAGGTACTGGAGAAACTCTATTTCGGCCATCGGAGAAGTAAGAGTTCGGACTGCCATCCTGTGAAGAGCAATAAGATTCTTCCAAACCAAGGGAAGTATGTGGATCCATTTGAACCCCCACCTGTACAGTTGAGTAGAGACGCTACCAAACCCAGTTCTAAGGGCAGCTCCCCCCGGGGGTCTCTGAGGTCACTTGAAAATGTGGACTCCCCCCGGGGTAGCAAGGGGAATATTGCCCAGGGGTACAGTTCTGGAGAGAGACGCAGTCGCGGGAGCCATGGCTACAGCTCAAGTGAGAAGACTGCCCGAGGTTACACTGCCTTAGAGAAGCCCTCCCGGGGTTATCACAGCTCCAGTGAGAAACCCGCCAAGGGGTAAGCCATTCTAGCCTCTCATCTCTAACTGCACTAGCTGCATTTTTATGTGCTGTTAGTATAGTACACTACAGTGTGTTACGATGTATAGTAAGCTAGGAGATCGCTAGTCTCATTCCCAGGCCATGCAGTCCACTGCGTGGTCTGGGAACGAGGCTAGGAGATCAGGCCACATCCCCACTGGGGGTGTGGCCTGGGTGCAAGGTTAGTACTGAAATTATGCGGTTGCCTTGGAGACATGCATCAGTGAAGTTTGCCTGTCACTGCCTGTCGCAATATGGAAAGGACAGTGTACACCCTAATCTCTGCTAGTAGTGAGTTATTCCCTTTTCAGATGTGCATCATGAAGAATAACAAACACACATACATACACACACACACACACACACATACACACACACGCACGCACACACACACCATCGTAGCTATAGTTCAGGCGAGAGAGCTCATAGTTCCGGCAGTGATCACAAGGGAAGTTCTGGGAGGCGTGGCAGCTCCAGTAGCCAAGGAGGAGAGACAGGGAGGCGTGGCAGCTCTGGGAGCCAGGGAGAAGGCAGAGGGACGGAGAAGCATGACAGCTCTGAGAGCCAGGGGAGAGAGGCGAGGAAGCGAGGGTCATCTGGTGAGAAGAAGGCATCAAGAGTGCAGAGGTCGGGCAGTCACTGGAGCTCATCAGAGTCTGGGAGAAAGGTGGGGCCAGGGGGTGTGGTTAATTCTGCATGCG
Organism: Phakellia ventilabrum; assembly: GCA_963921505.1. Lineage (NCBI taxonomy): Eukaryota > Metazoa > Porifera > Demospongiae > Axinellida > Axinellidae > Phakellia > Phakellia ventilabrum. Next base: position 419,582 of record OY997393.1, read on the forward strand.
TCCTTTGTGGGTTTTTTTTACACACTTTGCAGTGACGTATAATCTGTGTACCTGGAATGGAGATTGGGAATGAGGATACACTTTTAGTAATTTCAGTATTTCAACGTGTTCCTACTTGAATGGCGTATGCTTGCTACTCCCTGAATACCATATCCATTGTGGTTTATTATACACTGCAGTGATATTGGATGGCTACCATCCATATAATTTCATAAAGCCTAACTGCAAACCTGTAGCTTGGCATGACTTGTTGCCCACTGCAGCCTGGAAATATCACCTTTCACATGTTGTTATCTGTTCACCACTTCCATAAACCTTTCCTCTGTCTCCCCTCCAGCTGTACTCCCCCATGCTTCTGTTTAAGGACGACGACCCCGGCTACATCCACAACAGCCTCAACCTCCACCTGGACATGGACGTCTTCACCGCTGAGCCGGGAGAGCACTTCAAGATGATTTTCAAGGTCAGCCAGATTATCGGTCGGTCTGTTAGTTGGGTTGCAGTGATATAGAAGAGTTGTGTATAGTGTTCGAAATTGCAGTGGAACCCTCTTATCAGGACCCCTGAAATGAGCACACCTATTGCAGCTGCATATATTATATTATCTGAACTCAGTATACCTTATCAAGTTCCTATTTTTCTGAACCCAATTGCAGTATATAATTATTTGACTTTAGACCTGATCCAAAGGGTAACCACAGAGCAGTTATGGTTTCAGATGCGGGTAGCTGATTTTTAATGGAAAGATATGAAGATTATCCAAGGCATTTCCTTGGATAAAGCAAGTTGACGTATATTGTACTTGTACCTGTGCCTTTGTAGCTAAGAGTTGTCTTTTTCCACACATGATTACATTATCTTAACTCACTGAACCGTGAATAGTCAATTAGCACGCTCGTTGATCCATCTCCCTCCCTCACAGGCTCCTGTGGTACAGTACGGTAGCACACACGAGATGCCTGCAGTAATGATCGTCTCCAACATCAATGCCTACATCTTCAGAATCACAGCCCCGGAGAGGTACGTCTGTTTTGTAGCCGATCCTACACTCCATCTTCAGTGGTAGTGCTCAGGCTCAGTAGGTTGCATGTCTTGTATAATGTCAGTTGGCTTTATAGTAGAGCATAGCACATCAGGATATCTCTATAAAGCACACCACATGCAGGTCACTTGCTTGAAATGTATCATTAAAATGAGGAAACCGCCAATAGTTGACTGGGTTGGTTTCGTGAACACGTGAAATTTAACTGCTGGTAGACAGAAAGCCAAGTTAAGCAGCGATTAAGGAAGGATTTTATAGGAGATTTTTGCACCTGATTTTTTTAGTGTAGTGGGAGTGTCCCTTCACTATTCGGATATCTGAGTTATATCTCATCTCTATCTTGGCAGCTCTCGACCTGACAAGTGGCTCCAGCAGCTGGCCTCACACCCTCTGAACAAGCTGGTCTACATCAACATTGGAGTGGGGTACCAGGTGAGGCATGTACACACTGAGTGAGAGATTCCGATAGTGAAAGAGTGCGGCCATTAGCTTGTTGGAGCAATGCACTGTGGGACTGTGTATGTATACTATATATGTTGTACTGTAATGGGGGCTTAAGTGAATAGCAGCTGTTAGTTTTAGTTTGGTATATTCCATTAGCCTCGTTCCCAGGCCCACATGCACGTTTCACTTTAGCTAGCTGTGGGTCTGCTACATCTTCTCACCTGGGTGAATTTTTGTGCGGGCAAGGACAGCTGAACATGCACTTCTCCCCTCACACAGTTCCTTCAACTAGAGTTCGACATCGATGGTGCCTGCTATACCTTCCTCACAAGAGATGAAGAGAAGTCAGAGAAGTGCTCCACTAGACTAGCTTGTGAGTGGAGTAGGATGAAGCAGTGTAAAAGGGTTTATAAATGTTGATTTAGGAATCAGGGATTAAATATGAGAACATTCATATGATCACACTACACTTCTTGGATCGCATTTGAGCCTCGTACCTTTAAGTGGGAGCATAGGCCTTGCAGGAAGACAGAATTGTGGTTTGGTTTGATATATTTTCCCTTCTCCTCCCCAGATGTGGTATCAGACACCCCAGGCTCCTCCTTCAGGAGAGTCAGCACTGCTCCCTTCTCCCTCAACAGCATCAAGTAAGCCAGACTCACCTCTGACAATGTTATCGTTTCACTGCCTTTTATTTTCGGTGAGGAACAGTAAGGCTGCTGTTGTCATGCCCACCGCTGTTCTCATTCCATATCTGTAGGCATCCTGACAGAATGCTGAGAGAGGTTATTATGGTAAGCAGTGAATGAACTCGCTTGTGAACTAAAAAGGCAGCTCCTAATTCTATTTCCCTACTGTAAAGCACTTGCCAGAAGACTTCTTAACTTTGTAAATTCATGCCAAACGTTTTTGTCTTTGTGGTCAACAGACTTGGGAAATTGGGTCGTAGTACCATAAATTTTTCTGCTGGCCTGGAAATGAGGATGTATTTCCCATAGATTTTATCTATTTCTAGTCTGTTCACCGTCCACTCCTCCCTCCTTTTTCCAGACACGTTACGACAAGATCAGCGGTGGCCGTACCCCTCCTCCCCGTGCCCCCACTCCCTGCCGTATCCCCACCCCCCTCATGCCCATCTACCAGGGGGCGGAGCCAATCTCGCTCTACATCCTCGCCCACAGATACCTGCCAGGGAAGAGTAAGTCTCGTCTTCCGAATCAGCCGTTCTTCTGAAAAACTCTTACCTGATGTCTGGCCTCGTTCCCACGAGCCACTGCCTGCTATGGGCTGGGCAATGGAGCCTGGGACCGAGGCTGCCTAATGGCTGCCTTTTCGAGGGTATCCCCCTGTACTTTTTAAGGTTAAGTGGCCCACATAACCAGGTTGAAAAATTGTGTTATTTGGGAATCCCTAAAGCAAACCACAAGTCGGTGAAAACTAAAAATGTTTTTGAGTCATATAGCAATTGACAGGTTCCCACCACAACGTTAAGCTACTTACTTTTCTCCCCCAACAATCTTTCAAACACACACACACACACACACACACACGCACACACACACACACCTGCACAGGCCAGGTAGCCGTGACGATTGTAGTATCAGAAGACAGTGTGTTCCTGGGACAAGAGAACTTCCAGCAGTGGCCCCTCCCCCGACTCCAGACCCTGCCCAGCAGGGAGACCCTGAAGCCACCCTTCACTGAAGTAGAACAGAGAGACATCACCGACATTGAACAGCTGGTATGTAGTAGCAGTAGTGTAAGGATCTGTTCATAGGTATTGTACGATGATCCCATGATTCATGGAGAATTTCTTAAGCATAACTGACTGTACTCATTCCATCTACACACACACACACACACACACACACACAGTGTCTTGACAGAGACCAGAACTCTCAACTCATAGTAAAATTTTTCAAGGAGGTAAGTATATGGTAAACCTACAGTCAGTATCTAGCTGTGGTCCCAGTGCCCTGGTAGTTAGGCAGCAAAGTAATTTTTTTACTATTGTCACTTAGTCGTATATATAGATAGACTATGCTTCCTAACTTTGGTATATCGGGGTGGATCCAGGATATTACCAGGAGCTTATGAGTGGCAACGGCAGGAAGGAGCATGCAACTTCAGCAAACCTGTGAGTGCCATTCAAATTCAACGTGATTACATCGTAGAGTTTGTTTGTTTTCTGTAGTTACAGCTGCTTGCATTCTCCTCGAATTGTACATGGAATTCGATCCTTCACCAAACTGGCTCATTTCGCTCAAAGTAGTTCACTCCCACTCCTGTTCTCGCCATTTTCTGTATTTAGTTGATTTCTTGACTTGTTCTGTTAGCAGAGATTGGGAGTTAGCTAAATGATAAAGGGTATAATTCCGATAATGAGAGATGTGTAGAGTATAAGTATAACAATACTAAAGTAGGAGTTCATCTCTCCTTTGTATTCTGCAGAGCACATCAGAGGGAGAGTCGAAGCACTGGATCCTGCTGATGCAGACGGCAGAGAGCGTCAGTCAACTGGTGGCAGCCCTCCAGAAGCCATGGGAAGCCCAGTTTGAGACTCAGCTTCCTGTCACCCTCAACTAAAGCCTTCGCCTGTTCACAAAATCCACAGCTGTGTTGTTTTTGTAGGCGGCAGAGGGTATTTACTCTGTGGGCCATGGAGTGTCATGTTTACAATTCTGTACATCATAAGAGTTACATAATCATGTCATATCAGATATAAGAATATTTATCTTCAGTTTGCAGCACCCTTCTGAAAACAAAGACATGTGCATGGTGTTTTCGCATTGCACGTGATGGTGAAACTAACTATGGGTGATTAAGATCGCTTTTTTTGTGTGAAGGAGCTCGAGACTTCAGGTCGTGCGAAATAATTAGCTATGATGTGCACTTTAGTTCGTATTGTTACCCCCCTTCTACTATCGCTCTCGATCGCGACCTTGGGGCTGTCGCAATCGACTTTATCCGGCCAGATGCAAGGATGCAGCCGCAACGTCTACCGCCAAGTTTGGCCCGAAGTGGTCAACCACAGCGACCCGAGCAACCTTTTCTTCGGTCTGATGATGTCGTTCGGCGGTGACTACCGCAGTCACGGCGCCGTGCCCGCAGTGCAGGTGGCACTGGAACAGATCAACAACGACTCTGACTTGCTACCGGGATACACCCTGCACTACGCTCTGCTGGATTCGCAGGTATGTGATTGTGTGTGTGTGTGTGTGTGTGTGTGTGTGCGCGCTGTCCTTATTATTCAAGGAATTGTTAGCAGCCATTTCTTGGACAATAAATGACAGCGGGAGGGTCACAGTTTGCTTGTAGAAATATACCATGTTAGGAGTAGCTATGCAACATCTTTAACCGTTCAAAAATCACAGGGATGTATGTCGTGGTTCTTCATCTGCAGTGCAACAGGACGGAGGCTCTGGACGGGCTATTCACGCAGCTGTGGACTGGCCCAAAGAAGCTAGCTCTGCTGGGGGCAGGCTGCTCCGTGGCCACTGAACCGACTGCTGAGATATCGCACTACTACAACATTGCCCAGGTTGATTACAGTCAGACCTTTGTCAGTAGCCAGTGCATACATGGGACCCTATATAGCTACAAACCCTGGGTACTTATCTTGTATCTCACACGTGGGATTGACTCAGCAAGCAGTGGCACTGAATACGACAGAGAGCATGTATTTACCACAGTAGTTGTCATGTATAGTTGCTGCTTGTTTTTCAAACCCATGATGCAAGATCCCCATAACCTGTAATACAGAATGTGAAAACGTAATTACTGCTGCACAGGAAGTATTGCCATGGTCAGAGGTTATGTCAAACACTTGAAAAATCCCCTGGAGGTATTTGTCAAAGATGTTGAAACTGCTTACCTAAGCTGATAATAAACCCTGGAATTTACAAAAAAAAGACTAAATTGTAAAAGCTGCATTCCTGCCTTGGAGTTTCTGGAGCTATTTCAATCAGTTGTGCACCTACACAGAGTAATAGTGCATTACTGCAGGTATCTAAATAAAAGAACTAAAATCACTATCTAACTGCCAATTAAGTTAAACTAATGAGAAAATAGCCAATAGGTTGGGGAACGCTTGGTAAAAGACTAAATTGTAAAAGCTGCATTTCTAGAGCTATTTTAATTGGTGTCAAACTTGGACTGTATATATAGGGTATTATTAATGCAGGTGCCGCAGTGGGCAGGCCCTATTTCCATGGGTCGGAGGGGCGGGCCGGGATCAAGAGCTATGTCCGGGGGTGGGGCCAATGCCCTGATTACTTCCTAGGGCCCTGATTACTTCCTGTCTTGAATTGGCAGGTGGTGGTTAATCAAGTGTGAACCTATACAGAGTAATAGTACATTCCTGCAGGTATCTAAATAAAACAGCTTTAATAACTATCTTAAAGTTAACCGCCAATTAAGTTAAACTAATAAAAAAATTGCCAATAGGTTGGGGAACACTTGGTTAAAGACTAAATTGTAAAAGCTGCGTTCCTGCCTGTACTAGAGCTATTATAATGGGGTAGAAACTTAAACTGTATAGATAGGGTAATGCAGGTGCCGCAGTGGGCAGGTCCCATTCCCATGGGTCGGAGGGGAGGGCCGAGACCCAGAGCTATGTCCGGGGGGTGGAGCCATGGTACTGATTACTTCCTGGGGCCCGGAATTCCTGTCTTGAACTGGCAGGTGGTAGTGGAGTCACATGTGTATGTTTCTAGAGCTAGTTTAATCAAGTATGAACCTATACAAAGTAATACGTAGTACATTACTACAGGTATCTAAATAAAACAGCTTAAATAACTATCTTGAAGTTAACCGCCAATTAAGTTAAACTAATGAGAAAATAGCCAATAGTTTGAGGCATGCTTGGTAAAAGACTAAATTGTAAAAGCTGCGTTCCTGCCTGTACTAGAGCTATTTTAATCGGAGTCAAACTTAGACTGTATAGATAGGGTATTAATGCAGGTGCCGCAGTGGGCAGGCCCCATTCCCATGAATTGAAGGTGAGGGCCGGGACCCAGAGCTGTATCTGGGGGGTGGAGCCACGGTACTAATTACTTCCTAAGGCACGGAATTCCTGTCTTGAATTAGCAGGTGGTAGTGGAGATAACCTGTATATGTTTCTAGAGCTAGTTTAATCAATTGTGAATAGTACATTACTAAAGGTATCTAAATAAAACAGCTTAAATAACTATCTTGAAGTTAACCGCCAATTAAGTTAAACTAATGAGAAAATAGCCAATAGTTTGAGGCATGCTTGGTAAAAGACTAAATTGTAAAAGCTGCGTTCCTGCCTGTACTAGAGCTATTTTAATCGGAGTCAAACTTAGACTGTATAGATAGGGTATTAATGCAGGTGCCGCAGTGGGCAGGCCCCATTCCCATGAATTGGAGGTGAGGGCCGGGACCCAGAGCTGTATCTGGGGGGTGGGGCCACGGTACTAATTACTTCCTAAGGCACGGAATTCCTGTCTTGAATTAGCAGGTGGTAGTGGAGATAACCTGTATATGTTTCTAGAGCTAGTTTAATCAATTGTGAATAGTACATTACTAAAGGTATCTAAATAAAACAGCTTAAATAACTATCTTAAAATTAACCGCCAATTAAGTTAAACCAACGAGAAAATAGCCAATAGGTTGGAGAACGCTTGGCAAAAGACTAGATTGTAAAAGCTGCGTTCCCGCCTGTACTAGAGCTATTTTAATGGGGTTGACGCTTAGCTGGTCTGGTTTGGTTTCTTGACTTTCAAACTGTAAGGTGCTCACAGACTATTCTCATGCATGTACCCAGGCCCCACACGCCCCGTTGGATATGAGGCTACACATGGACACACTCAGTGCAAGAATAGTGCCAGACAAATTGCATTCTCACTATGGGTGTCCCTTTCTTCTCTACTTCTTCACCCTCCAGATCTCATGTGTGTCCTCCTCGACGGAGCTGGCTGACCGTGTGAGGTTCAAGTCATACTTCCAGCTGCTACCCACTGAGGCAGACATTGCCCCCGCCTACTTTGGAGTCATACGGCAGTATGAGTGGAGACACGTGGCTCTCATAGTGCAGAATGAGAATCGCTTTACTGTGGTGAGTACATTAATGGATATATATGTGGGAGTGGTCTTATACTGGTTTATCCTCAAAGGTACACTGACTGATCACTGCAACTGGAAGTGTATGCCCAGTTTGTATGTGTGGAAATGATAAGTCAGCGTCTATAAAAGGGATAGTGAGCTTTGTTTCATTGGAGGATTTCATGCAGGACATTTAGTCCACAGACCATCATTAGTTGAATACCGCTGATGGAAACATCTGATGGACATAAACATCCTGAATGATGATGCTATGCTGAGTGTATATATCCCGTTACACAGATCGTAAATACATAGCTGTGAGCCTTTATAATTACCAGTCACAATGATATATTTTGTATGCTCACGGTCATGTGACTTCTTTAATGTATGACTTAAGGCCATGTGAGATCTTGACCACGCCTATTAGGACATGTATGCCAATCTAATGTCTTTCCTCTCCAGCCAATGGCCAGACTTAAGGAGCTGCTATCAACAGCTGGCGTCTCATACATTGAGAGCATCTTTGAGAGCCAAGACAGCATCGCTGGACTGGGGGATCAACCTTTTGTTAGTCCAGTATTATATCACTGCAAAATGTGCCCACACATATCCCCATACAGTATTTTTGTGGAGTTCTGTCTTCTCTGGTACAGTCCCTCTAGTTTTCTGTTGCCCTGGCTTTCTATCACCCCCTCTGCATGGCCATTGAATTCCCAAGTGTCTTAATTAAGGTATAGTAAATGGAGAGCAGAAGGGATGTTGGCTGGCTGATGGGTGGTACGTGGGTTGATCATCATATTTAGTAGTTTATGAAAACTAACTTTTGCTTTTCACCTCTCTGGCCCTTCCCCCTCTCTCGCCCCCTCCCCTCTCCTTCCCTTTCCCTCCCCCTCCCCCTCCCCCTCCCAGGATCCTAACTCTAGGGTGTTTGTGGTTGCTATGTATTCCATCCACGCCAGACAGCTCATGTGTCAGGTACAAGACCTTCTGCAGTCTCTGCCATGTCACACACATCTACATTTTGTCAAAATTCTCTTTCCTATTTTTAGGGAGTTTATAGTTATGGGATGGGTACTTGAAAAAGTATATACTCTTCCTATGGTAATTCGTAATATGAAATCTATGAATGCCCGTTTCAGTGCATTTGAAATTTGAGTTCTTTTTGACTAGCTGCAATAATATTTCTGCGTACATCACATTAAAATTTAGGGAATTGTGTGTGTGTTCAATTCTCAGTCCTACATTACTGATACCTGCACATATCTTATGTGAGATGGGTGAGCCTGGCAATGAGGCTGTGGATTTGATAGTGTGCAAGATGGCTAATTCAGCCACACCTCTAAAGGTCAAACTTTGAAGTCATTCTGGAGTTACAATGACATTGTGTAATGTTGAATGCTCCTATAGCTACTGTCTTCAATAGCTCGCACACTCCTGGTCATATGATAAAGGTGAGATGGGTGAGCCTGGCAATGAGGCTGTGGATTTGATAGTGTGCTACTAATCATCTTACTGACAGGCTCCGTATCTACTTTAAACACTATCTACCTCATTAGATCACTATAGCTCTTGCCATCTTTCTCTCCCCCAGGCCTTCCTCTCTGGGCTCGACTTTCCCCGCTACGTCTTCCTCACACCTGGCTGGTACGAACCTGACTGGTGGATCCCACCCCCTGACGAGGACGTCTTCCACCGTTGCATCCCAGAGCAGCGGGAAGCCATCCTCCGACACTCACTGGCAGTGGTGCACTTTGACCTTGTTAGTGACGTCAGTAATGAGACGACCGATACTGGCATCGTGAGTTCTCAAGTGTTGTGTATCTACACCCCTGAATATGAGCCCACCCCTGAGTATGAGCCCACCCTTGAGTATGAACCCACCCCTGAGTATGAGTCCACCCTTGAGTATGAACCCACCTTGTGCTCTTACTCAGGATATGAGTATGGCCTACCCAAAGTGCATACCTTGATCTGTGGTCAGGGTACCAGTTCATGTCAAAAATGGGTTTAGAAACCATTGGCACTTTAATGTTGTTTAGAACCATGGCCATGGAGATAAAGAGTTGCTTGCTAGCCTCAAGTGCAACAGCCATGACAGGACAGGTGTGGTAATTCTTGCAGCTGCTGAGTAGGTACACACCTGACGATGACTCAGGCTGTGTATCCAGTGGCAGTGTTTTCATTTCGCTGGTTATTCTATGGGATTCCTTGAAGTTAAATACACAAGATTGATTTTCCTGAGGTCCAAACCTGATGTAAACAACCTGAGTAGTGATACCTGGGTAGCATGTCACATATAAACAGCTCACCAAATCCCATACAAAAGATTGACTTGATCATGCAATCTGTTAATCAGTTAACGGACACAAGATGTCGCCGAAAGTGGAGATAGTTTTTAACCAGTAACAAGCCTTCACTGCAGTGTATATGTAAGCTGTGATGTATTCACCTACTTAAGCTTGTTACCCTTTGCATCCATCTATCACCTACATATAGTCATCTGCAGATTACACTGACATGTATCAGCAGCGACTGTCCGAGCCACCGCTCTACTTCCCCCAGTTTGAGCTGGCCCAGCACTGCTACGACGCCACATGGACACTGGCATATGCTCTGAACAAAACTATGAGCGGTAAGTACCGGCAGTGAGGGGTGCAATTGAATTGGTAACACCCACACTTTTGCAAGATCCATTAACTTGTGTAATGATTTCAGTAAAGAGTTTGCAGTCATGCATTTAACTATGGACATAGTGACTACACCACAGCATTACTCCCTCCCCCCTCCCTCCCCCTCCCTCCCTCCCTCCCTCCCACCCTCCCTCCCCCCTCCCTCCCTCCCACCCTCCCTCCCTCTCTGCAATTATCATTACTCTCCATCCACTTACATGTAGATCTTGACCAAACTTCCTACCATCTTGAGGACTTCGATTACGACAACCATGATATTTTGGAGAGGATACGGAAACACCTGGAACAGACCGACTTTACCGGCATTTCTGTGAGAGAGGTGTATGTAGCAGTTGTTTTTTTTGCAGCCACTTTCCCAGACTGTTTGCCCCAACACGGCTTCTGTGGAAGATCTTGGAATGAGAGCTAAGCTTTTAGCTAGTGCATGAGCTGTACAATTTATTAAAGTTCAATTTTTCAAGAAGAGGTTTAACTTTCTACCAACCACAAATTGGCTCACAAACATATCATCAAATGCCTAACATATCATCAAATGCCTAACCCAGGCATTTGATGATATGTTTGTGAGCTAATTTGTGGTTGGTAGAAAGAGAACCCGATCGATATGAATACTGAGAACCAACCGAGATCCTCCTTGAAGAGGTTTAACATTATTCAGAACATTTGATGCTGGGTTCTTGAGTTGAATATCGATAGGAGGAATATACTGTATTGTAACGTGTAATGAAGCGGTAAGGGGAGATATGGGGTTAGAGTCCTTGAAAGGGAGGAGGGATAGAAGCAAACTTAAGTGGTGGTATAAAGTCAATAAGTTGGATAATGAGCGGTATCCTAGAGTACTATTAGATGCTGAGTGGGAAGTGAAACCATGTAGAGGTAGGCAAAGGAAAACTTGGATGAAAGTAATTAATGAATTGCTGCTGCAGTTAGATTTAGATAGCCAAGAGGTATTAGCTGCAGATAATATTAATTTGTTTTTAGATACGGTAGACGAAGCGTTGAGGGATAGAGAATACAAGGACTTTAATGACAGCTTGAATACTAAAGTTAAGTTGAATCTGTACAAGTCTTTCTGTAAGGAAATAGAATTCAAGAATTACTTGCAGGGGGTAGGTGATCCGGGTACAAGATTATTGTTTAAGTTTCGGTCAGGTACGAACGGTCTGAATGAAGAGTTAGGAAGACATAGGGGTAAAAATGATGATAGGCAGTGTAAATTATGCAGGGGTGAATGTGAGAGTGTGGTACATGTTCTCTGGGAGTGTCCAGCATATGACAGCATTAGAAATAATTTCATGGTAGAATTAGAAAATCTATTGGGGGGGAGGTTTGGGGAGTTTAGTACACTTGATAATTTTAATAAGGCAAGTTTTATTTTAGGATTTGAGAATTGGAACAGGGATGATTTTAAAGCATTATTAAAGCTAGTTAAGAGCTTTGTATTATTGATATGGGAGACTAGGAAGAAGGAATTGTATGGTGATCAGGATTGTGTGGTCTCTGGTTGTTCTTGCTCTTGTCCTCTGACTGGAGGTCTTACAAGCTCCGCCTGCGTCTGTGGGTGCGTGGTCAATGGCGTAAGCGCTACGGCAGCAACATGAGTATATTATTATTATTATTATTATTATAGCCGGTTTCTTTCGCAGGTGAACTTTTTGCTTATTGGTGGTCTCAGAAATGTTCACTGTTTTTGATTTTGTGGTTCGAGCGTGTAACTTTGATTTTTTCACACACTAACTTGATTGAGTGGAAGGTAAAAAAGCGAGCATGTGAATAACAGCATCAGATGTCATAGCCAAACTTGCTTGTACTCCATGCTAGCTAAGCTAGATGCTAGTATCCTTCTTGCCCAGTCTAACCTGCTCGCTATGATAGGCCGGCGTTGATTCTAACGGTTCTTCCACTCTTAGAGAAGCTGATTGTAGCTGATCTTTTCTCTGGCTCTTCATTGGTCATCACGGTTAAAGTTGTTGGGAAAAAAATCAACGGTTACTGTAACCCCGTGACTGTAACTCGTGAAAGAAAATGGCTATACAATACCTACAGTAATGAATCTTGTTTCCTTCCAGGGTCCAGTCACCTTTGATCGGGATGGAATCAGGACCACCACCAGACTACGAATACTCCAGTATCGGGCTCGGCCTGTAAACAACACGAGTTGCAGAGAGAGGCTTGAATACAGGATCAGTGGCAGAGGTGAGGACTAGTGCAGGTACACCCAGTGGGTGTAGCTACCTCCACATGTGTATATACACATTACAGTGAGTTCTATCTTTGATTGCTGCATGTAGGTGACAACTGCAGTGGACTGGAGCTGGTGGAGATCGCAGCCATAAGTCCCAGTAGCCACTCTTTAGTCTACTTGGAGGGAGAGAGCCTGAGAACAGTGTGGCCAGGTGAGCTACCTCACTACTGTTGACCACACTCCCACAGATGTAGGCAAAGCTTGTAAGACCTCCAGTCAGAGTTTTTGATCACCATATGCCAATACATAACTGTCTTATAACTGAAGCCTGCTCTAAGACTATTAAGTGTTGTATTGTGCATTCCGAGATATAACATCCAGTTATATAGTCCTAGTTTGATGACCACAGTTCAGTACACTATGCAACAGTCAGCATTTATTCATAGCCTCATTTCCAGACTCTCCAACCTGAAAATTATGACAAAAGCTGGGGTGAACTTGGTCTTAACATACGATACTTCCTTGGTCAGGTGGGGTGGTACCATATGATGGTGTCGTGAACTCTGAGGTTGTGTCGGTGACTCTAAGCCTGGGAGTGGTCTTCTCAGTCCTGGCCACTGCCGGACTGGTCTTCACTGCCATCTGCATCGCTTTCAACTGGGGCTTCAGGAAGAGAAAGTGGGTTAATGAAGTTGTCATTAGATAATGTTTGACATAAAATTGAGTACATACGTACACCTATAAGAAGTCAAAGACTAAAATACTCATGAATGAGCTATACACCCTTCCAGAGTTTTTGGTGAAGAAATGACAAGCAAGTTTATTCATTATGAAGGGGAGAGGATTATGAATCTTAAAATGCCAAATAATTATAATGAGTTTTAACGGTGGTTAAAGCGAGTTAACAGCAGAGGGGTGTGCACCTATCATTAACAAACCTACACAGCATAGACTATCACGAGATATCAAAGAGTCAGCTCACATGACTTGCGCGCCTTTTGTCAGTCAGCCAAGTTCTAGCGACTGAGTGAATCGGCAAGTCCTCCTGATTTTCCCACCCATTGAGGAACCTATTCCCTCCGCTTATAATATAGTTTGATAATCCTCCACTGAGCTGTGCAATCATGCATTCACTAGCTCAGTGTGAAAAAGCAGAGCTAGGTGGAACCAGGACGGGAGGCTACACCTCCCTGTCCTTCAGCTAACCCTCCAAGCATTACAGATCAGGGTATGGACTTAATTCCGAAAGAGACCAGGTGCATCCGTCTCTCCAAAGGTCCTAACCTGTGCTTGGGGCACAACTTCCTCTGCTTTACCACCAAGTATTAAATAGGCAGCCCCACACTCGGCTGCCTATGCACACCTACATGGTAGTGTTCTATCCAGGGGAGTTGTAATCTAGAGTGAGATATCTTTCTTATAACATAGCCTCAGTGAAGTAATAGCCTATGCCTGCATAATAAGTTATATTGCTCTGTCTGCTTAGATTGATTCGCCTGACCAGCCCTAACTTGAACTACCTGATTGGAGCTGGAGCAGCTGTGTTCTACTTCGATGTCTACCTCTATGTCTGGCCCAGTACCTCCCTCTCAACTGTGGTGTTCCTCTGCAATGTGAGGAGGGCATGCTCTAATAACTATAATACTCTGCATCAAATTTATTGTAAATTACACTATTTCCTTCTGGTCACTTACATTAGATATTGTGTATAAAGAATACACTGTTTATATAGTGGAGGCCCTCTCACATACTGCAATATTTCTGTGATGGAAAGAGCAATGTAAAATTCAGTAGCTTCTTGTTGCAGATAATATAAATCACTAGAGCTGATGGATAACAGGAGTTCCATGTGTTTATCAGGAAACACACACAAGTTAAAGATTTCACATAAATCATGTTAGCTTCATGTCCAGGCTTCCACACCAACAGTCACACATAGTTTCTACATCATACACCTATACTTAGTTGCAAGATAACCTGGTGCACTGGCCTGGTACATTTACTTATAAAAATAATATGCCTGCCTATATATCTGTCCTGCAGGCATATACGTGGCTAATCGTATTTGGCTACTCTCTCAGCTTTGGTACCATTGTGGCCAAGATGTGGAGGGTCTACTACATTTTCCACAACCCTCAGATCATCAGGAAAAAGGTAAATGCTTGTCCTGGAGCCTAGGTTTGTTCCCAGGCCACGCAGTCAGAGAAGTAGCTGGAATCTTACCCACTGACCAATTTGACTAACAAAAAACAGCCAGTGGATACTTACAACACATTTTTGTGATACCATGTATAAGTTAAACATGAAACTGTATCCTCCCCCTCCCCCAGCCGATTCATGACTGGCAGCTGGGGCTGTTTGTCGGTGGGCTGCTGGCGGTAGACCTGTTGATTCTGGTCGTCTATACCATCATGGAGGGGGCAAAGGGGACACTCACTGCAACACTAGTGCCTAATCTGGAACGGACTGTGGACGTGCAGGGGGTGGGTGATCACCAATGTCTTGGAGAATTAAGTGTTTTTAACCCCTTCACTTATTAACCTCTCGTTGCAATTGATAATAATTAGCCAGTCACTATATTTACATAAATAATTGCCTTCTCCCAGATTCAAGTAGCTATCCTTGCTTCAGCTACCTGCTTGCTTTGCTTGCCAATCCTCGGAGGCGTCAGTCAGGCTATAGATCAAGGTCGAGGTTAGAAGTAGAGGTCAGGAGCATTAGATGACATAACAAAGTTCTTGCATATTCTCGCACTATCAATTTGATGATGTCACAGCCGTAACGGACGCATGCACCGATCTAAAATTAATATATGATATGCAGTAGGGTAGCATGCAATAGTTCCATTATGCTATTTGTGGCTGCCGTTCACTGGCTGTGTCACTGAATACATCTCCTGTGCAGGAACTTGAGGTGACTACTATGTACTACATCTACACCTGCAATTCCAAAGCCAGGCAGATTTGGAACGGTGTCCTCTTTGGCTTCAAGGCCCTCCTCCAAATCTTCGCTCTCTTCTTTGCTTTCCAAACCAGAAAGGTCAAGGTGAAGGGACTCGACGATTCCAAATACATCGCTGCAGCCATCTATGTGAGCAGTATCATCATAGCCATTACCCTGGTGACCGCATACAGCCTACGGGACTATGTGAATACCTTTGCTGCCATCTACAGTGTCTGTCTCATCGTTAGCTCCAGTGTGATCCTGGGACTGGTCTTTGTGCCAAAGGTATGCCGACTCACAATGGGGTTCTACTAAGAATGACTAGTCTGCTAAAAAATAAAGCCAGTGCATTTACTTTTGGTATACACATACTAGATATCCTTCTGGAAGTTAAATGGAAACACTGGCCGACAAAGTGATTATGGTCTAGCCTGACTATAGTCTGAAGTGACTATACAGCCATCTTGGGCCTATGCAAGCATAAGTGTGGGGCAACCGAACTTAACCTTGCCTGGTTAGCCTGTAACAGGGAAGAGTATATTAATGGCTTTATAGGAGGTAAAAAGTGGACTTCTGTGAGACTCAAACCTGCGACCTTTAGCATGGTACGCTGATGTTCTGATCACCAGTGTTTCCATTTAACTTCCAGAATTACATGCTCCTGGTCACTATAATGTACTAGTGTTTTGGGGTGCAGTATAAAGTATTGATTTTATACTATCACCTCCCCCCCAAGTATATTAATATACATGCAGTTCACTAAGAAAGGTTCACTGGCAGCCAAGGTCTGGGGTTTCTGAAAGACTTGGAAGTGTAAATAATCGTCTTGTTCAAACTACTAAATTTGAAGGATATCTAGTACGATAAATGGTTCTATGTACACAGCTAGTATACTATGGTACACAGCTAGTATACTATGGTATACAGTTCACTGAAAAAGGTCCTTGGGCTCATCTTCCTGCAGATGGTGCGGCTCTATAAGGACCCCAAGGGAGAGGAAGTGTTCCTGTCGGAGAGGGCAGCCACGGCCACACGCCATACCCTCCCCTTCCTCAGTTTAAGTGGAACTGACCAGGAAATTCAGCAGCTCCGAAAGCGAGTCCTAGAGTTGGAGGACAAGATCACCAGAGAACAGGTCAGTTGGATCCAATAGACCTTTGGATAGGCCTAGAGCATGCACAGAGTAGCTCTTTCATGTTGTGTTGCAGCGTAGTTAAAACTGCACAATGTGGGTCATCTTAACTCAGCATTCTCTCCCTTTACCTCTCTCCTCATTTTCTCTCAAGTATTTGTATATTCTCTGAACGTTATATTCTGCAATTTATTTTAAAAAATCACGACACTAGAATACTCCAACTTTCATACAATTATAGATTTTGTATCAGGGTTTCATCCATGATTAAACTTTTTGGAGGGGGGGGGGGGAGTACAGCTCTCTGAGCAGGCTGTACAGGTAACATGCTATCTGTGGCAACCTTCTTAGATAGCTATAACTGCTTGCAGAAAATAATAACGGCAAAATTTGATGAACATCTTATCGCATACAGTATGAATGTTACCTCTCCCTCCCTCCCTCTCTCCCTCCCTCCCTCGATATAGTCACCCACTGCTAATTTACCTCGTGGTGGGTCACCTCCCCCTCTCACTATTAGTGCAAGGAACCCTGATGTCAAAGGAGGTTCAGAATCCAGAGAGCTGCAGCTGAGTGACCACAGCAGCAGTCTCCCCACCAGCCCAGGTGTGGGGGAGGGTGTGAGCACACAGAATCAGCTGGAGTAGCAGTTCTCGGTTCCACTATACTACCCATTTGTTTGTAAACACATCCGTGAATCAGCTAGCTGGAGTAATAATTCTGTTTGCACATTTTTTGCTGACGCTGACACTAGTCATTTGTTTATAATTGCATTCACGTGTACTACTGTAGTGATGAAGACTCACATTGACATTCGAATGGTATGGCTCAGTAATCAGGGGTGGAGTTTTTGGAGTGCTGGGGGGAGATGGAAATACTGCATAGTCTAAAGAGTGTGATTTCCATTTGAAGGTGCATGAAATTCCATTGTATGAGAACATTCTATAATTATTGTAGTTATCACCAAATTGAGCACGCAGGTAGTCTATTATAAAAGTACTGTGACTGTATTTCCATTTCTAGGGGGGGCTAGCTACTTGAAGTGATCTGGCAGGCTTTGGGATTTGAACCTGCGATTTTTTTTTTGTCTGCAGTCAAATACTTTAAACACTTTCGGCCGCATGTCACCTAATCTCATCTGCAGCAGTGTCTGGGAGTATAGGGTAAAGACAAGGGAAAATGTTTCAAAACTCACAGGGTCGAACCCCCACCCCCATTCAGAGCTTCCTCCCCGCTGATCAAGCATGGAGTCACGCATCAAAGGTAGCTAACTATGCCTATCAGCCTATTCCTACCAATTAACAATGCTAAAAAAGAAAGCCTATATACTAAGAGACTCAATTTGTCATATAAAGTGCCTTAGACGCCACCATATTGCCTCTCAGGGCACTCAAAATAAAGGGTGGCATGCCCTAGATATCATTAGCTATTGCATTATGCAGGCAAGTTTCAGTATAATGAGGTACGATGCACTAGCCTTATTCACGCCAACTTATTAGTACCGCATGGGCTGAATGGTAGCAGGTGCATATATTGCTACCTATACAGGACTAAAGGATGAACTTCAAGAGGGAGGGCCAAAACAGGTAGCATGAAAACAAAGCTGTAGAGTGTAGCCTAGGAACAAGGCTATGGTATTGCAATAGCCCATTAATAATTGGTGCTTATAATTATTATTAATGGTGATGTGATTGAGACAGTACTGTAGAGTGTATCCTGCATGTATTACATTATTTTGACTCCTGACTCTCGATGTACCAACAAAAGAAAGTAAGTCTGATAATGATGTGTGAACCTATTGAGGTTCATCTCTTGAGGTTTAACGCTTTACAGGTGTAACCTATTGAGATTCAGCTCTCAGACGGTTGGGGTTTATAATACTGAATTTGACACACGTTTGACGGATTGTCGAAATGGTGCGCTCGTTTGCAGACTGGGGTTCGGAGCGTTATCTCCCCAAGGTGATCAAGTCGGGGATCGGGCCTCCCTGTACACATATTGATCTTCGACTTTCTACGACCTAGTAGCAGAACGCCGGTTCTTTCTTCGGATCCCGAAGCTGAATGGACGACTGGGCACGTTGCGGTGCCCACCGTGATTCCCAAGTCTCGCCTATCCAACGCTTCTGGGGCAGCCATACCTCTACAAGTATATCTGACCCTGCAGGAGGGATGGGAGCTCACTAGGCGTTTTTTTTTTCTTTCTCCAACTAGCTAGGCCTGGGAAGAAATGTTTAGCTAGCTAGCTATAAGTTTGACTATCCAAGAGGGAGGGATGCTATTTTTTTTTGTTTTTTTCTCCAACTAGCTAGGCCTGGGAAGAAATGTTTAGCTAGCTAGCTATAAGTTTGACTATCCAAGAGGGAGGGATGCTATTTTTTTTTGTTTTTTTCTCCAACTAGCTAGGCCTGGGAAGAAATGTTTAGCTAGCTATAAGTTTGAGTTTAGCTAGCTATAAGTTTGACTATCCAAGAGGGAGGGATGCTATTTTTTTTTGTTTTTTTCTCCAACTAGCTAGGCCTGGGAAGAAATGTTTAGCTAGCTATAAGTTTGACTATCCAAGAGGGAGGGATGCTATTTTTTTTTGTTTTTTACTCCAACTAGCTAGGCCTGGGAAGAAATGTTTAGCTAGCTATAAGTTTGACTATCCAAGAGGGAGGGATGCTATTTTTTTTTGTTTTTTTCTCCAACTAGCTAGGCCTGGGAAGAAATGTTTAGCTAGCTATAAGTTTGACTATCCAAGAGGGAGGGATGCTATTTTTTTTTGTTTTTTACTCCAACTAGCTAGGCCTGGGAAGAAATGTTTAGCTAGCTATAAGTTTGACTATCCAAGAGGGAGGGATGCTATTTTTTTTTGTTTTTTTCTCCAACTAGCTAGGCCTGGGAAGAAATGTTTAGCTAGCTATAAGTTTGACTATCCAAGAGGGAGGGATGCTATTTTTTTTTGTTTTTTTCTCCAACTAGCTAGGCCTGGGAAGAAATGTTTAGCTAGCTATAAGTTTGACTATCCAAGAGGGAGGGATGCTATGTTTGTTTTTGTTTTTTTCTCCAACTTGAGTTGTTTCTCTTCATAGAAATACCACGAATAGTCATCTCTCTATCAATACTAAGCCTGGAAAGAATTATTTATTACCGTTACTACAGGCTTCTTTTTTCCCCTCCAAATTAAGTTGATTCTCTTTATAGAAATACCACAGATAGTCATCTATCTATCAATATTAAGCCTGGGGAAAATGTTCAGAAGTTTGACTGTCCAGGAGGGATCAAGGGAGCCAGGCTTATTTTTTCTTCCTCCAACTTATAGAAATACCACAAATAGTCATCTATCAATTAAGCCTGGGAAGAATTGGTTGCCCGTCAAGGGGGCTATATATAGGCTTCTATTTTTTTCTTAAGTTATATTTTGAAATACCACAGCCATCTATCTAGCACTATAAGCCTGGAGAAAATTTTTTCGAGTCTGACAGGCTGATGGCTACTGAATTATTCATTAGCTACAAGCCGCTACACACGCTGAATACTAACAAAATAGTTGGAATGGCAAGTTATTAGGAAAAGCACACTAGCCGTATAAGCCCTATAGCTTGTGGTGGGTTTGATGAGCTTATTTTTATACTAAAGCTGAAACAGAAAAACATGCAAAGGAGGGTCTCAATAGCATATGTTTGCTAGTGTTTAAGGAACCACGAAAACAAATTAAAAAGCAACACAAATAATAACAGAAACAAAGAAACGTTTAAGTACACAGTTTTAAATGAACTAATGGTAGAATATGACACAAAATTCTGGGGTAAACTGTTTCACAGTTTTACAGAATTACTAAACAGGAAAAAGTAGCCCAAAAATTAGTTTTAAACAGTGATACAGAAAAACAAGCCAAGGGAACGTGTGAAGAAAATGTATTCCAGTTCCGAATAGTACGAGGTACAAAGGAATTATAGAAGTTACTTGTGTGTATAGGGACAGACAAAGGACTGATAATACTGTGATCTTGTAACTCTGGGAGCTCGCTCAATAAAAATGCCAGTCGGGAAATAAAACAGGCCATGTACTATTTTAAACATAGTGTTTAAGTCCAGATATAGTCTACGTTGCTGTAGTGAAGGCTGAGAAAACAACTGTAACAGATCCTCGTAACAACTGCTCCACTGCTTTGCACACATTCTAAATGTGAACTTTTGTACATTCTCGAGGGTCTTTATTTCACCAGTTTTGTGAGTGTTCCAGACTTGGCTCGCATTGAGGTGAGGACGAACAAGTGAAACATACATCTGAAATAGGCTCTCAGGCTCGAGAAACAATGGTACATCAGACCAGTTAGCTTTCTCGCTTTACTACAGAGAGATTCAATGTGCAACATGTCGTCTGCATATACAGTCAGATGACTATCTGGTGAGAGGGTAATGGATTTAATCCCATCAATGTGTATTAGGAACAGGAGGGGACCAACCACTGAACCTTGTGGAACCCCAGATAGCACTGGGAGAGCATCTGATGAACTGCCATTTACCACCACCTGTTGCTTCCTTCCTGAGAGGTAACTTTGAATCCATTTTACAAGCAGACCATCAACTCACAAATTCAGCTTTTCTAGAAGGGTATGGTGAGGAACTGAATCGAATGCTTTTCTAAAGTCACGAGGCACTGGTCCAACTTCTTTTCCTCTTTCAAGCATCTCAAACCAGTTGTGAGTAGTTTCCAGTAGGGCTGTTACTGTTAACTTGCCCCTCTGAAAACCCCACTGTGAATCAGAGATTGGCTGCGTCTCCATCAAATGTTGTAACAAGAGGTTCACAATATGCCTCTCCAGACGTTTGCTCAATATTGGAAGCAAAGAGACTGGTCCGTAGTTTGCTGGACTTGCTTTGTCACCAGATCATTGAATAGGTACTATATTTGACCGTTTTCACGTCATTGGGAAACGTCCAGTTGAAATTGCATGACTGATTAAACAGCTTAGCGACTGGGCAGCAATGCTTGCAGCGGTAAACTTCAACATCCTACCAGAAATTTGGTCAGGGCCACTTGCTTTAGAAACATCTACTGATTGTAGAAAGATTTTCTGGGCAGGCAATTCCAGATGTTCAGCAGACTCAAAGGAACCATATAGGGGTGGCAATGAGGTAGTGAAGCATTTAGAGAATTAATTATTCAACATGTTTGCATTGTCCAGCTTATTGTCTGCACATGTAATTCATAGTGTAGGTACAGTATGTACAAATGGCCTCAAAATTAACCTTTCCCTTAGGTCTCATAGACACAAACACACACCATGCATTGATGGTATTGTATATGTGGTGAATCGTTCCTGAATTAAGAGCTTCATTGTTTTCCAAAACTGGTTTTTGTTTCCAGTGTTAATGTTCCTTGAAAAGAAAGACTGTTTTGAGTTTCTACGTCACATTCCTTTATATTTTCTCCAGAGCTCAGTTGACCTTGATGACTTTGCCCTTTGGAATAAAGTGTTTCCGGCGCTTTTGCATTGCACGTCTTAAGTTCTTTGATAGCCAAGGGAGATTCATACGTCTAGGTAGAACACCCTTTGGGATACAGGTTTCCATGGTAGTCTTGAAAGCATTTTCCCAGCATTGTAGAGCTTGCCGCATTGATTTACATCAGGGGTATCCAGCAATTGTTTCCGATCAACATCGGCCAGTAGTCTGTTTGCTTACATGTAGCAAGCTGGCCAGAATCATGCGACCAGCTTTTCCTTTCTTCATGTAAATGAGCGGGAGTAGCTGCATACTCTGCGTTTGGAGCATAGCCGTCTGTTGGATCGGATTACTTAAATTTTGCTTATGGGTTTTATCTATGATGTAATTTACTTAATACGTAACTCGCGATGATTTTTCTAAACGGTGCGCACCTTGCGATCACTGAGCCATGGACAAGGAGGACGTGAAGATCACTGCTGCCGGGAAGGCGGGTGGAAATTCCACCGCAAAGCAGCCGCGGAAGAGAATAAAAGGACTGCTCAAGAAATTGCAGGATCAGGTAAAATTGAGTCGTCACCGCGATTATCGTACTAATAAGCCACCGCAGTAGTGGTGCTGGATGTGGCTAGAGCAGTCACCTCCAGAATGATGGGGATGATGCATATTATTTGGCACATGCAGTAAGGGGGCATCTCCAAACTATTTTGATCCAAACATCACGGTGACTCCCCTCCCCCCCTTCATAGCGCCACGCCCAAGGGTGCATTGCAACATGTGCAATGAAGCACTCTTATTGTACACTCGTACTGCCACTGTAGTATTTACTATAAGGCGAACTGTCCAATATCCAGTGATACTGGACGGCTTGTGTTATCAACTTAATAAACAGAGTATTTAGGATCACGGGTGGTGTGTACAAATTATGTACAATAAATTCCTCACTGGACATTGGACTCGTCTTGCTTGTATTTGGCTCGTCCTTCGGACTCACCTAAATACTGCACAGACTCGTCCAATATCCGGTGATATTGGACGGCTACCAATCTAAAAAGGTATATATACCGACTGTAGTAGTTATTGTATAGAAAGCTTTCCTTGCTGCCTACCAGGAAGCCAAGCTGGGCAATTTGTACATTTATAGCCATGCTAGTGAGGTACGTACGTATGTTTCAACTAACAATCATCCCCCAGGGGTTATACGGGATTTTGAGGTTGGGGTGGGGGGGGGGGGGGATTCCAAAGTTTGCCGTTGACGCGGAGGGCATGCTTTAGCACGTCCCTACTGGGGGCATGCCCCCCCAGAAAATTTTTGAAAAATAGATGCTCTGAGATTGATTCTGAGGCATTCTGGAGGTACTTATAGACGTATTTCGCTTTAATTCAGTTACTTAGTTACTGCTGTTGCTGTTATGTATTACTGTTGAAATTTGGTTGTGCAAATTGTTGGGGGGGGGGGGGGTCTTCCCCCCCCCCCTCTTAACATAACAATAACAATGATGTTCTCTTCAGCAAAATAGTTTGGACATGCCCCCTAACTCTGGCCTTCAACACATGCACACCACATGCCCACCACATGCCCACCACATGCACACCACATGCCCACCACATGCACACCACATGCACACCACATGCCCACCACATGCACACCACATGCACACCACATGCACACCACATGCCCACCACATGCCCACCACATGCACACCACATGCCCATGACTGCAGGTCGAGTTCTACTTTGGTGATGCCAATCTACCAAAGGACAAGTTTCTCCAGCAGAAGATAGCGGAACACCCTGATGGATGTAGGTTCCAGTCTTCTCACCAGGCCTGAGGGTATTTTCATGTGACATCATGGGTCACATGCCTGTACTTCCCTGGTGTAAGGGCTATTCCGACGGTGCGGTAATTCTGACAGTCGAGCTAGTATGTCTGACATACTACTGAGTTAGCTGATAATTTTTTTCTGATGAAGGTCAGTAGGCCTTCTGTATGCATATCAGTTTTTAGCTTCGATCTGCCATCGCAAAATCGTGGGACTACATGCTGAAGCTAATAAAGTGAACAAGAATACAGCTTACATGATTGATGATCATTAATGTGTTGTGGGCATGCTAAGTGTTAAAATTGTTTCACCTTACAAGATGGGCGTAGACTGACAGGTATAATGTACATGAGCGATGTTTGCATGGCAGCTACCCCGAATGTAAATGTGTAGGATCGATGCCACTCACTAAACATTATGTGAGACCGAAGCCAATCCTTGCAATGTTCTTCTTGTACAAAGTGGAACAGCTCTCCATATTATTTCATACCTTGTACATGGAAGTACTTCAAAATATGTCTGTCTGTCTGTATGTGTGTATGTATGTATGTACATATGTTTGCTTGTGTTTGATTGCTGCAGACATCTCGGTAGATGTGATAGCTGGCTTCAACAAGATGAAGTTTCTGTCTACTGATAGATCATTGGTGTTGCAAGCCATGCAGAACAGCTCCTTAGTTGAGGTGTGTGTGTGTGTTCATGCGTGTGTGCATGTGTGCGTGTGTGTGACTATATGAATTGTTATGTGCTTTTAGTACTATATATGACAAATACGTGTACATGTATGGTACCTCTCTCAGGAGCTGTTAATATGCCTGTCTGTCTGTCTGTCTGCCTGCCTGCCTGCCTGCCTGTCTGCCTGTCTGCCTACCTGCCAACAGCTTCCTTCATCTCCATCCAACTCCCTCTCTCTTTCTCTCAGCTCTCAGAAGACAGCCGGTGGGTTCGACGCTGCACGACTCTCCCCGACACTAGTGACACTGATACCAGAACTGTCTATGTGGTGAGCAGTTATCCGTCTGTCTGTCTGTCTGTCCCTGTGGGGATGGCTGTGCTATGCACATTCCACTATAACGGTATCTTATACTCTCCCCGCGCTAACTGTGCGAGGTGAAAGCTGGGGTGGACATACTAACATGAACAAATATTGAACTGCAACCTGGCTGTCTCTCCCATCATCCCCCCAGGAGAATCTCCCCACCTCCACCGATCATGACTCTCTCAAGGGACTCTTTAGCGTGTTTGGGAGTGTGGTCTACGTCAGGTGAGTGCACCAAGCAGCGTGGGGCAATTTTATCATCATATCGTGATACTTATCACGAAGGGAATAACATCATCATCATCGTTATTCTGGACACCTTGGCCGTGTCATGAACTTGACACACACAAGTGATGCAGTGTAATAACTTTGCCTGAATGTAGGCTACGTATAAGTGTAGTAATATTAAATTTGTTTAACATCACCATGTACCTGTATAGTAGGCTTAAATACTGGAACTGTAATAGCAAACTAAATAGCTGTATGCATAGTTAAGTGACTATATTTGTTGCTATGTACATTTCAATCACCCTCCCCCCCCCCCCCCCCACACACACACAAATGTAGTCTCCCGAAGCACAAGCAGTCTGGCCACATCAAGGGGTTTGCTTTCATTGAGTTCTCCTCCCAGGGAGAGGCCAAAGATGTTATCGAGGTAAGACGTAGGGATGTCACCTGATGGACTGATCACTCTGGTCCCATTCCATCATGCCTAGTCTCATTCTCAGACAACTTGGACTGATAACTCAGGTTCCATTCCAGGTATAGTCATCCACTTACTTTTCTCCCCCCCCTCAGTACTTCCAGTCTCCTGATAAAATTTCTCAGACCCCCACAAGAAGAAAGCCCTCGGAGGCTGAAGCTCCCACCTCAGGGGAGGCAGAGAAGGGGGAGGGGCAAGGGGACTCTAGAAAGGTAGAAACAGTGGAGACGGAAGCTTTGAGCGATGCCAGTCACCAGAGATTGAAGAGAGGCAGAGAGAAAGAGAAGGATATGGTGAGTTTTTGTTCAAATTTTAGGATCATGAGGATTAATTTTGTAATTGAGGGGAGCTGTTTTAGGTGATTTTTTAAAGAGAATTGTGGGATATAGACTGTATGCAAACGTTTTGTTGAAGAGAAATTTTGCTATATTCATGATTAGATCTCCGACTGTGAAATTTACTATTCACGCTTTTTGCCTCGCTTGGAAATAGAATGATTGCCTCATGGAACGATAAATTTCAAGTATCACAAATTATTTGGCAGACAGCACTTTGTAACGTTTTGTAACTTTTTTACACTGTATGTAACTTTTTACATGTATGCAGTAGGCCTACTGCCACGAGCAGAGACAGGCTCTTATGCTAGTAACCTCACTGTATGTATTTCTCTCACTGCTAGTGTCACAGCTCTGAAGAGCCAGGCGGTCAGCCAGGAGCAAAGAGAGCCAAGCATGACGGGGACCAGGGGAGCAAAGACAGGCAAGGAGACTCAGCATGCTGTGAACAGAGTGCGGCCTCCTCGATGACAGAGCAGAGCTTAGGAGCCACATCATCATCTGAGAGTGTTGCTACTACGAGCGCTCCATTAAAGGTTGGCTCTACACTGGAGGGACCAGAGTCTGTGGTCACTTCATCAAAGGTGTCATTTCAGGAGGCCAGTGGGGAGGAGAGAACGGGCTCAGAGAGGAAGTCCCGAAAGAGAAGGAGAGATGAAGCAATAGGTATGCAATAGTGTGCAAGTAATGTATATGGGTAGTGTACAAGTAACGTACAAGTAGTATATGGGTAGTGTACAAGTAACGTACAAGTAGTATATGGGTAGTGTACGAGTAATGCAAGAACTGTGCAGCTAGTCCACTCCCTCCCCTCTCTGTCCTCCACCCACTCACTCTCCCCTCTCTGTCCTCCACCCACTCACACCACCTCCTCCAGATGAGATAGGACTGGAACCAAAGGCGGCTAGGCCAGAGCCCCAGGGGTCAGAGGTCATATCTGAGGCCAGCGTTACGGAGGAGGGCAAGAAGAAGAAGCGAAACAGGCAGCACAAGAAGAAGGACAAGTGGTCGGCTCTGAGGGAGCTCAACCTCAGGGTCCTTTCCAAGTGAGTGCTGGCTTGGTTCCAAGACTGAGAGGATCGGAATGGAATTGTTGGAATAGAACATGCCTAGAAAAAAGCAGGTGTCATTATAGGTGGTAAAGATCGCATCATAGGCTTTGCTTATACATACACATAACATGCACACACACATACCCACACACGCATGCATGCATGCACACACACACACTAACCCCACCCTCACTAGGTCAGAGTGGCTGGACATGAAGAAGGTGTACCGCAATCTTCAGAAGGAGCACATGAAACAGCTCAAGTCTGAGACCAAGTCTGCCGAGGGAAGTGGGGCAGGAGGAGGGAGGGAGGGGAGGGGCTTTGTTGCTCACTGTCTGGTGAAGGTGGTTTGTACAGGAGAGGAGATGGTATCAGCAGAGCAGTTGCAGGTGAGCCTATTGTGTCTAAAGCAAAACAAGTATCTTTGCATGTGGAGAATAGCATACAAATGTGATCAATTCTACGTAAAAATTTAGAAGGAGCACATGAACTCCTCACAGTCAGAAACGTCTTCCGTCTAACATCACTTTACTTCTTCTCGCCCTCCCCTCCTCTCCTCCCACCCTTCCTCCCTCCCCTCCTCCTGCCCTCCCTTGCTCCCCTCTCTCCTCCCACCCTCCCTCCCTTCATTCCTTCTCTACTCCCTCCTTCCCTCCCTCCCTTCTTCGCTCCTCTCCCCTCCTTCCTCCTGCCTTCCCTCTCTCCTCCCCCCGTTCCTTTCAACAGGGGGCATGTGTACCATTTGGAGAAGTTGCCTATGTGGACTTCAGAGACGGGGATTTAGAGGTAAAGGTGTCTTGTTAGTGTTGTAGCTTGGTACTCTGCTTATTCTTGTGCTTGCATACCAAACCCACAGCTGAGGGGTATATACAATACCTTGTAGATACTATCTAGTAGCACTATGCTATACTATTACCCATGATTATTACTTCATGAATGTAGGTAGTCCTTGATGCTCTCAAGTTTGTGCAGTAATGTTATCTTTCATACGTGTTAGCTAACAACATTACATGTGCGTGCTGCTATAATATTGGTAGTGGATAGTGTTGCTTTTGGTATAGATGAGCCACGTGCTGCTATAATTTTGATAGGGTTGAGGATTTGCCTTTTACCTATTGTTTGCTAAGGATCAGTGTAATGAGGGGCGCGCTGATAATGCGCAGACCTGGGATTAGGACAATACATCCTTTGTTATGATGAGGCGTGATTGCTAAGGATCAGTGTAATGAGGTGCGCGCTGATAATGCGCAGACCTGGGATTAGGACAATACATCCTTTGTTATGATGAGGCGTGCGCTGCTAGTCCATTTTACAATGTAGTATAAAGAGGAGATGAAAGGTACAAGCTTTTGTTGTGAAATTTGCTATAAGTAGGAAGTCTTTAGGAGTGAGGAGTATCACACCATCTGTCGATGTCCCAGTAGAGATGTTTTTGCAGTTTGCCCTACTAGTGCTAGCAGCTCTGCAGCTTCAGGGTGCTCTTGGCAATCCCATCGTCGTGGTTTCGCAGCACCAGTTGAGGAATGATATCAGGAAAGAAGTGATAGCAGCTGTGAAACAGAGCAATAGTAATATCAGTGACTCCATTGATGAAGTGGCAACGAATACAAGGTTGGCATTGCACATCATTCAGCCATTAAAGGAACAAATTATGGCACAAGTGAATGCAACTTTGGAGGAGTCGATCACAACCGTTATAACTGCTGTTGAGCTGTTAGTGAAACCGCTACTTGACGAACTTGATCTCCATCGATTCCCAGGCAAGTCTTCCATCCAACCAGCTGCCTCATGTGAAGAAGTTAAGGGTCACGATCCTACCATCCCATCCGGCTACTACTGGATCCAGACATCCTCTCATCCCTTGGTCCAGGTATACTGCGAGATGACAAAGATTGAACTGCTTATAGGCAAGTACCCTGGCTATCCTGCTGAATCCTGCAAGAAATTAGCACAACAGAATCCAGAGATTCCATCTGGATATTACTGGATCAAAGCTGCCGATGAATCCAGTGTCCGTGTCTACTGTGAGACAGACCTGACATGTGATGGAAAAGATGGAGGTTGGATGCGTGTGGCTAATGTTCAAATGAATGACACCAGTCACACATGCCCTGAGGGACTGGTAGAGACTGATCGGCAATCACAGCGGTTGTGTACAAAGGGTCTGTTTTACATTGGCTGTTCGTCAGCTGCGATTGATGTATATGGAGTTGAATATTCCCGTGTCTGTGGTAGAATCATAGGCTACCAATTTGGATCTCCAGACTCATTTTATCGATACTATAGTCAGCAGGTTTCGATAGATAGTTACTATGTGGATGGCGTAAGCCTCACCCATGGGGCCAATCCACGAAAGCACATATGGACCTTTGCAGCTGCTACTGATGAGGAAGAATCCAATTATTACTCTGGCCAGTGTCCTTGTGTCAACACTCGCAACACCCGTAGCCGTAGGATTCCTCCCTGGGTGGGGAATGACTACTTCTGCGACACAGGAGCGAGATGGACAGCCCGTAAAATATTCTATCCCGATGACCCCCTGTGGGATGGGGAAGGTTGTGGAGGAAATAATGTTTGCTGTTCATTCAATCAGCCTCCATGGTTTTTCAAACAACTTAGTGGTACCACCACTGACAATATTGAACTTAGGATTTGTACCGATGATAATCAGTTTGAGGAAGGCGTTTACGTTGAGGTAATTGAACTCTATGTACAGTAAGAAGTACTGTATCCAGTGTGCAGATGATTCCAGCCCTTTCAGCTCCTGTATTTTGTATGTGGTTTGGTTTTGCATACACAATGCTGTATTATTTCATGTGATACTGTGAGTATACAATATTGTGAGACCTTTACCATTGTGGGGGGGGGGGGGGATAAAGTGCTGGGAGCACATGAAATTACAAGCAATGTTTTCATCCATGAAAATTACATCATGTTCTCCATTCAGTGTTCTTTTTACCCCCACCTCGCATTGCAATCATCATGGTAAATGATAAACTGCTTATCAGAGAACAAATATCAGGCAGTCAAAGTTTTGAATGCACACTGGAAAATTTATAATGAATTCTCACTGCTTTTCAACGAGATTCAGTACGGTATTTCACCGCGATCATTTTCACTCCAATACGTGTACCAGCTGCTATGAATTCGTGCAGGAGTAAGTAGCGTGGCACCATCTTATCTCTGTGTGTGTTGCTACTAACTACAGGACTTCCTTGTCTGCAGGGGTATGTCCGCTACTGCACCTCCGACTGTGTTGACAAGCTATTGGAAGCTGACGCTCCACCCAACATCACTTTCTCGGCTGTTGAAGGTGGGAACTGAGCTGGTACTGAATGTCTGTCCGTTGGTTCTTAAGTAACGAGAGAGATTTTAGATCTACTAAATAACAATGCACTATTTACCTGCAACAAATCTGCTATTTACTGCTATCTACCATCTTTGCACCATCAATGCAACACACCTGAATTTGGTACTAGCTACACTGTTTTGCTACTGGACTACAGTTACATTTTAATAATGTCATTCACGTAGACATATACAGACAGACTAACGAACACGTGCATGTCATTGCTGTATAACCACATTTTTCCAATCTCCATTCTGGTATGAAAGAATACTGCGGTGTGGAATGGAGACTGGGAATGGAAATGGCACTAGCTTACTTAAGACTCCTTCATTGCTGCAAGTATCACTAGAAAATAGCCTGTTCTAAGTATATTCTCAAAGATGGCTGCATTTCTGCTGATAGGCTAGCTTAATTACGTATTTGTTACCCCCAAGTGTTGCTATAATTATTTTGACTCTGCATCACTCCCGCAGAGGCCGAAGAGCAAGGCTACTTTCTACGGACCCAGGCGGCCAGAAAGCAGGGAAGGAAGGTGACCAGCAAGGGCAAGAGAAAAATGAGAGGCCAAGACAAGGTGTGATATAATTTGTAATAATTAAAGGGCTCAGAACCAGAGTGCTCTAACCCACAAATAATGGACATGTTCCTCCAAACTTGAGAATAATCTTAAAATATGTTTTAGGAGCTGCTAATATGTTCGTAGAGTATGGCTATTTTTACTTCATTTTTGTGCAATACATATAATTTCCACTACTTGCTTTAGGGCTATCCTACTATAGTTCTGAGGAAATGGTATAGTCCTTGCTAAAAGAACCATGTACTGTTGTGTTTTTATTGCCAATTAACCCAGAGAAGACTTGCTCTAACTGATATTGCTAACTGATATTGCTGTAGTCTTAGACATATTCCACTGCGGATACTTGTGTTCACCCTGCACAGATCATCAGCAAGGCACTACAGAGGCAGGGAGAAGCACTGCAGCAAAAACCCAGCCACATTCGTTTCTCAGATAGTGAAACCAGCGATGTCGAAGAGTCATGACCCCAGCAGACGTTTATCGTTTAATTCCTGTTTACTACCATTACTTTTCCTTGTACAGCTCACCTAATCCTGTTATGATTAAAGCCACTTTCTTAGAGTCTTCCACTAATTTGTTGTGTTCCTGTTCATGTACCTATGACTCTTGCAATATGATCACATATCTGCTGCAATCTGATTCAGGAGTGGAAAATTAAATTTGTGAGTGCAAGCATAATGGCAAGCCAAACAAGATTGATAATAATGAACACGTTATATTAATTAATTGTGTAGAATCAGATGAAGGCCCTCTCCAATATTATTGTCTCATGCACTGTGTAATTAGCTATAGATGCTACGTATGCTATGGATGTTGAAATTCCTAGCTTCACATGAGGTGTGTACATAGTCTTATAAGTGTTTGTATTGCAACAGCCATTAGCCAAACAACTACTTAGCCAAACAACTACTTAGCACTTATTCCTTTTTGAGGGTTACAAAGTAATCAATCTACGATGTTGCTGTTTGTAATAGGAATGGCGGCCTATGCTTCTTTACCTCCTCTAGCAACCTACACAGCCATTAGCAATATCCACACAGTGAACATCATAAACAACTACATCCATTAGGACCATTAGCATCCATCAATCTATCACAACCACACACACTTTGATAACTCAGATCTAAAGCCATTTAAATCTACAAGCATTATATTTCAATAGTGACTATCACTCCCGCTTCCATAACAATCATTAGCTGTGTAAACACATCAACTTGTATATCTGCAGCCACCGTAGCATCCTTGCACATGCAACTAGTGGCTGTGTTTGAGTGGGTGAATCCATAACCATCGTGCTAGCTACGATAGCTGATTTTTATGACTTGATGGGTGAAACTTCGATCCAGATGTTTCTGCAATTTTTTATCGTAGTACTAGTGCTGCCATTTGCAATTGCTGCTTCTGAAAATGCCAAAAATAATTCATTTCCAATTGCTCGTGAAAACTCTACTTCAGGTGTACCAATCGTAGTAGTTTCGCAGTATCAGCTGAAAGAAGATATCAGGCATGAAGTGACTACAGCTTTGCGAGAGACCACTACTATCATCACCAATTGCATTAATGAGGTGACCAGAAATGTGACAACTACTACCGTGGCAGATGCCATTGAACCTCTAAAGCGTCAAATTATATCAGAAGTGCATAGTAACGTTGAGCTGTTGTTGAAACCACTGCTGGATGAAGTTGAGCGCCTCCAGATGCCAGGAAAGACTTCCATCAACCCAGCTACCTCATGCGAGGAGGTGAAGGCTCACGATCCTACCATCCCATCCGGCTACTACTGGATCCAGACATCCTCTCACCCACTGGTGCAGGTGTACTGCGAGATGACAAAGATTGAATTGCTTATAGGAAAGTACCGCAGCTACCCCGCTAGCTCCTGCGAAGAGATCTATCGTGCATCACATCGAGTATGTCCATCTGGCTACTACTGGATCAAAACCAATGAGTCCAGCTTTCGTGTGTACTGTGACATGACACTGACATGTGGAGGAATAATTGGAGGTTGGATGCGAGTGGCCAACCTTGACATGAATGACACGGATCATAAATGCCTACAGGGACTAACAGAGATTAATAATCAATCAATACGGTCATGCACAAAGTCTATATACTATTCAGGTTGTTCATCAGCTACAATTGATGTATATGGTGTGGAGTATTCCCGTGTCTGTGGCAAAATTATAGGCTACCAGTTTGGATCACCAGACTCATTTTATCAATACCATTATTTGAGGCGCTCAATAGACAGTTACTACGTTGATGGCGTAAGCCTCACCCATGGGGCCAGCCCACGAAAGCACATATGGACCTTTGCAGCTGCTACTGATGAAGAATCCAGATATTACCGTGGACAGTGTCCTTGTGTCAACAGACTCAACTATTATAACAGTAGGATTCTTCCCGTTGTGGGGAGTGACTACTTCTGTGACACAGGAGCGAGATGGACAGCCAGTAGTATATTCTACCCTGATGACCCCCTGTGGGATGGGGAAGGTTGTGGAGGAAATAATGTCTGCTGTTCTTTTAATCAGCCTCCATGGTTTTTTAAACAGCTTAATGCCACCACCACTGATGATATTGAACTTAGGATTTGTACCGATAGTAGTCAGCTTTACGAAGGCGTGTTTATTCAGACTGTTGAACTGTATGTACAATAAGTGCTGCTGCTTTACCCTGCTGTTTTTGAAGTTGTTTTTGCATAATATTGTACACACAATGTTAACAGCACAGATAGGTTAGTAAAATTTCTCTCTTTGTTAATACTCATTGTACCCATGCATGCAGGTGTTATATTTTTATACTAAACTTATATTCTAGTTTAGAGCGCATAACATTTTGTGTATAATTTTGCCACTTGGCGATGCCAGAAGGATTACTGCCAACATGTGTACATGAATTGTGTTGTCCGCATAAAAAATTGAATTATACCTGGAATAGCAGTATGATGTGGCCTCATTTCCATGCATATTAACAAAAGACCCTGTACATGGTCTCATGGGTACACGTACAGACTCGCTCCTTTGAGAAGTAGCAAGTTGGCCTCCTCATGGGCCAGATGCTCGAGGGTACGTGAGACTAGCAAGGCTATGTAGCTAGAATGAGCAAAATCTCTGTAGCTCCATCATATGGCTCCATAATAATTATAAGCTAATGTTATTAAAACATAACTTAATAACATAAACAACTAAGCTGCTGTATTTTTTAAAAGGCAAAAACAAATTAACAATACTAACAGTCGCAAATCAATGACAGTAGTAATATATACAAATAAAATTTGTAAAAAAATTAGTACTGTATAATTTCCTCAGAGGGCTCTTGTTCTTGTGCTCATTTAGCCTTGTACCCATTTAGCCTTGTACCCAGGCCTTCCCATTTTTGTACCGGAGAGTTTATCTGAGATGGGATCACATAGCCATCTAGTAATGTTCCAGCGTACTTTTTGAAGTGTACAACTCACACAAGATGCAGGAAATCCGGTATTGACCTCCTTGAGTATCTGTAGCCCCATGAAGCCAACTTTTTCTGACAGATATGGTTGTATGACCAGTTGGTCAGGACAAGGCCCTGATGATGTATTTGATCTGCATATAGGGCAGTGGGTCTGCTTTGCTTGTAGGAAATTAGCTAGCTATACGTTCTTGCATATTGGGCTGGGGATAGATACACTGGATAGAGCAGGGCATTCCATGGTATGAGAAATTGAAATGGCTACATGTAGGGTTTCTTTTCTTCATAACTTCTTGTTCCCAAGCCGCCACCCAGCCTCGTTCCCAAGCCACCACCCAGCCTCGTTCCCAGGCCGCCACCCAGCCTCGTTCCCAAGCCGCCACCCAGCCTCGTTCCCAAGCCGCCACCCAGCTTTTCTATGTCGCTGTGCAGTAACAAATACAGAACGGTGGAGGCCTGGGAACGAGGCTAAACTTAGACTTGAAGTGGTTCCTGGGTTGTGGGTGTGCTCTGCTCATCGGCTAGTATAGTACCACGTATACTACCAGCAGCCATTAACAGCCTTGCCAATGAATGTTACCATAGTTGGCCTGTATAGAATATATGTAACATTGGCCAGGTATAGAATATACACGTATTAAATAGTAGTATGTGAGTGATACAATGTTCAAGGCAGCTCTAAGATCGTCCTTCTCCATGGGCAGTGATGGGCTGTTCATGAATCATGCAACACTCTGCTCAGCAATAGATTAAGCGTTAAATGCATGCATTATAAATCTATGACGATAGCTTGCATAACATTATCAATGAATAAAAGAGAGGGATTCAAAAATCACATAATATGATGTGTGTCATGCCAGAATAGAATTGATTATCAGTGCTATCTTTTCGAGCTCTTCACCAGCTTGGCAACGCCCATGCCCAACAGAGTGGCCGCCCCCACAACCACAGCCCCGCCCACTAAGGCCGCACCTCCTAACACTCCTGCACCAAAGAGACTATCTATTGTGTGTGAGTGTGCGTGTGTGTGCGTGTGTGTGTGTGTGTGTGCATGTGTGTGTGTGTGTGTGTGCATGTGTGCATGTGTGTGTGTGTGTGTGTGTGTGTGTGAAAGAGCAAATAGCATGTGGCACTTTAGTGAGTTCAGTGGTCTGTCATGAAAAATTTGGTCCTGCATAAAATTTGGTCCGGGGAGACCAATTTTTATGAAAAATTTGGCCCCCCGGACCATTTCTTTCTGAAAGAATTGTTCTGTGCATGCGAAAACCGGTCAGTCTATAGCTACGACCTTTCACAAGGAGGCTAGACACAACAGCCCTCCCCTCCCCACACCTCACCTCTCTTTAACTTCTTAGCGATGCACTCCTTGAGCTGTTTGGCCTGGTAGTTGTTGGGCTCCATCTGCAGCACCCGGTCAACACAGCTCTCAGCTAGCTCATACTCCTGAGTGGGGTTCATGGAGAGAGAAGAAAATGGAAGCAGTACTTATATGGCAGGGAAGCCAGAGGAGGTTGGACGGCAACACGTGTGCGTTCACCATTGCATGACGTCACTTATAGCTAATAGCAAAATTATGCAGTATCTGGCCCAAAGAACACTTCATAGCCCTACAACCTTCGAGGGTACAGTTGGATATGCCCTCTCTTGCAAGTATGGAGCTGTGATGCAGAAGATTCAACTTGAATGAACTGAATTTCCTGTGAGCTTGCAATAATATTTTGTTAAGCTAAACTTGGTGGGAATTCACTTTGCACAACATCACTCACAGGGCTGTTATACTGTTCTGAAGACTTTGCATCACATCATCGGAAGGCACCGGACACGTGATGCCTTCCAACCTCCTGGCTATAGCTCACCTCCAGTTTGTAGTGGCCCAGGGCCATGAAATAGTAGTAGTCTCTCTGGTCTTTGCCCTTCCGCACCAGCTCTGCAAGGCGTTAGGATAAAACCAGGGTGTGTGAGCTGTCCAGAGCAGAGCAGGTAGACCTGTACCATCCAGACTAGAGGAGATAGACCTACCGTCCATGAGTTTGATTCCCTTCCTGATGTCATTCTTGTACTGGCTCTTGACTAGGTGCCAGGCGTAGGTGAACTTCAGCTCATCTGTGGCCGTGTTCTCTGACACCCTCTGTTTGTATTCCTTCTCACAGCTCTGTGTGTGTGTGTGTGTGTATGTGTATGTGTGTATGTATGTGAGCATGTGTCGTAACTATTGATAATTAGAAGTAAGCACTCATGTTATGCCAAGCTTGAATTCATTAACACATGATAATTGTTAGTTTTTGAACATGCAGATCCAAGCTTTGGGAATGTTTTGAAAGGCAACTTGGTCCGTTTTGCCATTCTGGCTGTATCTGCTGCTTTCATTTGTGACGATGTCATTATGATGGAATATACTATCCTGGCCTGACAATACCTCAACTAAACTGCCTGTCTTACCTTAATGACATCCCATCACAAATGTGGTAATCCAGCCTAGTGGAGTAGTGTGTGTATGTTGTCTAGTTCCCAACCTCTCTCTTCAAGCTTTCTTTGCTTGCAGGCGATGAAAAGCTTGACGGAGAGGTTGGAAACAAGGCTGTGTGCTGTGAACCTCCTAGGATTATACACCTTATTTGATAGATGTCACACATCACATAATTGCATCATTTTCCCGTTACTTTCTCGTTTATTATTTTCAAGTGCATGAGTGGGTCAGTCAGCCCAAGAAACAGAAGATTACTGATCCCTTGTATGAGTGGCAAAAACGTTTATCTGCTCGTCTCAATTGGGGTCATGACATCATCGAATAAGGTCAAATTCATAGCATGGATCTGGCTCACGAGACCATTATAGTATCGTTCACCCTTTAATTTGGCATACCTCTATGGCCTCCACTGGCACAAAGTCCCCAAACACTGCAGCCTCAACCTCCTCCATAGTAACACTTCCAGATCTCGACCTTGCCTGGGCAGAAGACTCCGGAGAAGACGTCATTTCTTTAGTGCACTGAACACCAGAACACTGCTGAATGTTAAGTTCCTGCCAACATAGATTATCTATACTAGTATGCTAACACATGACTGCCGACTCAGCATAATATTATTGGCGATGAAATACCCTTTGACCTTGCTCTAATTATTCACAAACTGTAATTAGTTTGTGGAAAATTAAAAACAAAACAGACCGATCCCCTGCAGTCAGTTGCAAGCCTTTCCCTGCGCTTCAGGATGGCGGAGGCGCCCACGCTGGGTAAGCTACTGTGGGTTGTTGACTGGAGATTGCTGGGTAGTGGAGGCTGGGAACAAGGCCAATCAAAGCCACCATTAGACAAAATTTAGTACATGTACTTGGATGGCCATGTCGCATGTTTAAATTATAGTATGTAGCAACAAATGTAATCTAAACTATGGGATATAGTTAGTCACATGGCATATGACCTGATTTTGCCCTTCACCATAGTAAGGAAAGGCAAGGCAGCTTCATGAGAAATTATCAAATTATGGGGTAATTCCATACCTTGTGCTCGAAACCGAGACTCGGTTCGTAATTATTTTGGGAGCTATTATTGCAACTATGTAATGCAGCAAGAGTGCATAAATAAACTTTCCCTGCTGGGAAAGGTTTATTTAAGTCTGGAGTCAACACCGGAAGTTTGGAGAGTGTAGTCACTCAAGATATACTCAATGGCTAGAATTGCACTTTACAAACGTCATAATTACCCTCTCTTGCGTTAGTGTTACATGCCTTCCAAAACGGCAGTGGATATTCCCAAATTCACAGTCTTCATAGCTTTGCTTCCTAGCTCCACTCCCCAGCTTTGCAACACAGTGTAAAAAAGCTACATTGTACCTCGTTCCCAGTCTTCTCCGCTCCAGTTTTTACGTCGCTTGCAGTACGACAAGCGACGTAAAAACTGGAGCAGAGAGACTGGGAACGAGGCCATAAAAAAAGCTGCTTCTATATTGGTGATGAAAGCTGTGGAATGGAGCCTGGGAACGAGGCTGCGGTCTTTAACATGTATTCATGTACCAGTTTTCGGACATGGTGATTTTGTCTCCTCCCAGAGGTCCAAGAGTCTGGTTCCCTGACTGGCTCCCCCACCCCTGAGCGTCGCAGCCGTTCTGCGACCCCCGGAGCGTCTCCCAGTGCACAGAGGAAGAAAGACTACGAGGTAAGGGAACCTCCCACTCAGGCCACGCAGTGTGGGTGTGAGGGTAGGGATGTGTCATAGCCCCATACCCGGCCATGCAGCATGATTGTAGGGGTGTGTCATAGCCCCCATACCCGGGCATGCAGTGTGGGATTAAAGCTAGAGGCGCCATATCCAGGCCAGTGGGTATGAGACTGAAGGCACGTCATAGCCCAATACCCATGCCACGCAGTGTGGGTATGAGACTGAAGGCACATCATTTCCCCATACCCAGGCCATGCATTGTGGGTATGAGACTGAAGGCACGTCATAGCCCAATACCCAGGCCACGCAGTGTGGGTATGAGACTGAAGGCACGTCATAGCCCAATACCCAGGCCACGCAGTGTGGGTATGAGACTGAAGGCACGTCATTTCCCCATACCCAGGCCATGCATTGTGGGTA
Source organism: Phakellia ventilabrum (assembly GCA_963921505.1). NCBI lineage: Eukaryota > Metazoa > Porifera > Demospongiae > Axinellida > Axinellidae > Phakellia > Phakellia ventilabrum. Next base: position 458,419 of record OY997393.1, read on the forward strand.
TGAGCAGTTACTTCTGTACATGCAGTGAGATTTTGAAGAGTTATTATGTGCCTGAGGCATGCCTCCCATACCAAATGCAAAAAACAACAACTTCCCCCTCCACTGTAGCCCCACCCCCTTCCCCTCCACTGTAGCCCCACCCCTTCCCCCTCCACTGTAGCCCCACCCCTTCCCCCTCCACTGTAGTCCCACCCCTTCCCCCTCCACTATAGCCCCACCCCTTCCCCCTCCACTGTAGTCCCACCCCTTCCCCCTCCACTGTAGTCTCACCCCTTCCCCTCCACTGTAGCCCCACCCCTTTCCCCTCCACTGTAGTCCCACCCCTTCCCCCTCCACTGTAGCCCCACCCCTTCCCCCTCCACTGTAGCCCCACCCCTTTCCCCTCCACTGTAGCCCCACCCCTTCTTTCCCTTCTTTATAGCAACTATCAGCCCCTCCTCTTACTGTATGTAGCCACACCCCTTTCCCTCTCAGACCCTGGTGGAGGCCATCACAGCCACTGCCCTCCCCGGAGACCCCCCCATGTTGCCGGGAGAGCTGCTTAGCTTCATCGGTAAGAAAGATGGGGTGGCTTAAACTCTTATCTCTGTGAGTTCAACACAGCACCATGCATCGTGCCAGTCAAGAATAAAGTCTGCAATCACATAAGTCGGAAATTAGGTCATACCCAGGCCTTCCACGCCCAGATTTTATCTCGCAGCCATGGAGGAAAAATTGGGGGTTACTCCCCGATTTTTCTCCACGGCTGTGAGATAAAAACTGGGTGTGGAAGGCCTGGGTATGAGGTTAAGGTGTGCCCCCTTCTCTCAGAGAGTTTTGAGCTTTTACGGTTGATTCTGTTGCCATTGTACAGTAGCAGCACATCTATGCAGGCATCCCTTCTTGTCCCCAGCCCATGAAATTACCTATCTGGATCCATTCCTGGGTCCCCAGACCGGGAGCCTCTACATCACGGACTACAAGATGTACTTCAAGGCCACGCCCAGTGACGACAAACCAGTAAGTTGCGAAATAAATGAGTTGCACACTCCACCTGTGTCTGTATGCAAAGATGTATGTCGATGGCTCAGGTGCCTACAGCAGTGTACATACATGTATGCGACTTCCTAGCTATGGCACTAAAGAGGTAATTACTACTCTCTTCCTGTCTCCTCACCCCTCCCTCCCCCCTCGTTCCCCCTCCTTCCTCCCCCTCCCTCTCTCCCGTCTCCTCATCGTCACCCCTCCTTCCCTCCCTGTCTCTTCCTCCCACCCCTCCTTCCCCCCCTCACCTCCCCCCATCTCTTCATCCTGCTTCACCTTGCCAGGACGACTCCTACATCCTCAATGTCCCCCTGGGGGTGATCAGTCATGTGGAGAAGATCGGAAGATCTCGAAGCAAAGGGGAGAATGCATATGGCCTGGAGATATTCTGCAAGGTTAGTTCACATGCACGTACATGTAAAACACAGCAACACTTTGGAGTGTTGTACCAGTACCCCCAGTTACTGGGTCTCGAAAGACAGCTAGCTAGCCTTCTTCTCTCCCACAGGACATGCGGACTCTGAGGTTTGCCCACAAACAGGAGACCCACGGCAGAAGA